>CM035154.1:78968493-79175993 GCA_020205615.1 Panax quinquefolius | reverse complement strand
TTATTGTCGATATTTTATATGTTATTAAATCAATAATTGAGATGACGAAGTTATTAATATTATTATTTGCATTATTAACGATGTCTAGAAGTTCTGTCAAGGAGAGGTTTGGTCACCTAATTAATGCTTGCCTAAGGAGAAAATCCTTATTGAAAGCCCCTCTTTCCCAGGAATGACGCAGTCGATTAATAGTGTGAATAATAATAATGATGATGACGTTTTGTTTTATTCAGTATTATTAACGTAATAAAACGCGAAAAACTTTTATATAAAATGTAATACTTTTATAAAGTTATTCGTTTTATTAGAGCTAATAGTAAAATCTTTTTATATAAAATGTAATACTTTTATAAAGTTATACATTTTATTAGATAATAATTAGAATATATTATATTTTATTATGCATAGTGCTTGCATAGTGCTTGCATAGTGTTTGCATAGTAAAATCTTTTAAAAAGTTATTCATTTTATTAGATTATAAATAGAATATATTATATTTTATTTAAAAGATTTTGCTTTAAATATGGATCGTCCGATTAAAGTAAATTAATCTGAGACCGTTCATGGATTGAATTACTATTCATTCCATTCTTCTATAAATAGAAGCTCATTCCTTCATTATTTCTTACGAATTCATTGAAACTCTGAGAGAAAACTATAGAAAAGAAAGAAAAAAAGTATTCTCGCTACTTCACTACTCCGATATCAAGTTTCTTTTACGGTGAGGGGTATTATTTCTTTTGTATTCATGAAGAGAACTTCTATTATTCCATCTTTATTATTACATTGGAATAACTTTTGTGTCATGAGCTACCCTATACTTGGTGAAATTCTTACATATTCCGGTCTTTATTATTACATTGGAATACCACATGCATGCTTTTGCCGGACTGGTTCCGCTCTTTATTATTACATTGGAACATCCTGTTGGTGTGAATTTCACGACACAGGTTTCGTCATTTAGTATTACATTGGAATAACTTTGTCTACATGTGAAGTACCGCATGCATGGTGATTTCATTGTATTCCATTCTTTATTATTTTGTTGGAATATTACATTTGGTGCGTATTACGCTGACACGGATTCATATTTTTATTATTCGATGGAATAACTTTGTACATCTGCAATCCGCATGCATGTTGATTTTTTTTGTTATTCCATTCTTTATTATACTCAGTTGGTTAAAGTTTTGACTTCTACACTCCATGAAATTAGTGGAATATTCTTGATATTCTCGCTTCATCCAGTATCTTTTCATGGAAATATTCTTCTGAGCATTCTTAAATTTTACTCTACAAAGAAGTATCATGTTGACAATTTGGACGTTATTAGTTCCTGAATAAATTAATTCTTGAACTTGTTTTATTGAATTCTTATATCATTGTCATCATCCTCATGTTTATATTATTTTTGAAAGTCATATGTGGCCTGTAGTGCATAGATGGACTTGGTATGATTATGACCAGGGATTATTCGGTGTAATCATGGTAGTAATATTACAAATGATGTGGTAAAAGTCCTCATTGGCGAAGTGTATTGATGGATGCTTGTTGGCATGATCATGACCATTGATGAATACACAAAT
Source organism: Panax quinquefolius (assembly GCA_020205615.1). Classification (NCBI taxonomy): domain Eukaryota; kingdom Viridiplantae; phylum Streptophyta; class Magnoliopsida; order Apiales; family Araliaceae; genus Panax; species Panax quinquefolius. The sequence continues at coordinate 79,174,407 of CM035154.1, read as the reverse complement.
ATCCTTGGCCGTAGTGCATGGATAATTTATTGTCGTGACCACAATGAATATCCTTCGCCGTAGTGTAGGTATGATGATGGATTATTTATTAAAATTTAGTCTCGTGATAAAAGTGATGAAAACCTTTTAAATCATAAAAGATAATAGATTTTATTCTCTACTAGACTCTTTTAATGGATTACATGTTTATTGCAGTTAAACTTGATGTACATTGTATTTTATCGGTTTAACATTTGTTTGAGGACTAATGATAATTTATTCTACATTATCTTAGTCATAATATTTCTTACTGGGCTAGTTGAGCTCACCTTTTTCTTTCACTGTTCTCTTCAGGAAATGAGAACGTAGCCGGGACTAGTCGAAGAACGGAGTGATGGTCCGAGATGGTATCTTAGTAGTCCTCACTATTACATTAAATAGTGTGATAATAAATGTAATGAGGACTAAATTGAGTGTGGATATTGTCTAGATGACAATATTTATATTAAAACTCACAAAGATGTATTTTGTCGTATTTTACATTGTTGTATAATCAAGTTATATTTGAATTTAGTACCATGTATTTGGCGACTCAAGATGGGTGATGTATACCTATTTTGGGGCGTCCACGGTTGGTATCAAAGCTTAAGGATATGATCCTGGTGAGATGTGAGATAAGAACTAGGAGGGAGAGACGGGAATTCCTTCGCTAGTATGACCTACCTAAGTTTATTTGGTATTTAATTAAATCGGTCGAGTATAGGGATAATATGTGATATGTTAATTAACCCTTGTTTTGTGGCGCTTTTTAAAATGGCATCCGAGAATGTTGAGAACATCAATGGAGCACAGAGACCGTTGGGTCTCCACAGGATCAATAATCGATAATCTGCATCGTGAAGGCGACAATCCTAATGCAAACAACAACACCGACCAAATGATGAACGATGGAATGTTACGAGGATTCATGCAATTCATGCAACATCAAGCGAGAGCGGCTCTCATCCAAAATGCGGTGGAAACACCGGCAACTCTCGGGGCGATCACCGCCAAAGCAGTTCAAGGAGCTGGGACCACCGGAGTTTTTGGAGAGCCAAAATGACTTAAAGGCGAGACGTGGATAAAGCGGATCAACAAGATATTTGATGTCTTGGGTTGCTCGAGGAGCAAAAGGTTCCTTCACCACTTTCATATCATGCGGGTAGAGCGATTCTTGGTGGGAATCTATAAAGCGTACTCAACCTGCCGCACTGAAGATGTCTTGGGAGAAGTTCCAAGAACTGTTCAACGACAAGTACTTTTCCGAAAGTATTCGTCACATGAAAGAGGTAGAGTTCATTAAACTGGAACAAAACAACATAACCGTGTCACAGTACGAAGTCAAGTTTGCCGAGTTGTCCCGGTTTGCGTCCCATTTGGTTGATAACGAGGAGAGAATGACGCAAATGTTTCTAAGAGGTTTGAAACCTGAGATATGTCAATATCTTATCTCTCATAAACTGTGTTTGTATTCAGATGTTGTTAATAGGGCTCAGTTATTGGAGCGCGATAATGAGTCAACCCAACCAAAAGAGAGCAGCCGGCAAAATGATAATACCAGTGATAGCAGTCATCGAAGCAGTGAAAATAAGCGTGGAGGGAATCAACATGCCAGAAATGGTAACCACTTCGGTGGTAATCATGGCCAAAATAATAAGAATGGACATTTCAAGAAAAGATGATTCAACAATGACGGAAAGACGTCAGCTTCAACACCTGTCGTTAAGGAAAGAGAATGACCACCTATCATATGCTTCAAATGTGGAGGGGAGGGACACATCAGTTCAATCTGTGTGATGCTGTTAGGTTTGTAATATTCATAACGCAATCAAATTGCAAAATAATGCGGAAGCGTGTAAAAATCAGAGTTTAAAAATTTACAAACCATATACACGGATCACCCTTTATGCACAATTATTAATTAAACGAAAAGATAAAGAATAAAATCATACCCTTGAAGATCGAGCTTCCTCAGGTACAAGTTCACCTCCAAATCCTTTCGCGTTCAACTTGAATCCACCGGGTGTGGTTCCTTCCTTTGATCAACGTTAGCCACCCAAGTGTTTGGCCTCTAGAGGTGATCCACCAAGGAAGAATAAAATTCAAGAAGAAGGGTGGTTGGCTAAACCCTAGTTTTTCTATCTCTATAGAAAGGGTGTACTCTCCCAACAATTGGAATTATTACGTATGTTGAAAAAGTCAACAACCCCCACCACCCATAATAAGACTCCTCTTATTTATAAATGTGGGCAACCCATCTTAACAATTAAGGAATTGAGTTTTATTTAATTAATTAAATTCTTTTAATTAATTAAGCTCCCTAATCTTATTAGGGATAATTAATTAAACTCCTTTAACTAATTTTCCTTCCTAATCCAATTAGGAATAAATGAGAGTACTTATATTAAATTAATTCCTAAACTCTTTTAGAAATTAAAATAATAATAATTGTAATAATATTAATAAGACTCCTCTTATTAATTTATATTTAATATTTCTAAAATATTAAATAATAAATATTAAGCTATTTAATTTATTCTATCGCCATAGATTAAATTAAATATACTTAACATATTATTACGATTATGCCATTAACTTCTTAAATAATTATTCTTCCTTTTATGGTGTGACCCTTTAGGTTCTCCATATTAAACCTAGGTTGTGAATAAATGAATTAGAACAATTCTAATCTTATTTAAATAAATAAATTAAACAATTAATTTATTTAAATAAATAATATTTATTCTACAATAGGGATAAGCCTCCTAGCGATCAACGACTTTCCGATAATATAGATTTCAACATTAATCATTAAAGAACCTTTGAGTAAATAGTTACCGCATAATTCAATCCTTCCACCATACAATGTCCCAATTAAATATAAGACATGGAATTACTCACAAGTCTTATTTTATTTAATTATATGTATTTCGATCCTTAAATGCACAACTCCAAATAATGCAAATTAGAAACTCCTTTCTAATTTCATTCTCGCTTACCAAGAAGGACTCTTGGGTTGTCATTTATCGAATCACATAGGATATTTCTCTTCTTTTATTAGAAGTGGTAGATTCTTTATTGATCATACATTATCTCCATGTACAACTTATTATACCCAAGCATACCAAGTAAGACCTCAAATTTTTTAAATAAAAAGGAATTTCCTTTATTTATTATTTTGAAATAGTAAGGGTTGATTTGATTAATGTGGATAGTTAAGGGTTAAATACGCAAATATTTCAAAATAAGCAAGTGGTTATAAAATATTCATTTTTGTCGGGAATATTCATTTGGTCGTGGAATATTCGTGATCGTTGGGAATATTCGCATTTACGCAGCCGCAATGTGTGGGCCCCATAACGAGAAGCGATTGGATGAAGAAAATGACAAATATAAGTTGGTTAAAAATAACGGCGTAGTTATTACTGAATTAAGATCTGTTGGAATACCCGTGGTTAAAATACGATGAATACGCGTGGTTGCAAGAAGAGCACCTGTATTGCATGATATTATTGAATTATTGATCCTTACGTAAGAAGGCACTACTCAATAATTTTCACAATGAATTACTTATTCAATATTTTATTTTATTGATTCAATAATTGCTCATATTGATATTTTATATTATTGTTGTTCAATAATTGTCACTTACATTATCTCCATTATCGGATCAATAATTCATATTATTTAAATAATATTATTAGATAGCATTATTGGCAATGTCTAGAAAGTTCTCATCAAGGAGAGGTTTGGTCACCTAATTGCGCGCACCATGAAGGAGAAATCCTTATCTAAAGCCCCTCTTTCCGGAACAGTGCGTCATTATAATAATGTGATTCTCAGTAATATTATTTGTGAATAATTAATTATTGATTCATATGATAAAGAAATATTTATTTTATGTGGATATAAATGATGGATTTATTTATGTGGTTATAAATGAAGAAATTATTGTTGAGGTGTTTTATCAAGATTTTATCGATTGGAGGTATTAAAAATTAAATCGGGGTTTTGAGATATATTGCTGGGTTATAATTTTTAATCCGATTGTTGGATTGTGGTAATTTTTGGGTATGTTATACATACATAAGTTGAGTATATGTCCACAAATTTTGAACCGTTAAAATGCACGAATGATTTGTTATGAATTTTAAGAGGTGTCCGATTCTAAAATTAGGGTTATAATTGATTTTGGTGGAAAATTCTAGAATTGAGTGGGCCCCACTTGTGGTTGGTGAAGAAATGTGCTGAATTTTATTTCAAATGTGGTGGGTGGCAATAGTAGCGAGTAAAAAGCCATCGGTAAGCGGTGTCAAGTCTGCCTTGGTACGGCTAACATTTTCCTATAAATAGAGGGCTAAGTTAGAATTGAAAATCACACCGTAAACAAAGTTTTCTCTTTCTCTCTATATTATTGAGCGTATTTTGTGAGTATTTAGATACTTTGAGAGTTGCTTGCTCAAGACAAGTTTCATTCAAAGATCACTTCCGACCTTTCCTTCCTACAAATCGATTCTTTGAGGTAAGGGATATTATTTTTTTCAGAATGATATTATTTCTTCAATATCATTATCTTTGAAATGTTGATCCGAAGTTTTTATCAAATTTGGAACTTTTTCATGCTCTGGGTTACTATTCATGAGTTACTATTCACGAGTTACTATTCATGAGTTACTATTCACGAAGTTACTATTCACGAGTACTATTCATGAAGCGTGAAAATATTTTTTGTGGAATTTCTATCTTTTGGTGTCGGAGTTACTATTCACGATACGGCACTATTCACGATATCTGATTCACTATTCACCAAAAAAAAAAATTTCTTCTTTTTTGTCAAAACATCTATTTTGGATACTAGCTTTGATTGTATCCATGTTTTGATCATTCTTGAATTTTACACCACTATGATTATTTTTGAGGTATTGTTGGACATGGATAAAACAAAGTACGAATCCTTAATCCTTAATCCTTGTCATTTTGTTTCACTTTGGATTCGCTTTCTTTAAAATATTTTTCATCATCCTCGATCTTAAATGATGATATTATTGAATATCTTTGGCTCAGTAGTGCAAAGATGAATGATTTCTCAAGAATATCTTTGGCTCGTAGTGCAAAGATGAGCGTGTGTTTAAATGAACATGACCGATCGATGAATATCTTTGGCCTTTAGTGCAAAGATGAACAGTGTTGAGATGAATACATGACCGATTGATGAATATCTTTGGCTCAGTAGTGCAAAGATGAATATTTGATTCGAGATGAATATTGATTGATGTTACGTGGATAAAATATTGATGATGGACTTGTTAAATTCATAGATTATAGTAGATTTCATTCTCTACGTAACTCTTCTATGAATTATTATTTCACGCTGCGAATATTGATCTAAAACTTGTTGTCTATTGTATTCTATCGATTTTTCCTGTTGGAGACTAACGATAATTTGTTGTATATTATCTTAGTCATAATATTCTTTACTGAGCTAGTTGAGCTCACCCTTTTCCTTTTTGTTCCATTTTTCTTCTCAGGAAGCGAGATTATAGCAGGAACTAGTCGGGGTGTGGAATGATGGTTCTAGATAGTCGCTTTTTAGTAGTCCTCACTATTCTGTAAAATACTGTATCATAAATAATGAGGATTTATTTGAGTGTGGATATTGTCTAGAAGACAATATTTGTATTTAAACTCATAGTTTTTGTGTTGTCGTATTTTGCACGACAAATGTATTAATAAAGTTGTAGTTGTTTCGCACTACCATTTTTGGCACTCGTAATGGGTTGGATGGAATGGACCTATTTTGGGGGCGTCACGGTTGGTATCGAGCTTAGGATATGATCTCCGGCGGAGATCGGGGAATAGAACTAGGAGGGAGAGACGAGTAAATCCTTCACTAGTGTGTCCTACCTAAGCTTATTTGTTAGTTGGTCAAGATATATAGGGATATTATGTGATATATTGATTTCCTTAATTAACCCTTGTTTTATGACATGATTTGAGAATGTCGAATGAGAATATTAACAAGGAGTAAATGAGACCGTGGAGATGCTGTATTTTACCAACGAGGAGAACGTGCAACAGTCGGCAATGTTCCTCCCCGTGAACAACACCACCGAAAGCGATGAGGAACGAGGGATGTTTAGAAGTTTTTTGCTTCATGCAAAATCGCATTTAGGAGACTCGTGTTCAAAATACAGAGGAGAAATGATAGCAATTCACGGGTTGTCACAAATGAAGCGCTTCAAAGAGTTGGGACCACGAGAATTTAAGGGAAAGCCGGATCCGATCATGGCGGAAACATGGGTCAAACAAATTACCAAGATATTCGATGTCTTGGGATGCACGGAGGAATGTAGGTTCCATTCGCCACCTTTATGTTCCGTGGTGAGGCAGACTCTCGGTGGGAGTCTCAGGAAGCGCACCCATCCAAACCGCACTCAAAGATGTCTTCGGGGAGACGTTTCAGAGACTATTTAATGACAAATACTTTCCCGAAAGTGTTCGGCGTATATGAAGGAAGTGGAGTTCATCGATTAGAGCAAAACAACACGACGGTGTCTCAAAGACGAGGCAAAGTTTGCGAGTTATCCGTGTTTGCACCTCATTTGGTGGAGAATGAGGAACGATGACGCGGATGTTTCTTAGAGGTTTGAAACCCCATACGCCAAGATCTCATTTCTCATAAACTTTCTCTTATTCGGATGTTGTAAATGTGGCTCAATTATTAGAGCGAGATAACGAGTACGGTCAACCGAGGGACCATAACTGTGGATTGTACCGTAGATAGCGAACAATGTAATAATGATAACTCATGCGGAGAAAGAAACAGACGGACAAAATGGTAACCACTCTGTGGTAATCATGGTTATGAAACGAGAAGAAGCGAAGTCGAGGAGATTTTAAAAGAGGAGATTTAATAACGACTATGTGAAGACGATAAAGTCTTGGCAAAGAATCGGTTCTAAGGGAGGAGAACGACCACCCATTCATATGCTACAAATGCGAAAAGAGGGACATATCGGTCAAACCGCCCCTGACAGCTCAAGGTATGCTATAGTTGTGGAAAGGAAGGACATATCGCTTTCGAGATTATACTGATGAATAAACCTAGTTCAATGGGGACGGTGACTCAAAAGATCGTCTCGAAAAAGTCAAAGTCAACGATTCCGGAAGAGCGTTTGTTGTGATCGGTCATAATGCGAGGAACCCAAACGAGGTGATCACGGTAAGCTATTTATAAATTCTTGCGAAGTTTATACCTTACTTGATACCGGCATACTACCCATTCATTTATCTCTCCCGCATGTGCTCAACGCTTAAACTTGACTCGAGAAATTAGACTTTGATCTATCTGTGGAAACTCCGTTAGAGAAACTTTCATCACATCCAATCGCTTATAAATCTTGTTTGATTCAAGTTGGCACCATTACCTTACCTGTGACCTTATCTCTTTAAAGATACTTGCTTTTGATGTGATTTTAGGGATTGATTGGTTAACTACTCATCATGCCAAAATTGATTGTTTTCATAAGGTTGTTAGTTTTCATATTCCTAACCAACCCGTTGTATGCAATTCAAGCAACTAAACCATTAAAATCAATCACTATCATATCTAATCATAAAGCTATTCGCTTATTGAAAAACGGATGTCAAGCTTTCTTAGCCCATGTTATGGATTTGAATAAAGACACGCCAAATTTGAATAATATTCCTTTTGTTATCGACTTTCCGACGATTTCCGAAGAACTTCCCTGGCCTACCCCGTAACGTGAAGTTGAATTCTTTATTGATCTTGAACTCCGGTACAAAGCCCATTTCTAAAACCCCATATCGAATGGCTCCTATTGAACTTCAGAGTTAAAGGTCCAACTACAAGAATTGTTGGACATTGGTTTCATTCGTCCCAAGTACATCTCCTTGGGGTGCTCTTGTTTTATTTGTAAAGAAGAAAGACGGAGTATGCGACTTTGTATTGACTATCGGGAATTGAACCATGTCACCATCAAGAATAGGTATCCTCTACCTCGTATTGATGACTTGTTTGACCAATTGCAAGGGGCACAATTCTTTTCAAAATCGATCTTCGCTTACGGATATCATCAATGAAGATTAAAATCGAGGATATTCCAAAGACCGCCTTCGTAACTCTTCGGTATGGGCATTATGAATTCTTAGTCATGTCTTTCGGACTAACTAATGCTCCTGCTGGCTTTCATGGATATGATGAACCAGAGTATTCAAGGAATATTTGGATCGGCCGTTGTTGTTTTATTGATGACATCCTTATATATTCCAAAAGTCGTGAAGATCATGAGCACCATTTGAAGTCGGTACTCCAAAGGCTTCGTGAAAACCAACTATATGCCAAATTGAAGAAATGCGAGTTCGGCTTGAGGAAGTAGCCTTTCTTGGGCATGTGGTGTCAAAACATGGAGTATCTGCTGATCCGTGCCAAGATCAAGCAATACAAAGTTAGGGCAACCAAGCTCGGTGGATCAAGTACGTAGTTTTTGGGCTTAGCAAGTTATTATCGGAGATTCGTGGAAGGGTTTTCTCGAATCGCTACTCCATTAACTCAAATTTAACTCGGAAGGATACAAAATTCGCTTGGAGCGAAGAATGCGAGAAAAGTTTCCAAGAGCTTAAGAGGAGACTTATTTCTAAGACTGTTCTAACAATACCATCCGGTTCTTGGATGGATTTGTTATCTACAAATGATGCTTTAGGCAAAGGGTTAGGATGTGTTCTCATGCAACGTGGGAAAGTCATAGCCTATGCCTCGCGACAACTTAAAGAGTATGAGAGGAATTATCCTACTCATGATCTAGAGTCATAGCAAGATCGTTTTCATTGCTTAAAGATATGGAGGCACTATCTATATGGGGAGAAAGTGGAGATATATTCAGATCATAAAAGCCTTAAATATTTCTTCACTCAAAAAGAACTCAACATGCGGCGGCTGACGCTGGCTCGAGCTATTGAAAGACTACGACCACACTATTCAATACCATCCCGGTAAAGCGAACGTGGTGGTGACGCATTGAGTAGAAGATCATATGCGGAACGAAAAGGATGATGTCAAGTATACACATAGAGCCAACTTTAATAGAAAAAGTTAAGGTTGCTCAAGCCACCGAATCTTGAAATGATGCGTATGAAGAAGAAAGTACAAGAAGGAGCTATTCCTAAGCGAGAATTGATGAAGAAGGAATACTTGAGTCCACTCTAGACTTTGTGTTCCTAACGACTGATTTGAAGTACAAGATTATGATGGAGGCACACAATACACCATTTGCAATCCATCCTCGAAGTACTAAAATGTATCGTGATCTTCACATACATTTTGGTGGAACAATATGAAGAGAGAGATTGCAAAGTTTATCTCAATGTGTTTAACTCATCAACGTGTAAAGGCGAGCATCTAGTACCTAAGGGTCCGTTGCAAACCACTTGAGATTCCGTAATGGAAGTGGGAACACATTACCATGGATTTCAATTACGGGTCTTCCTACTACGGTTTCTCAAGGCATCAATGCTATTTGGGTTATTGTTGATAGATTAACCAAATCTGCTCATTTCTTGCCGATACGGAGACTTATTCCTTGAACGCCTCTTGCTAGTATGTACATAAATGAGATTGTGAGGTTGCATGGCATGCCCAGTATCCATAGTTTCGGATCGTGACCCAAGATTCACTTCAAGATTTTGGGTTAGCTTGCAAAAGCTATGGGCACGGATTTGCGATTTAGTTCGGCATATACCATCCCCAAACTGGACGGACAATCGAGAGGACTATTCAAACTCTTGAAGATTTATTAAGACTCGTGTCCTAGACTTCAAGGGCGCTTGGGATAAGTATTTACCATTGGTGGAATTCTCCTACAAACAACAAGTTATCGAGCAAGTATAGGTGTGGCTCCATTCAAGCATTATATGGACGAAAATGTCGTTCTCCAATATGTTGGGAGGAGGTGGGTGAAGCAACATTGTTGGGACCCGAGTTAAATACGTATGACTCACCGAAAAGATCCAAATAATTCGACAACGTATACAAACGGCTCAAGATCGACAAAAGAGTTATGCGGATCTTCATCGAAAAGACGTGGAATTTAATGTAGGGGATCATGTATTGTTGCGAGTTGCTCCATGGAAGGGAGTTACAAGATTTGGGAAGAGAGGAAAGCTCAATCCACGATTTATTGGTCCATTTCAAATTCTTGACCGAGTAGTAGGAAATGTAGCCTATAGACTTGCGTTACCTCCGAATATGTCTCGTGTTCATAATGTGTTTCATATATCCGCAGATCAAGAAATATGTGAAAGACCCGAACCACGTTATTGAGTTAGAACCGGACGAGATAGCCAAGACTTAACGTATGAGGAGGTACCTATCAAGATCTTGGATAGGAAGGAGCATGTCCCACGCTAAGAAAGGTCATACCACAAGTTAAAGTTTTGTGGAGGAATCATGCTATAGAGGAAATGACCGGGATTGGAAACGGAAATGAAAGCGAGGTATCTCACCTTTTCAAACACTGTGTATCGTCGTCAATTTCGAGGACGAAATTTCATAAGGAGGGAGGTTGTAAGACCAAAAATTTTTTTAAATAAAAAGGAATTTCCTTTATTTATTATTTTGAAATAGTAAGGGTTGATTTGATTAATGTGGATAGTTAAGGGTTAAATACGCAAATATTTCAAAATAAGCAAGTGGTTATAAAATATTCATTTTTGTTTGGGAATATTCATTTGGTCGTGGAATATTCAGACTCGTCGGGAATATTCGTATGCGACTTGCCAGCAAATGCATGTGGGCCCCATAACGTGAAGCGATTGGATGAAGAAAACGACAAATATAAGTTGGTTAAAAATAACGGCGTAGTTGTTACCGTTAAGACTCGTTGAATACCGGTGGTTAAAATACGATGTAATACGTTGGTTGCGATGGCGATGCACCAGATTGCATGAAGATTGTTGAATTATCGATCCTTACGTAAGAAGGCACTACTCAATAATTTTCACGAGTGAGTTATTGCTCAATATTTTATTTTATTGATTCAATAATTGTTGCGTTGATATTTTATATTATTGTTGTTCAATAATTGTCACCGCACATTATTCCATTATCGGATCAATAATTCATATTATTTAAATAATATTATTAGATAGCATTATTGGCAATGTCTAGAAAGTTCATCAAGGAGAGGTTTGGTCACCTAATTGCGCGCATGAAGAAGGAGAAATCCTTATCTGAAAGCCCCTCTTTCTGAGGACTACTGGTTGTCATAAATGTGATTCTGTAATATTATTTGTGAATAATTAATTATTGATTCATATGATAAAGAAATATTTATTTTATGTGGATATAAATGATGGATTTATTTATGTGGTTATAAATGAAGAAATTATTGTTGAGGTGTTTTATCGATTTTATCGATTGGAGGTATTAAAAATTAAATCGTGGGTTTTTAGATATATTATGGGGGGTTATAATTTTTAATCCGACCGTTGATTGTGGTAATTTTTGGGTATGTTATACATACATAAGTTGAGTATATGTCCACAAATTTTGAACCGTTAAAAATGCACGAATGATTTGTTATGAATTTTAAGAGGTGTCTCGATTCGAAATTAGGGTTATAATTGATTTTGGTGGAAAATTCTAGAATTGAGTGGGCCCCACTTGTGGTTGGTGAAGAAATGTGCTGAATTTTATTTCAAATGTGGTGGGTGGCAATAGTAGCGGTGTAAAGCCATCGTGTAGCAGTGTCAAGTCCGCTTTGCGGGCTAACATTTTCCTATAAATAGAGGGCTAAGTTAGAATTGAAAATCACACCGTAAACAAAGTTTTCTCTTCTCTCTCTATATTATCGAGCGTATTTTGTGAGTATTTAGATACTTTGAGAGTTGCTTATCAAGATAAGTTTCATTCAAAGATCACTTCCGACCTTTCCTTCCGAAGTCTTCGATTCTTTGAGGTAAGGGATATTATTTTTTCGTAATGATATTATTTCTTCAATATCATTATCTTTGAAATGTTGATCTGAAGTTTTTATCAAATTTGGAACTTTTTTTCATGTCGGGTTACTATTCATGAGTTACTATTCACGAGTTACTATTCATGAGTTACTATTCACGAAGTTACTATTCACGAGTACTATTCATGAAGCGTGAAAATATTTTTTGTGGAATTTCTATCTTTTGGTGTCTGAGAGTTACTATTCACGTGATACTTAAGACTATTCATTCACGTTTATTCACACTATTCACCAAAAAAATAAAATTTCTTCTTTTTATCCAAAACATCTATTTTGGATACTAGCTTTGATTGTATCCATGTTTTGATCATTCTTGAATTTTACACCACTATGATTATTTTTGAGGTATTGTTGGACATGGATAAAACAAAGTACGAATCCTTAATCCTTAATCCTTGTCATTTTGTTTCACTGGATTCGCTTTCTTTAAAAATATTTTCATCATCCTCGGTCTTAAATGATGATATTATTGAATATCTTTGGCCCAGAGTGCAAAAGATGAATGATTTCAAGAATATCTTTGGCACAGTGCAAAGATGAGCGGTGTTTAAATGAATACGACCGATCGATGAAATATCTTTGGCCTTTAGTGCAAAGATGAACAGTGTTGAGATGAACATGACCGATTGATGAATATCTTTGGCACAGAGTGCAAAGATGAATATTTGATTTGAGATGAATATTGATTGATGTTACGAGGATAAAATATTGATGATGGACTTTTTAAATTCATAGATTATAGTAGATTTCATTCTCTACGTAACTCTTCTATGAATTATTATTTCAACTGCGAATATTGATCCGAAACTTGTTGTCTATTGTATTCTATCGATTTTTCCTGTTGAGACTAACGATAATTTGTTGTATATTATCTTAGTCATAATATTCTTCTTGAGCTAGTTGAGCTCACCCTTTTCCTTTTTGTTCCATTTTTCTTCTCGTGAGGCGAGATTATAGCGAGAACTAGTCGGGTGTGGAGTGATGGTTCTAGAGATAGTTTTGTTTAGTAGTCCTCACCATTTTTGTAAAATAATGTATCAATAATGAGAGATTTATTTGAGTGTGGATATTGTCTAGAAGACAATATTTGTATTTAAACTCATAGTTTTTGTGTTGTCGTATTTTGCATGACAAATGTATTAATAAAGTTGTAGTTGTTTCTGTACCATGTTTTTGGCGACTCAGAATGGGTTGGATGGAATGGACCTATTTTGGGGGCGTCACAATACCCTTTGATATACCCTAAGGGTCTTAAGGAATACGTCAAAGTATAACTCATCATACACAAGATACTATGATGATCTCAAGTCCAAGGATCACTTGTACTACTATCACTACAGGAATTCCTATTGACAGGCAAATAAAACTCCATTAGGTATTCCTTAGCGAGCCACGTTCAGTGTACTTATTCTCTAATAAGCACCTACATACTTGCTTTAGTGTCTCCACACAAATGATCATGAGATCAATCATCCTCATCCAATGAGCAAGCAACGATGTACCCAATCTATCCTGATTCACTAATCCCCAATTTAGTAATCCAATGATTGGGAACTATTTTAGTTTTTTAGCTTTCTAAGAATTTAGATCTCATTAGAATGATCATCATCATTATTCTAAAAGCATTGCTTAAAACTATGGGTTTATCACATATTATAAAACAAAGATCATGTAGATAATTAAAAGCCTTTAATAAATTAATACTTTTTATTAATAAATGAATAAGATTGTTATAAAGTATATGCTTTATCATCAAACATGATTGGCTTGTATGCATACTACTTTCAATCTCCCACTTGCACTAAAAGCCAATCGCCATCAGATCTTATACTCTTCTTCTCTAAGTGACGATTATCCCGCTTTTGGATAAGCTTTAGTTAATGGATATGTAATGTTGTTCTTGAGAGTCCACCATCTCTATAGTGATTTCCCATCTTTCAATGATTCTAATAATCAAATGAAAGTGCCACAACACATGTTTAGATCCAAGATGAGACTTAGAACTATTCCTAGTTCAGTAATGAACTTTTAATCCAAACAATCAACTTGCGCTTCATTTATAGCTATATACTTTGTCTTTATCACTATACCAAAACTCTTTCTTTGTTTGGAACCTTTCCAATTCAACGCACCACCGCTCAAGATAACGCTTTACCTTAAAGTGGATTTTTCTATTCATCTTGGTCTGCATCTGAAAAACTTGAGTCCTGTAAAGCCCTCTAGTTTTAATTAAGACCCACCATGAATATGATCACATCCTTAGTGCTTAGGTTAAGCACTTTAAGATGTTTTTCAACGCCTTACGATGATCTTCTCCATAATATGATCGATCAACATCGGTCTCGTACATTTCATTGCATACATGATTGTCACTCATGCAATCTCTCTTTTTGAGTCTATGGGGACTATTAAGAGAGATACACTCCATAGCTCATCGACATGAGACATCTCTTGAGTTTGCCATGCTAAACAACTTTAGCATCAAATGAATATACGCCTTGGGTTAAGTCGAGCATCTTTTTAAATCTATCTCATATAGATTTGCATCCCCAATAATGATACTCTTCCCAAATCATTCATGGAGGATTGTTTAGACAACTTTATCTTTACTGATTGTAGCATTGGTATGTCATTCCTTATCCGTAGTATATCAACATATAATACTAGAAATTTCACGACGCTCCCACTGACCCTTTTGTACACACTAGAAGTCTTACCTCATCGAATGTAACTCTGGATCATCATCTTCTATGATGTGTACCTCATCATCATCATCCATGATGAATCCATACCTCCTAGGTATCTTCTTGTACTATTCCGGACTTCTACGATTCTTTTGTGGTACAATAGGTCTATCTACAGGTTCCTCTTATTCGACTTATAGTGTTTTGCGGTTCTTGAACTCTTCAAGATCTATTATCCTCCCACTAGCCCTTTTAATGATAAACATCTTTATCTTAGAAGGAAGCGTGTTTCGCAACAAACACCTTTTTTGCTAAGTAGAATTATAGAACATATACCCTAAACTTACTTTAGGATGTCCCACAAATTTACACTTGTCAAATCTTGTCCCAAGCTTATCCTTTTGAAACCTTTTCACATAAGTTGGACAACCCCTTAACTTAACATACTTAAGATTAGGAATCCTCCCTGTCCATAACTTTTATGGAGTCTTGGGATCGGATTTTGAGGTTACCTTTTCGTAGATATGCAGCCATTTCTAGGACATGATCCTGAAAGAATCTTTGGAATGTCGGTAAAATCATTATGGACCGCACCATGTCCAACAAGGTACGATTTTTTTTCCTTTCGGATACAACAATCAATTATTACGTATCATGAGGTGTCCATTATGAAAAACCATTTGAGATGATCTAGAAACTTATTGCACAAGTATTTATCCTTGATCTAATCAAAGAATCTTAATACTTTGCCAATTTGTTTCACTTCAATTCTTTGAACCTTTCAAATAATTCACACTTGTATTTTAGCAAAATACACATTCAACTCTTTGAATGATCATCTCCTTTTCTTATACTAATTTGTTCAATATGCAAAATTATTTTCATGTAAGTCAAGTATACAAAATTTATTAAGTAATATTCCATTCTATACAAAACATTATTATTATAAATAGAACAACAATTGTTCTTAATTATAATACCAAAGTTTTCATTGTCCAACAATAAAATGGAAATAATATTTTTAACAAGAACTGGAGTACAATAACAACTTATCGACTTAATAGATTTGCCGTAGCATAGTGCTAAACTATAAGTTTCTATAGCTAATGCAAAGACCTTTTGCTTCATTTTCCACACATAGGATTACTTATCTTTGTTTAACTTTCTACTTACGCTTGGTCCTTCATAAATCTATATTTATGATAACCAAAGTCGGTATCCAATACCCAAGTAGAACCTTGACTTAAAGAAAAATTTATTTCAATCATGAACAAAAATCGTATTATGTAACCAAACTTCACTAAGCTTCTTTGGTTAGCCTCTGCAAGATACTTCTCGCAGCTTTCTTTCCAGTGTCCGTGCTTATTGTAGTGGAAGCAAACTCCTTTGCTATCCATATCGCTTTTGTTCTTATTATCCTTTGTTTACGCCTTTCTGCTTTTACCTTCTTTGAATCGTTCTTCTTTTCGAAGATCCTTTGGCCCCTACCAATAAGACATGGTCTTTCTTGGTTGAAAGTGACTCTCATCATTTTTCAACATGTTAAGCAAATCAATGGCCGGTCCGATATCTAGCTTGTTTATATGAAAAATTCACAACAATTATGAAAGGAGTCCGGGTGAGTGCAAGATCAAATCTTGGCTCAACTCTCCATCCATGACAAAACCTCATTGTCCTAATTGATCAATCAAATTGATAATGTTAAGGACTTTTATCTCATCTTTATGTAGTGTCATCTGTCATTCTAGATCGGAAGAGCTCCTTAGATATCGATATCTATCGGTCCTACTTTCCTCACCATCAACTACTTGATGTGCGGGGAATATAGTAAGAGCATCCATAGTTTTATGCCGACGCGAAGCTCAAGTACTCATGGATGCGAGCATGATGCATTGAGCCAATCAGCATCATCTTGCCACTTTCTAAAAGTAGCAATCTCTTCCTCGGAGACATTATTCGCAACCATTGCGAGGATAGGCGACAAGGACATAAGATAGCTTTTCACCACCATGAGAACTATTCTCAAATTCCTTAACCAATCCGTTTAATTTGGTCTAGTTAATTTAGCATCTAATATGCTACGCAGTGATAGTAATTTTAGACATTGTAAAATTCTGTAAATGAATTTGTAATCAACAACATTTTAACATACATTCTTTTATTAATTACCAAAATAAATTAGGTCTTGTTTTAAATTGGTATCTCCCACTATTTTCTTCAAACTATATTACCCTCACTTATATAGTTCGGCAAAATTTAATTAAAGATTTGCTAGTGAGAATAAGGATCCCATTTCAAATGTATATAGCCTTGTGGTGACACAACAAACTATATATAAATAAATAGGTAGACAACTTTTGTCAATTACATCAACTATGCAACTCCTTTTCTTTTGCCTCTTAGATTATTTTGATCAAGTGGTGGCACATCCAGATCAAAATTATCCAAGTTAAGTCCAACCTAGCACTCCATATATTCAAAAAAAAAATATCATCCTTGTGGTGACACAACAAAACAATATTGTTCAATTTTCTTTATAAGCATCAAATGT
Source organism: Panax quinquefolius (assembly GCA_020205615.1). NCBI lineage: Eukaryota > Viridiplantae > Streptophyta > Magnoliopsida > Apiales > Araliaceae > Panax > Panax quinquefolius. Next base: position 79,157,119 of record CM035154.1, on the reverse strand, counting down.
GATAAATTAACATCTTAAATACTTAATACTTGCCTTGTGGTGACACAACAAACTCATATTAAATATTTAATACTCTATTAATTTTATCATGCTAGAAAGCTGACGTTCGATATTCCAAATATCTTTGAACGCTTAGGACTTAATATAAAAATTGAGGGGTTTGTTATTAATTTGTCTCATCTTGTTTAGCGCTGCATTACATATATATATATAAAATACGCGTCATATTAATGAACATGCGAAGCATGTTTGAATAATATATAATATATATAGTATAAGCACGCACATATAGAATACTATATTCTACTCTGGATTGATTATGGACTTTTATTCTAGTTTGGTTCACTAGAGCCACCAAGTGAACCAAAAGGTCAAACCCTAGGGGTGCAAGAAATAATATTTAAATATAACTATTACATTTAAACCCTGGCTCCATTACAAATGGGTCTTCAAGCGCTCCTTGCTCCCTTGATCTCCAATTTTTCAAAATTAATTTTAACTATTCCTATTACAAAACTATTTAAAATAAATAGAAACCTTGATCGTGATCGAGGGAAGTACATAGGAGGAGATAGAATTTACATTTAGAAAAATTAGAGAAGACGAGGCACGCAGAATCCCATTTAATAAAACCCATACATTCATGCATCCAACTAAAATAAAATCCAATCACATTGGTCAATAGTCCATAATCAATCCCATTTATTATCATACACATCATCATATGCATCAATAAATAACATTCATCATATGAATAATAAACATTTAATATATATATTGATATCATTTAATGGGCAAATTTACTTAGTATAAAATCTATTTTTGAATCAAAATAAACTCCTTTATTTTAATCCAAATTTAAATCAAAATAAAACTATTTTATTTTAATTTATCTAATTTTGAATAAAATAAACTATTTTATTTTAATCAAAATTTTAATCAAAATAAACTCCTTTATTTTAATTAATTATGGAATCTAATTCCATGTAATAAAAAAAAATTTTAATTAAAATAAACTCTTTTATTTTAATTAATTGTGAAATCCAATTCCATGTAAAAAAAATCTTTTATTAAGGAAACACTTGATTCTTCTTTCCTATTCACAAATAAACTCTTTTATTTTGAATAATATGAAATCTTATTTCATATTTAAATAAACTCCTTTATTTAAGGAAACACTTGATTTTCTTTCCTATTCACAAATAAACTCTTTTATTTTGAATAATATGAAATCTATTTCATATGTAAATAAACTTCTTTTATTTAAGGAAAGATCAATTTCAACTCCAATTAGTTATCATGGAATCCAATTCCAACTCTAATTAGTTAGCATGAAATTTAATTTTAAAATTAAAATAAATCTTTTATTTTAATATTTAAAATAAACTTTTATTTTAAAATTAAAATAAATATTATTTTAATTATAAAATTATTAAGAATAATATATTATATATATATATATATATATATATAATATATTATAAAATAATAAAATAACCGAATATATATATATATATATATATATATATAAAACCGTATGGTTTTATAATATAATATATATATATATATATATTCTATCCGTACATGTATATATATTTAGTTAACTTGTTATACTATATATATATATATACATATCCGTGAGTTCCTTTTGCCAAAAAAAAAAATAATGGGCCACGTGAACCTGCTGCCTTATCATTATTTTCCTGCTGGCCAAATTTTTTTTTTTATTGATTTCCGTGTATGTCTTTGATTCACCGTGCATCATGCTTTCAAAATTGATGCGATGGCGCAATCCGTATCTTCTCGAAGTCACGGGGAAAAAAAAAATGTACCGCTAATATTTTTTTTTTTTTATTTAAATTTTATACAATAAAATTATGCCCAATTAAATTGTTCTAAACACATATCAATATACATATCAAATTAAAACAATTAATAATTTGCATAAAGGTTTGGCTCTGATGCCATTGTTAGGTTTGTAATATTCATAACGCAATCAAATTGCAAAATAATGCGGAAGCGTGTAAAAATCAGAGTTTAAAAATTTACAAACCATATACCCGGATCACCCTTTATGCACAATTATTAATTAAACAAAAAGATAAAGAATAAAATCATACCCTTGAAGATCGAGCTTCCTCAGGTACAAGTTTACCTCCAAATCCTTTCGCGTTCAACTTGAATCCACCGGGTGTGGTTCCTTCCTTTGATCAACGTTAGCCACCCAAGTGTTTGGCCTCTAGAGGTGATCCACCAAGGAAGAATAAAATTCAAGAAGAAGGGTGGTTGGCTAAACCCTAGTTTTTCTATCTCTATAGAAAGGGTGTACTCTCCCAACAATTGGAATTATTACGTATGTTGAAAAAGTCAACAACCCCCACCACCCATAATAAGACTCCTCTTATTTATAAATGTGGGCAACCCATCTTAACAATTAAGGAATTGGGTTTTATTTAATTAATTAAATTCTTTTAATTAATTAAGCTCCCTAATCTTATTAGGGATAATTAATTAAACTCCTTTAACTAATTTTCCTTCCTAATCCAATTAGGAATAAATGAGAGTACTTATATTAAATTAATTCCTAAACTCTTTTAGAAATTAAAATAATAATAATTGTAATAATATTAATAAGACTCCTCTTATTAATTTATATTTAATATTTCTAAATATTAAATAATAAATATTAAGCTATTTAATTTATTCTATCACCATAGATTAAATTAAATATACTTAACATATTATTACGATTATGCCATTAACTTCTTAAATAATTATTCTTCCTTTTATGGTGTGACCCTTTAGGTTCTCCATATTAAACCTATTTGTGAATAAATGAATTAGAACAATTCTAATCTTATTTAAATAAATAAATTAAACAATTAATTTATTTAAATAAATAATATTTATTCTACATAGGGATAAGCCTCCTAATGATCAACAACTTTCCGGATAATATAGATTTCAACATTAATCATTAAAGAACCTTTGAGTAAATAGTTACTGCATAATTCAATCCTTCCACCATACAATGTCCCAATTAAATATAAGACATGGAATTACCGTCAAGTCTTATTTTATTTAATTATATGTATTTCGATCCTTAAATGCACAACTCAAATAATGCAAATTAGAAACTCCTTTCTAATTTCATTCTCGCTGCCACCCAAGGACTCTTGGGTTGTCATTTATCGAATCACAGGACATTTCTCTTCTTTTATTAGAAGTGGTAGATTCTTTATTGATCATACATTATCTCCATGTACAACTTATTATACCCAAGCATACCCTTTGATATACCCTAAGGGTCTTAAGGAATAAGTCAAAGTATAACTCATCATACACAAGATACTATGATGATCTCAAGTCCAAAGATCACTTGTACTACTATCACTACAGAAATTCCTATTGACAGAATAATAAAACTCCATTAGGTATTCCTTAGCGAGCCAATGCTCAATGTACTTATTCTCTAATAAGCACCTACATACTTGCTTTAGTGTCTCCACACAAATGATCATGAGATCAATCATCCTCATCCAATGAGCAAGCAACGTATGTACCAATCTATCCGGATTCACTAATCCCCAATTTAGTAATCCAATGATTGGGAGCTATTTTAGTTTTAAGCTTTCTAAGAATTTAGATCTCATTAGAATGATCATCATCATTATTCTAAAAGCATTGCTTAAAACTATGGGTTTATCACATATTATAAAACAGCATCATGTAGATAATTAAAAGCCTTTAATAAATTAATACTTTTTATTAATAAATGAATAAGATTGTTACAAAGTATATGCTTTATCATCAAACATGATTGGCTTGTATGCATACTACTTTCAGATGCCCTCCAAAGCATGTTACAATTATGGAAGAGAAGGACACCTGGCCCGATTTTTTTCGTGTAATCAAGAAGACAAGTCCAAATGGATGGAGGCAAAAAAAGCCGTCCCGCATAAGACAAAACCTATTGTTCAAGGAGAGCGTTTGTCGTGACCTCCCGTAAAGCAAGGAACCCGAACGAGGTCATCACTAAGAAACTTATCATAAATTCTAGTGAAGTATATACCTTATTTGATCCTGGCCTACCCATTCTTTTATTTCTCTTACTTGCGCTCAACGTTTAAATTTGACTCCGGAGAAATTAGACTTTGACTTATTTGTTGAAACTCCGTTGGGAGAAACCTTCATTACATCCACTGTTTATAAGTCTTGTTTGGTTCAAATCGGTACCCTCACATTACCTGTCGACCTTATTTCATTAAAAATACTTGCATTTGACGTAATTCTAGGGATTGATTGGTTAACTACCCATCATACAAAAAATGATTGTTTTCGTAAGGTTGTTAGCTTTCATATTCCTAATCAACCTATTATGCGAATTCAAGCAACCAAACCATTAAAATCAATCACTGTCATCTCAAGCCATAAAGCTATTCGTTTATTGAAAAATGGATGTCAAGCTTTCTTAGCTCATGTCACGGATCTAAACAAAAATACGTCAGTTTTGAATGATATTTCTATTGTTAATGAATTTCCTCGACGATTCTCAAGAAGAACTTCTGCCTACCCCTTAATGTGAAATTGAATTTTGTATCGACCTTGAACTTGGTACAAAACCCATTTCCAAAGCCCCATATCGAATGGCTTCTATTAAACTTCAGGAGTTAAAGACCCAACTGCAGGAATTGTTAGACATTGGCTTTATTCGTCCTAGTACTTCTCCTTGGGGTGCTCCTGTTCTATTCGTGAAGAAGAAAGATGGGAGTATGCGACTTTGTATTGATTATCAAGAGTTGAATCATGTCACCATCAAAAATAGGTACCCATTGCTAGGTATTGATGACCTATTTGACCAGTTGCAAGGCGCCAAATTCTTTTCAAAGATTGATCTTCATTCCGGATATCACCAATTGAAGATTAGAATTGATGACATTCCAAAGACGGCTTTCAGAACTCGGTACGGGGATTATAAATTCCTAGTCATGTCTTTTGGATTGACTAATGCTCCTGCTGCCTTCATGGATATGATGAACTGAGTATTCAAGGAATATTTGGATCACTTTGTGGTCGTCTTTATTGATGACATCCTTATTTATTCCAAAAGCCGTGAAGATCATGAGCAACACTTGAGGCTGATACTCCAAAAGCTTCATGAATATAAGCTTTATGCCAAGTTAAAGAAATGCGAGTTCTGGCTTGAGGAAGTAGCATTCTTTGGGCACGTGGTATCAGGTCATGGAATATCTATTGACCTAGCAAAGATTGAAGCCATTCAGAGATTATCAGAGATTCGTAGAAGGGTTTTCTCGAATCGCTACTCCCTTAACTCAGCTGACTCGGAAAGATATAAAATTCGGTTGGAACTAGGAATGTGAGAAGAGTTTTCAAGAACTCAAAAGAAGACTCATTTCAGCACCTGTTCTGACAATACCATCTGCCTCGGAGGGATTTGTCATCTACAGTGATGCTTCAGGCAAGGGGTTAGGATGTGTTCTCATGCAACATGGGAAAGTCATAGCCTATGCCTCTCGATAACTCAAAGAATATGAGAGGAATTATCCTACTCATGATCTAGAGTTGGCAGCTATTGTCTTCGCACTTAAAATTTGGAGGCATTACTTGTGTGGGGAGAAAGTGGAGATCTTTACGGATCATAAAAGCCTCAAATATTTCTTCACTCAAAAGGAACTCAATACGATATCGACATCGGCTTTAATCTGCTGAAAGATTATGATCATACCATCCAATACCATCCTCGAAAAGTAAACGTGTAGTCGATTTATCGAGTAGAAGATCATATATGGGTACAAGTGCGATATTGTCAATGCAAAGGCCCATCTTGTATGACTTGCAAAGGATGGAGATAGAATTAAAGACTCCAGAGACCCATGTGATGATGGCAAATATACGAGTAGAACCGACTTTAATCGATAAAGTTAAAGTTGCTCAAGCTACAGACCTGGAGCTGATGCATATGAGGAAGAAAGTACAAGAAGGTGCTATGTCGGAAGCAAGAATCGATGAAGAAGGAATACTTTGATGATCACGTTCTTCAGTGATTGTTCCTGATGATCATTAGGGGCTACTTCATAGCAGATAACTCTTCTACGGTGTCCTTCGCTTTGATCAGTGCCACTCGACACGTGGACCGTATAGGAGAGTATGATTGGGGTTCCTACACCTTCGCCTACTTCCTCAGGGGAATGCGCATGCGATCGCAGGGCTTGACCGAGGCGTGGTTAGGATTCTAACCATTTCTGCTGGTGAGTGTTTCTCTTGTCTTTTCCCATGTATGGGTTAAGAGTGTTGACTGACAGCCAGATGTTTGCCTTTGTGTTGGCGTTTTGGGCCTATGAGAGGCTTTCTTGTTTATGCCCCGTGAGCGTGTTAGGTTTAGACACCTATCCACGAGGACGGAGATGACATCATTCCATACTTGGCGGAGGTCCCCTCATTCTTTGAGGGTTTCACTCATTGTCGCCATACCGGAGCTATTGACACCGATGTCATCACATGGATTCCCTACTCTGGAGAGCATTTGGGAGTTGGTTTTGAGGATGGGTACCCGACTGGAGTAGAGTACGTCTTTTCCACCCGCAGGATTCCTCTCTTCACAAATGGAGGATGGGAGCTCTATTTAGGAGAGTGTGCTATCAGGAGCACTACAGGAGAGATTTGTATGCCGATCTTGCCTCCTGCCAGGCCTTATCTGACAGACTGACTCGGCAGCTGGACCGGTCACATCTTTTCATTTGGCATTTGGGCAGAGATCCTGCAGAGGTAGATATTTTTGATCCTTCTAGCTCTGGCGCTGGTCCCTCAAGTGACCCATATGGTTTTGTCGTACAGATCCTCCTTTGTATCGGCCGACATCCCCAGTAGATAGAGATCCAAATGACTCGGGAGGAGTTACATCAGTGGATGGGATCGATGATGTGACATCGATACTCTTGACTTTTCTCGATGTATTTCTTGCTATCTCTTTTGACAGCCTCTGTTGTATGTTGGGTAGCTTTGCCCCATTTCCACATATTTTTTAGTTTGTCAGACAGAGATGTATTAGATGATGATATACTTAGGAATGTATGTACATGCTTTTCCATTCCCTATATCATATTGCCATTTATCAGATCACGATGTTATTGTGTTATGCATATGTATGTATATCCGTAGATATTAAGCATTGACCCTTGATGGTCTTATGACACTACCGCATGTATGTCTTCTTCGATAGTTAGTCAGATTGATCATACCCCACCATTTGTGGTGGTAGGCGATATACGCTTCCATGGTATGATAGTATATCACCATCGAACGTGGTGATCGTAGATGATTTCTTCAGCAGATATACTATGACCCTGCTGATGTTTTAGGTTCCCACAGATTTTGTAGAGGGCATGCTAGAGCAATGGGTATCGGAGAGACAGTTTTCCGATTTAGGACCTGTGAGTCGACTCCTACTTTGGAGGAGTATGACGATTGACGATGATGTTACCGGATGCACCTTTGCGTGCATATAGGCTATCGGAGACATGAAAGCGATTAGCCATGACCCTCACCGGATTGAGACGTAGAGTGGTCCAGGACGAGATTACATCCGGCCACGTGATATCCCAGCGTTTCCTGTTTAACAGGTTTGGCTCTAAGGATAGCTATGTATGGCATTCCAGGGATTTCACCACACCAGGGGACCATTGGAGTTCAGCCAGAGTAGATGTACTGCTTTTACGCGTATTGTCTTACGTCTTTATATTGCGGTACATGGATGAGCTGGATATCGGCGTCATTATGGCAGTGAGAGTTCTCAGGGAGGGTCGTACCATTGTACCGATGATCATTGCAGAGACACTGAGGTCAGCTTACATACCGTTGCACTTATCCCAAGCAGAGTGTTTACTGTGTAGTTCGGCCATGTTGTATGTGTGGTTTATGTCACACTTGAGACCGATCAGCACATTTAGACTTGCAAGTAGGGTTTTGTTTCACCTAGGAGATAGCCATGTCATACTCCTTTTTTAGGTCAGCAGAGTGCAAGATGTTGCATCGTGGTCAGTTTTCTTGGCAGGGATTAGGGATCCGTTTGCCATATTGCCATGTTCAGGGCTTAGTTCACCCTAAAGCTTCATTACTCATGCTCCGCATATATTATCTCCTCTCCGCCGGATTGAGGGGCATGATTACTTACCACCCATCGCCATGATGTGTCGGTTTGACCGAGCCCAGATTTTCATCCTTATGAGGGCAAGTGAGTCGGTAACCGCATCACAATAATCGCTTATCACGGAGGACGATCCAGTGTTGTATGCCTGCTGGATCGGATCAACAGAGTTGGCTGAAGTTTTCATCGGTCATCCATCCGGTTGTTTTGCAGAGTATTCCGCATGGATGGAGACAGAGACTGCATCGGCTGCGGCAGTATCCACAGTGCAGGGGATTGATTCTGACGATGAGGAGCCTATAGAGGAGGCTATTATTCCCACCGATGAGTTGACTGCTGGGCTTCCAGCATTTATGATGGATTCTTCCACCCCGAGTGCTACTGTTACTCAGTATTCGGCATAACATTTGGAGTAGAGCTTACATTTGATGACCTATGAGAAAGATCAGGCTAGGTGCGCGATGTTGACAGCTCTTGATGAGAGAGATACTGCTCGGCTATAGAGGGATGAGGCTAGATCAGCCAGGGATGTATTGATAGTGGGGAGCCGATGCCTTATCTCTGCTAGGGATGTGGCCATTCATGCATAAAGACTTCAAAGAGATCCCAGATGACCGTCGGCTTGCCGATATGAGTCTTTGACATTGATGAGCATTATGCCACCATGTAGTTAGCCTTTGATCTGCTAGCTCGTGTAGATACCCTTGGGCAGGAGCTTGCAGTGCTTCCTCCGTCTTCAGAGAAGGATGCTATGTTAGATCTGATAGTCCACATATACACAGATTTGTAGATAGCTTTGTATTTTCCCCGCATGATCAAATTAGCCATTTTGTCATATACAACACGTATGTATATATCAAATAAGAGATATATATGGGCAGGAAATATATTTTGATTCACTTCCCTGTTAGTTATGCCTTGATACTTGCTTGATATTTGCCTGTTTCTCCAAGGCCTTGTGATCTTGATGCATTCTGAACTTATCTTTGATAGATGAACATTGAGACGTTGCAAGATCTCTTAGAATGGATCATAGATTTTTGTAAATCCCTACCATCTTTGGTGTCTTGGGACTGGTATCTGTATGGAAAAGTGGAGAGGAGGGTGGTTTCTTCCTCTCTGAGATTGACCGCACCATATATGGTCGCCAGTACTTCTATTTGTGAGAAGCCTAGTTAATTCCATCTCTTATGGTTTGGTATTGCTCTTTGAGGCACGATCGCAGCTTAGATGGTCACCGAATCTTCTATTTGTGAGAAGAGGTTGGGTAATTCCATCCCTTGATCTCAAACCATGAAATGGGGCGAATCAAGATTGATCCCAAAGCATCGCGTGACAAGTATGTTGTTCTGGTAGGGGTTAGACTGTACCATGAATGGCTGCCTACGTACTCCTATTGAAGAGGAGATCAAGTCTGCGTAGTTCGAACCTAGTGTAGGAGGTTCAACGCTGAATGCGGAAGGCAGATGGGTGTAGATGTATTTTTGTTGTTTTTGTTGTTTTGTAGAGAAAGGGCAGAAATGTTTTTGTTATTTTTCTTTGTTGTAGAGAAGGCGAAGATAAGCATGAATCCCATGTGCAGGCTATACTGCGGGGAGAAGAAAGTTTGATCCCATAATGGGGACAAACTGCAGGTGTGTAAAAAGTTTGATCCCATCTTTAGGACAAACTGCAAGCGTAGAAAAGTTTAATCCCGTCTTCAGGGTAAACTGCAAGTGTGAAAGGTTCAATCCCGTCTTTAGGATAACCGAGGTTGTGAAAGGTTTGAAATGAAGTAAAAACCAGGCTGCTGGTTTGAAGTGTATGTTTCCCTGAGGGGCAGAAGAGTATGTAAAAGAGGAAAGGGTTCAAAACCAGAATGACTGGTGATTTGATGATCAAAACTAGAATTTTGTTTGATGGTAACTTCAGACATAGTACCGTTTCACGGTGTTTGAGTTGATAAGCTGTGGAAATTCATCGCCATCCATTTCCTGCAATCTGAGAGCACCTCCTGTCAGTACTTCCTTGACAACAAATGGGCCTTCCTAGTTAGGAGCGAATTTTCCCTTAGATTGATCTTGGTTGTCAATGATCTTCTTCAAAACCAAGTCATGTTGTTTGAATTGCCGTAGTCGGACTTTTTTGTTGTAGGATCGTGCGATCCTTTGCTGATATAACTGACCATGGAAGATTTTCGCGATTCTCCTTTCGTCTATCAGAGATAATTGGTGATACCTGTCTTGTACCCATTGGTCTTCATCAAACTGAGCATCCATCAATACTCTGAGGGATTCCATTTCCACTTCTATGGGGAGCACTGCCTCCATCCCATAGACTAATGAGTAGGGGTTGCCCAGTGGAAGTTCGCATGGAAGTTCTAGAGCTAATAAAGTCGAGGCAAGAGGTCGCCATCCTTTTATGATTGGCGACATTTTCTTCGCATGATCTTCTTGATGTTTTTATTAGCCGCCTTCAACAAAGACCATTCATCTTTGACTGTAGATTTACTTGAGTTGAGATGTTTGATGTGGAATTTTCTCATAAACTCCTCCATCATTTTGTTGTTAAGGTTCTTAGCATTGTCTGACACAACGACCTCTCGGTTTGTCCATATCGACAGATGACATTGTTTCTGATGAAAACAATGATAACTTCTTTAGTGACCTTGGGGAAGGATGCCGCTTCTACCCATTTGGTGAAGTAGTCGATTATGGTGAATATGAATCGATGTCCATTATCGCTTTTGGGCTCACGGGGCCCGATCACGCCCATTCCCCACAATTAGAAGGGTCATGGCGAACTCATATCAGGAGTTCCTCGAGGGGCGTGAGATAGCATTCCCATGAATCTGCATCGATAGCACCTCTCGACGTGATCATCACAAATACTTTTGAGTGTAAGCCAATAATGTCCCGTTCTGAGAATTTTCTTGACAAGTAAGGGGCTGCTCATGTGTGGGCCACATACTCCACCATGGATCTCATCCATAAGTCTCTGAGCTTAGTCTTTGTCTAGACATCTGAGGAGACCTAATCCTGCATCTCTTCTATAGAGTGCATCTCCGCTCAGGTAAAAATAGTAAGTCGATGAATCCGCCTCTTCTCAATTAGGCTCGCCTCATCAGGTGTAGATCCATCTCGTAGATACTCCTTGATGCATTGATACCAAGGGTTGTGGATGGGAGGTAGTTCATCTGATACTTCTCCAACGTAATTCCCATAGACTGGGGCTCTTTGCAGAGTAAACGTGATGCTTGGCATGTTTTTCTTGCCCGGTATGTAAACCAAGGAGGCCAATGTTGTTAATGCTTCTGCAAAATCATTCCTATTACGAGGAATGTGTAAAAAGGAGATTTCTTCGAACTCCAAAGCTATCTCAGAGAACTTGCATGGTAAGGCAAAGAAATGTAATTCTTTGGTTTGATAGATTCCTCGTGGATTGCTTGATTACCAATTCGAATCCCCAAAGACAGCTTAACCGCTTTGATGCCCATCGAATCGGGCAAGTTTTAGCCCTATGATATAGCCTTCATACTCACCGTGTTGTTGTTGGTGCTAATAAATCGCAATTTGACTGACGACGGATACCGCTTCCCCCACTGATATTAAAACCGCTCCAGCCTCCGAGCCTTCTCAGATAATGACTCCATCAAAATACATTCTCCACGCATTTACATGTATCAGATCGATGTCAGAATTTAATCACATTACCCTTCATCGGGAAAGTATGTTTCTAAGGGTTTGTAATCCCCTATAGGTGCAGCGACCAGTTGATCCACAATTCCTTGACCTTTGACAGACTTTTGCATCACGTAGACGATGTCAAATTGCTATAGGATCAACTCGCCATCCGGATAAATCGACAATTCAAAGATGGGCTTATCAACACATACTTGAGAGGATCCATTCGGGATATGAGATGGGTTGTGTGACCATGGAGGTAATGCTGTAACCTCATGGAAGCCTATGCTAAAGCACAACAAGTTTTCTCAATCAGAGTGTACTTGTGTTCACTGATGCTGAATCTTTTACTGAGGTAATAGATAGCTCGTTCTTGGCCTATATTGTCCTTTTGCCCCAGCATGCAGCCCATGGCATTGTCATTTATGGACAGGTACATGAACAGGGGAACATCGTCCCTGGGAGGTACCAAAATAGGAGTGTTAATCAGTTGCTTTTAATGGTAAGGAAGGCTTTCGACACTCATCGCTCCATTTCATGGAGGAGTTCTTCCTTAATGACTTGAAGATAGGCTCATGTTCACGTGAGTCGAGAAATGAATCTGCTAATGTAATTGATTCTTCCCAAAAATCCCCAGATTTCCTTTTCTCGCCTCAAGGAATGGGCATTTCCTTGATGGCCTGGATTTTGGTAGATCCAGCTCAAATCCTTTGTGGTCGATTGTAGAAGCCTAGCAACTTGCCTCGACTTAACACCAAAGGCTCACTTGGCGGGATTCAACTTCAAGTTGTACTTACGTAACCTATTGAAAAGCTTTTTGAGATGCTCTAAATGGTCATCCTCCTTCCGGGATTTGACAATGATATCATCCACGTAGATCTCTATCTCCTTGTGCATTAAATCATGGAAAAGAGCCATCATAGCTCGCTGATAGGTTGCCCCAGCGTTGATGAGACCGAATAACAACCGTCTGTAGCAAAATGTTCCCCAAGGTGTGATGAAAGCAGTTTTCTCACGATCTTCCTCAGCGACCATAATTTGATGGTACCCCGCAAAGCAATCAGCAAAGGAGTACATGCCGTATTGAGAAGTATTGTCAATAAGAATGTGGATAAAGGGCACGGGAAAGCTATCTTTAAGGCAAACTTTGTTCAAATCCCAGTAATCCACGCAAACTCGCACCTTTCCCCTTGGTTTAGGCACGAGAACAATGTTGGATATCCACTCCAGATATGTAGACACCATGATGATGCCAGCTTGAAATTATTTCACAATTTCCTCTTTGACTTTTAAACTCCACTAAGGTTTCAATCGCCTGAGTTTTTACCTGATTAGCTTGAATCCTTCTTTAATGGGAAGGCGATGAAGAACAATGTCAGTGGACAAACCCACCATGTCTTCATGAGACCATGCAAACACATCCTGGAATTGGGTTAATAGTGCAACCATGTCATTCTGTTAATTTGTGGTAAGGTCTGAACCAATCTGGATTAGCTTAGGGTTGTCTAAGGTTCCAATATTGAAAGGAGTGGTTTGATCAAGATTGGGTTTGAGTTGTACAGTGTAATAATCTGCTATTTGCAGGACACCGCTATCAATAAGATTTTGAATGAGGTGGCGCGGAGTGCCCAGCATTCTTCTGTGTTGTGACCGCGAGAATGTGAATGGTATTGACACATTTCATCAGGATTGAACTGTCCTGAATGGGGATTGATTGGAGGGAGAAGGAAGGTAATTCTTCCTTCGTTGATCAACATCTGTAATATCTCCTCTATAGACTGGCCCAAATAGGTGAATTCCCTCTGATTGGTAAAATCCCGACGGGCTTTAGCATTTGCTCGCTTCACAACCTTATCCTCCATAGCTTCGCTTTCTGAAGGTGGTGAGGAGGCATTTGTAACAAAAGGAATGAGATAGGTATGCTCCTGCCTGATTAATTGGCGTGTGACTTGATGCTAGTGGGTCACCAGTTATGCCAATTGTTCAATTTATTTGGAAAGAGCTTTCATCTTTCGTTCCATGGTAAACTAGAACTTTGCATAATCCCATTTGTCAACACCGTCTTTGATGGGTTGGGATGATTCGCCGTTAGAATTGGAACCTTGTATAGTGCTCCAACTGATCATGTTGACCTCTTCTTCTTTGTGTTGAGGAAGAGGGTTATCTTGCACATGAGGTTGATCTGGTTTAGTGACCACAATCTCACTGTTGTCAATTAGATCTTGAATCTTATGTTTCAAGGCCCAACAATCTTGAGTATCATGTCCAGTGTCTTGCATGATAAGCACACTTCCGAGTAGCATTAAAACCCTCCCATTAGGGTCATGGTGGAAGAAGATGTAAATTTTCTTCCGAGCAATGTAAGAGCAAGAATATTCTTGAGCGAGTCCCCTAAGGGTGTGAATGTTCGAGGTTGCTTTACTTCTCACTTTTAGGCAAATGGAGGGTTCAAGATTGTGCCGAAAAGGGAGAAGTTTCTCCTCTGCAGATAGGCATGCTTGATTGCCTTTTTATCCTTGTAGTATCAAGGAAACATCATCCTCTTTCTTTTTATGGATTCTCCGGTTGTTTCCATAAGATCCGGATCGATGTGCTCAAAGAATGCTTTAAGAGCGGCTTAGGTCTTGAATTTTACCGACTTCAATCCCATCTCAAACCATCTCACCGTGTTTGATCATTTTAGAAAATGGTTTGCCAATACCAAATAGAACTCTTTCATCATAGAAAGGAGCTTCTCAGACATCTATGAAGGTCATGCACCATTTCGATTCTCACATGGAAGGAATAACTTGAGCAACAAGGCACCTCCACCTTTGAGCATACTCTAAATGACTCATTAGATTGCTTTCTAACCTTGGTAATTTGGTACCGGTCCAGAGCCATCCGAGATTGAAAACTCAGATTAAGTGAGGAAGGCGTGAGCCACCTCTTCCCAACTATGGATCTTAGAGTCAGATAGTCTAAGATACCATGAATCCAAGCTTCTCCAATGATTTTTCTCAAACAAATGATTCGAGCTTTTCATTTTCTCAAGAAGACCCAAGTTCTCCTATGAACACCTTTTAAATGTGTATAAGGATCCCCTAATCCGTCATATTTCTCAAAATCGTGGGTCTTGAATTTCTCCGGATATCGAACACCGTGAAATATGCAAAGGTCTCAGATATGAAACACCGCCACGTGTTCCAACTCTTTGAGAACGCGGATAGTTTCCTCCATTTGAAGGACCTTTTCCCGATATCACCGGTGTCCGGATCTCATTTGAGATGGGTGTTTTCGTGGTCTTTGTTGGTCAGATCCAACCGATGTTCGGAATTATTTTTTCCGCACCTTGAACTCCTCCTTATGTAGAGGATTCTCAGATGTGTAGGTATCTTCGCACCTCGAGTAAACTGGTGTAATTCTTTTATTAGGACAGCCAAGTCTGTGATTTGTTTACTCAATCCGACAAATTCTTCTCGGGAAACAACATTAGACTGATCAAAAGAAGACATGATTGGCTGTAGGCCTGTGGCCTTTTTGGATTTTGAACGAGTAACAGGCCCAATTGCTTCCCTACAAAAGACTTACGTAGTTTAGTCTTAGGGTAATGTAAATGTTATAATAACATGTCTGTTTAGGAATTTTGTCCTGCAAAACCGGTTGTTAATTGATAACATGTCATGCATGCACAGATATTCTTCATATTTTCCATTACATATGAATGAACATGGAATAAAAATTACAAGTAAATGCTTTTACAAGTAATTTAAAGTGGAAAGTATGAAGAGAATTCCCTCCGTGTTTGGTTTATCAGAGGCTGACCTATCTTAGGGTTACTCTCGTGGCTTTTCGGCATGAAGGTTCCTAGATCATCGCCATCTACTTGACGGGAAGTTAATCCGGCCGCTCAACCGAGCGAATCTGAGTGGTGCCTTTCCCGCCCCTGGGGAATCATTCTTCTTACAAGTCCCAGAATCAAACACCGACAGATAGCCTCCTAGTGGAGGGACCACACAACATACATTCACATACAACGTGTCTCACCGTTTATGCAAAATGATGACATGTGCGAAGCACTAATATCACAGATAGATATTTAGCAGTGCAGTAATTAAGATACATTATTACACATTCATCATAAATGTAAATGCAACATTCACACACAAGCATATAACAATTTTGAAAAAGCTTGTAATGGCGCTTAAGCCCTCTTACCGAGTCCCCAAAGCAGAGTCGCCACCGTCCGACGCTTTCGGATTTTGAGTGTCCTTTTTCGCATACTTGTTCTTTTCGTGTTCTCATGTTAATGTGAGATTTGATTGAAAAAACTAGTGAAAAGGTTTGACATGTGTAATGTCGATTTATTTGACTTTAAGAGTCGCTAGTTGGGTGTTTTTAATCGGTTGCACCAACGCAACCGAAAAGGTTTGCACATTGACCTAGTGTTTTGACACTCGCTAGACGGGTCTATGAAACCGAGATTCATTTTGGGTCCGGGGCTTGATTATGCGAAGGGAAGGTGTTAGGCACCCCCCGACATCCGTGTTACCACGGTGACCTCCACTTTTCAAAGAAATTGTTATATGAATGTGTGTGTTTGTGTGTGTGTGTGGATCAATGTGCAATTATTTGAAAGTAAAGTACGAGGCCTCGTTTCAAGCACCTATATATACAAAGGTTTGAATTTTATAGAAAAATTCAGCTTTTAACCAAGATATATCAATGAAGTTTTATAAAAGAGGTTTTTCAAACCCCGTGCTCAATAGAATTGAGACCTTTTCATACTTCCATTTTATTATTAAATGTTCTATTGTTTGCTTTTATTTTCGAGATGCGAAGCATTCTCGAGAAAATAATATATACAAGCAAGGCCGAACTCCTCATGGGCATGATGTACCATCCAAGGAAATTCAGACATCAGATAATAATGTATGTCGCTTAAATTGAAAAATGTCCATCATGGAACTCAATCAAGATTCAAGAACCAACCCGTGATCACATGATTTCTAGGCTCACATAATAATCGTAATTTGTATGGAAAGCAAGAAGCGCTATATATATAAAAGTCGAAATATATATATACGTATATGATCAACCACCACAAAGTAACTCCAATATAAAAGCATCTAAATGTAAATATATAAATATATGTACAAATATATATATATATATATATATAAAAAGAAATAAACGATCTTGATGTGAATCTGTGCTCACCTGATATGTCCGACAACAATTATATATATATATATATATATATATATAGTTTATTAAACGCACTCGATATAAAATCTGTGCTCATCGACAGTCCGACCACGCTTTATATATATATATATATATATATATATATATATATATAAGCAATTAAACGCCTGCATCAAGTTCAGGCTCAATCGAGGCATAACTCGATAATGTTAGTCCATATATGAAATATATACATATATAAAGTATATATATACGTATTGTAATGAAAACCACTTGACCGAAGTCCGCAAACACACTCACACGACTCTTCAACGTACAACAAAGGTGTGCTAATATGAGAAGAAGGCTTTATAAAATATGAGAAGGCTTACAAAGGCCGCCAAAGTAGACTTCTATCGACTTTAAATGGATAAACACTAATCTCCCACGGATAAAAGATAGCTATATGTGAGCTAACTAGTGTTTAGAAGTGAAGAAACACTCAAAAATGTGTATGCAGAGTAAAATAGGCGTGGCTTCCTCGCTTTTTTCCCTCCCTCTTCTTCTCAAATGGTCAATTCTAAGGCTTGTAGATATAGATGGATGGTCAGCAGTACACCCGCAGAGCTACAGCTTGTACCTACGGCTGGTCATGGGTGCATCCGAGCCTCATGGGTCCCGGCGTTCGTAGAAGACGTGCACTCACGCATCGTAATGTCCGCTCGAACTTGCGTAACTTCAATCCGAGCATCCGAACGAGGTATATCCGACCTTCTTCTGACCGCTTGTGTCGAGAGTTACGTAATGACATGGATTAGAGGTTGTACGGAGTCAGGAAGAGGGGTCTATGACATGGTCACTCGGGATTGTCAATCCTCGGCTCTTGTGGGACATTGTTGGATGTATGTATGTATGAAGTGTTGAGACGATGTGCCATTGTCGAAGGAACAAGATGATGTTTGACTCCTAGCCGGAGTTATCGCCGGTTTGAGTTGAAAGTAGACATTGCTCAGGGTTACAGTTGAGATTGGACTACTTGTTGGTATGCTGCGATATCATCTTGTTGTGATGGTAAGATGACGCCAGGATTCCTCACCGGTTATCGCTTGGTTTAAGCGTTAAAAGCGACGTTACTCGTGGTTACATCCGAGATCGAACTGCTGTTTCAGATGTCTCACTATCATCTGTGGACATTCCTGTATGTCCGTTGTTATCTCCGGGTCTGAGGTGTGTGTGCCTCGACAGGATGTCTGGGGTCAAGCCGATTGATATGTTTGAAACAAGCATTTCGGGTTATCGCCGAAATCGCAGAATGGCTTCTCTCGGGGTTATCACCAAGGATGGGGCTCGCTACTCCCAAAGTTTCTCTCGGGACAGAACCGAAAGGCCGAGGTGTTATCGCCGAGACGTAACTATTTTCTTCTTGTTGTCTTGCGGCCTTTTTGATCTCGATATCCCGGTTATCTCCGAGATTGAAATGACATTCCTGCTGTGTGTTTCCGGTTTGAGATGATGTTCTGATTTGTGTTCCGGGTTGAACCGAACTTCCTAGAGTATCCGTAATGGATGTAAGCTGTCTTTTAGGGTTATCTCCAAAAGACGAATCTACCCTCCTGCAATGTTTGTAATAGGAGTGAAAAAAATTTCAAGTGTCTACAAACATCTTTTATCGTCAGAAGCACTACACTTGCAAATGTGCATGCCCGACGCCCTCCTATTGTCCCCGAAAACACAATAGTCCTATAGATGACCATTTTGACCCATGTTTCCAACCTCAAATTAAAAGTCTTAAAGAACAAAAGTTGTAGGTATATTCGTCCTCGTTACGGATCATCTTGAATCACCTCAATCGGAGTTCGTATGAAAATGTTATGGCCTTTTTATTACAGGAGGTCAAAACTATCCGACCGTGTCAACTATTCCGGCGCTGCAACGCCCCAAATAGCCTTGGGGGCCGTGCTGTAGTGCCCCTTAGTAGTAATTAGGCATTTGATTTTTAGTTTTACTGTTCTTACGAATTTTTTACCCTTTTTCCTTTCAACCTTCATAACTTGAGTTATACACACCCAATTCAGTATGTTTTTAACTCTGTGGATTCGTAATTCATAAAACTACAACATACTAGAATTATAACAATTTACAGAAACACTAACAAACCTAAATCTTCACCCAAGGCTCATGTTCATATTAGTTTTACATGTTTTAACATATTTAGCGTAATCATTCACCACAGATTCGATTCCTAACCAAATCAATCAATTTAAACTTTGTTGTTTTCATTTTTCAACATACAAACAACATCTATTATCAATTTTAGATTATATGCATGTTCTAACCATCAATTTTTTACTCCAACTAAGCCATAACACACATATTTCATCAATAACTAAATTTCCTCTTCTTCATCATATTTTTCATGATTTTGATAACCCAAAACCAATTATAGATTACATATAATGGATTATTCATACCCATAAACATATCAAGAAATTCATCATCAAAACTTAATTACAATGAAGTAATTTTAAGAAAATACAACTAGAGTTTAAAATTAGATTATTACCTTTGATTAGTTAGAAAACTCAAACAATCTTCTTGTTTTTTTTCTTTGATTCTCCAACCTTCACATAGAATTTCTTCTTCTCTTCTTCTCTTCTTCTCTTCTTCTCTTTTCTCTGGCTTAGGCCAAACCTTTACGTAAAAACCAACGCACAAAAACTAACGTCTAAAAACGAACTATTAAATATAATAATTATGTATCATTTATAAAAATATTTATTATATTATTATTATTATTATTTTAATACAAAAGCCATAAGACTTTGTTTGACAAAACACTTTTAAAATGATGACTTAATCATTCCTTAAGCTTTGTTTGGTAAATCCATTTAAAACTCTTTTAATTTACTTCAATAAATCATGTATACTATAGTTTATTGTCCCACGCTATTTATTTGGATTTCCATATCCAATCTTAATTAAATAAACAAAACTAATTACCACAAAATTATAATTTTCATTATAATTTGAATTAATAAATTAACATATCACTTTAATTACTAAATTAAATTAAAATAACATTCTACCAAACTATACAATCTTTAACAACTCTCTAATTTAGTTATTAAGTTAAATTAGAGTATTATCTCATAAATTTAATTCATTATTCTTTTATCTTAATTAAGTTAATTTCTATAATTCATGAATTATTTACTTACTAATAAATAATCCAACAAATATCTACTAAACAACAAACACATCAATTAAAAATATTTATTTAATTCAATAAATATTTGAAATTATAAATAAAATTCTGGATTGTTACATTCTTTCCACCTTATAAGGATTCTGTCCTCGGAATCATCGAAACCCTACCTTCCTCAGGTTTTCATCAAATCTCTTCGTTGAATAACTTCAACACATTACCTTAATATAAGTTTGATATTTCCTGCTACATTCATTTCTTCAACAAATTCTAGGTTTTTATTTCATAACTTTCACTTGAACTCAATTATATTTTGAGTATTATATATTCTTTAACCCATTCATTTCCTTTTCTAAGGATCGTTATCATAAACACTCTGAATATTACATTCACCATTTCTTCTAAGAATTTCGTCCTCGAAATTTTATCTATTATTCTTTATTCATTCAATCTATCAAAATAGATTTTACGTTAATACTTTATTCATTCATTGGGTTCTATAACCACTTCTTTCCACAAAAATTTTTCTACAATTACTAAACTTTTCTATTAAAAGTTTTACATTATTCTTTGATAACTCATCTCCTTCTCATTTCAAAATTTCTTTTCTCACTTATTCAATATATTCATCATTCAAATTCAAGATTCATTCTACTACTTACTTATTTTCTAAGGAATATCATCCTTACCACATTCGCCTTTTAGAATAGCAAGAATCTTCCATGATTGCTCAATAATTGGGAAGCAATATGAATAACTCGGGAATTTAAAAGATTCCAAATCATGTTGAGGGGTCACAAGACCTTGAACTACGTCCACGGTTATAAGTACTCTTTCAACTTAAACCTTAACATTCATTAGACTATAGGTACTCCTGTACTTAGGGTGTTAAGCCCTTTTAGACGTTTTTCAGTATTGTGCACACTCAAACCACAAACTATGTCCATAAGTACTCTTTCAACTTAAACCTTAACAAATATTAGACCAGAGGGACTCCCCGCCCTTAGGGTGATCAAATTTCTTCCTACCATGTATTGTGCACAAAGATCTAAATGCTTTCGTGTACTCCCCTATAAAAGGGTCGTTCATATCAGCTTTTCAACATCTGAATCCGCACCAAAGCAATTTGGTTTGGCATAACTTCTCAAGAAAAGCTTGAATTTCATGAACATCTTTCAATCATCGTCTAGCTGAATCAAATAGCATAGACTTCTACAACAATTCAGACATCAATCGAAATATACATATACATATACATATATATATATATATATATATATATTCTCATATCTCAAAGAAATCTCAAAAATCCTTTTTATGGAGTCATGATTATGACGTCGTCATACTACATCTCACCATAGTGGGCTGACGATCATATAATCACATCTAACCCCAGGTTCCATTACATTGATGACTCTATCGTTTATCATATCACCCGATACATATAGTTAAAATATATTTTGAAAATTTTAAAAAAAATCATTTTTTTATCTAGCTGAAACAATGGCATAGATACGCGAATAATAACACTATTTTAAAAATTCTTTGGTTCATTAGTGTGATCCAACATTTTTTCAAAAATCAAAAGTACAACCATCGACACGAAGTCAATAAATCTCAAAAGTCTAGCATAGCTAGTAGATTTAGAATAACTAATTTTCTCCATCAATTTAAATCTTTACTCCATTACCTCATTACTAACTAATTCTTTTTATTTCTAGCACCACCAATACTCTTATAGTAAATATTCTTGTATTTCAACTTACAATCTTCCTATACCCCCAGTATAGTTCATCAAACTTACTACACATTAGAAATCTAGGAATTTTCCATAATCATATGATTTTCGGAACTTATCCTAGTCAGACCATAGGCGTCCATTCGATGAGGGGTTCAAAACATACCATATGATTATGAGTCACGAACTTACCATATGCATTAGTTTTAAGAACCGTACCTAATCTTAATATCATCTAACCTAATCTTAAAAGCCTCTAACTATCAAATATACACATGAGAAAAGAATCACCTTTCCACCACATATACATTGATAGCACGACACCGACATTCCAATGATTATCATTGTGATAAACCAAGTGCAAGCACAAAACCCTCGCCCATACAAAGGTTTGTACAACTCAGTCATCACATGAATCCTCAATTGAAATCCCACCTAACTCTATCTTACTCATAACTTGCTCTTTGCTCGATACAAATTTTTTGTACCTCATCATTTATAACTCCTCACGAGTTTACCTCGTACTATTTCATAGTACATTATCTTTATAGCATCAAGCTATAATTATTCAAACATTACAGACCATCTTTCTTTTATAACTTAAACAGATCACGTCGTGATCTTATTCTATAATCATCTCCCTTATAATTCTTTTCTTAACTTGTGATCGTTTTATTTTACGATCCTCTTTCTTTCCTTTTTCATCATTTACGATTTCATTTATGCTTTTAATCTTACAGACTTTGTCTATTCATCATTATTTGTTATCTTGGCTATTGGAGTTAGGTAACTCCTATTTCTTATCTTTATATCTCTTCAAGATTCTTCTTTGAATTTTCTTGTTTATATAACAATTCTTCCTTTAAGAATTTCTAACTTCATTTACATTGTTCAACATTTCATTCGAGTTCCACATTTTCATCATACGTATCCATTTTCTATACTTGGTACACATCGAGTCTCTAATAGTTTCAATATGGTACGCTAAGTGGTTTCCCACAAACAACTAACAAACTTGGTTCTGAGTTGCTAGTTTGTATATACCTCCACTCTATGAAGGAATCGTTTAGCCCAGATACCACACATCAACTAATAAAGAGTACAATTGTACCATACTTAAATATAACTTTTTATTCTTAACTTCTTTATCATTCTCTTCTTATAGACATTGTCTATTTATTATCTCCTTACATCCTTATTATTGGAGTTGGGTAACCCCACATTCATATTCCTTATAACTCTGCGAGAATTTTTCTTTAAATCCTTTCAGGCATGTTTTAATCCTTCTTTATAAATTTCTTAAATTACTTCTTATTATTCAAACTTTATTTGAGCTTATTCTTTCATTATTTGCACCTCTCTTCTCTAAGGTTATAGCCTAAGGTACTCTTACCTAAGGTTTCTAACCTATCAGCTCTGATACTAACTATAACGACCCTAAAATTTAAAAATTTAATTTCTACTTCTTGGCTAATAATAATACATTTAACCTCTAATTTTACATCATTGTATTTATAATACAAAATAATTGAAATTTATGAAATAATTAAAATTTTCTATTACAAACTATTTTCGCTCCCAAAACTTTCAACCTTTACATCTAAATATCTCGTAATCATTTTAATACTACAAGAGTTTACATCGCAAAATGATATTATAATTCAACATTAATACATTATTCGTAACCTTAAACATGGTTCAAATAATAATAACTCACCAAAAGTATATAAATCTTTAAGTATCACATCCGATTCATATCTTTCAAGTAAAGACATAACTTTACCTTAAATCTTTAACCCCGCAAAAGTGGTTATTTGCAAGGTTGAGCTCAATGTTCCCGTAAAAATCTAACAATTTTTTCACGCATCACATAAAGACATAATAACACGCTTCGATATACATCTCATAAACATTGGAATAACATACCATACATGTCAGAGTTCATATAACAAGTATAAAGATCGAGTTCCTTACTCAATCAACATTCATTACTCAATCAACGTAGTCATAAATCGACTTTAACATTTCATACTTTCGACATTAATATAACACACCATGCTATTTGCAATAAAGATTTCAAACAGTTCATCATCAAATTCACATAGCAAATAGGAACTGAAAGACTTGCCTTGATCGTTGTTTACCAATAATAGTTTAACAGCTTACAGTTATCTGCACTTCATGTGCCCTATGCAATTATATAATCATACACATCAACTATTAGTCACATAGCAACACATAGTAGTTGTAATGTAAACTTTACTTTATATCCCATAACCCTTCTTATTAATCAATACACAATGTTCAATTTGATTATGTTAACTTTTGACTTATATCTCACTATATTTTATACTCGAAGTTCATTCAAGTGTTTAAGTCTTGCTAGGAATCATTATTGGTATTATATTAAACCCATTTCATATCTTATAATATTCATTTCATTTGACTTAAAACACTTTTTACGTTCATTAACCTTTGTTACGGCGTTTCGACGTTCATTCGTCACACGCCCGATTTGTCTCTCATGTATATGCTTAGCATGCTTATACAACTTATCTAATACATCATTTATTAATGTTAAGAATCATTATATTTACTAAAATTCATGTTTTATAACTTAGAACAACATCTTTTATTGTCAAAAGCACTACACTTGCATACGTGCATGCCCGACGCCCTCTGATTGTCCCTGAAAACACAACAGTCCTACAGATGCCATTTTGACCCCTGTTCCCAGCCTCAAATTGAAAAACTTAAAGAACAAAAGTTGTAGGTCTATTCGTCCTCATTCTGTATAATTGTTAATCACCTCAATCGGAGTTCGTATGAAAACATTATGGCCGTTTTACTACAGGAGGTCAAAACGTCCCTACTGCAGTCAACTATTTCGTAATATATGCAATGCTTTCTTTAGCGATAGTTAGGCATTTTTTTTTCCAGTTTTACCGTTCTTACAGAAAGTAGTATGCACACAAGCCAATCATATTTGATGATAAAGCATATACTTTGTAATAATTTTATTTATTTATTAATAAAAAGTATTAATTTATTAAAGGCTTTTAATTATCTACATGATGCTGTTTTATAATATGTGATAAACCCATAGTTTTAAGCAATGCTTTTAGAATAATGATGATGATCATTCTAATGAGATCTAAATTCTTAGAAAGCTTACAACTAAAATAGTTCCCAATCGTTGGATTACTAAATTGGGGATTAGTGAATCCGGATAGATTGGTACATACGCTGCTTACTCATTGGATGAGGATGATTGATCTCATGATCATTTGTGTGGAGACACTAAAGCAAGTATGTAGGTGCTTATTGGAGAATAAGTTCACTAAACGTGGATCGCTAAGGAATACCTAATGGAGTTTTACTTGCCTGTCAATAGGATTTCATGTAGTAATAGTAGTACAAGTGATCCTTGGACTTGAGATCATCATAGTATCTTGTGTATGATGAGTTATACTTTGATTTATTCCTTAAGACACTTAGGGTATATCAAAGGGTATGCTTGGGTATAATAAGTTATACATAGAGATAATGTATGATCAATAAAGAATCTACCGCTTCTAGTAAAAGAAGAGAAATGTCCTATGTGATTCGATAAATGACAACCCAAAGAGTCCTTGCTAGAGGCGTAATGAAATTATAAAGGAGTTTCTAATTTACATTATTTGGTGTTGTGCATTTAAGAGTTGAAATACATATGATTAAATAAAATAAGACTTGACAGTAATTCCATGTCTTATATTTAATTGGGACATTGTATGGTGGAAAGATTGAATTGTACGGTAACTATTTACTCAAAGGTTTTTTTATGATTAATGTTGAAATATATATTATCTGGAAAGTTGTTGATCATTAGGGAGGCTTATCCCTATTGTAGAATAATATTATTTATTTAAATAAATTAATAGTTTAATTTATTTAAATAAGATTAGAATTGTTCTAGTTTATTTATTCACAACCGGTTTAATATGGAGAACCTAAAAGGTCACACCATAAAAAGGAAGAATAATTATTTAAGAAGTTAATAGCATAATCGTAATAATATGTTAAGTGTATTTAATTTAATCTATGGTGATAGAAAAAATTAAATAGCTTAATATTTATTATTTAATATTTTAGAAATATTAAATATATAAATTAATAAGAGGAGTCTAATTAATATTATTACAATTATTATTATTTTAATTTCTAAAGAGTTGGAAATTAATTTAATATTAGTACTCATTTATTCTTAATAAGATTAGGAGGCTAATTAATTAAAGGATTTTAATTAATTAAAATAAAACCCAATTCCTTAATTGTTAAGGAGGGTTGCCCACATCTATAAATAAGAGGAGTCTTATTTTGGGTGATGTGGTTGTTGACTTTTTCACAATATACGTGATTCCAATTGCTGGAGAGTACGCTCCTTTTCTATAAGAGATAGAAAAACTAGGGTTTTGCCAAACACCCATCTTTTTAAATCTTTCTTCTTCCTTGGTGGATAACCTCTAGAGGCCATACACTTGGGTGGCTAACGTTGATCAAAGGAAGGAACCAAACCCGGTGGATTCAAGTTGAACGCGAAAAAGATTGGAGGTGAACTTGTACTTGAGAAAGTCAAATCTTCAAGGGTATGATTCTTGTTCTTCATATTTTCGTTTAATTAATAATTGTGCACAAAGGGTGATCCGGGTATATGGTTTGTAAAATTTTAAAACTTTGATTTTCCATGCTTCCGCTTAATTTGTGCAATTTGATATCGTTCATTAATATTACAAACCTAACACTTACGAATTTTTGACCCTTTCTCCTTCCAACCTTCATAACTTGAGTTATACACACCCAAATCAGTCCGTTTTCGACTCTATGGATTAGTAATTCATAGAACTACAATATACTAGAATTATAACAATTTACAAAAACACTAACAAACCTAAATCTTCACCCAAAACTCATGTTCATATTAGTTTTACATGTTTTAACATATTTAGCATAAACATTCACCACAGATTCGATTCTTAACCAAATCAATCCGTTTAAACTTCGTTGCTTTCATTTTTCTACATAAAAACAATATCTATTATCAATTTCAGATTATATACATGTTCTAACCATCAATTTTTGACTCCAACTAAGCCATAACATACATATTTCATCAATAACTCAATTTCCTCTTCTTCATCATATTTTTCATGATTTTGATAACCCAAAACCAATTATAGATTACATATAATGGATTATTCATACCCATAAACATATCAAGAAATTCATCATCAAAACTTAATTACAATGAAGTAATTTTAAGAAAACACAACTAAAGTTTAAAATTAGATTATTACCTTTGATTAGTTAGAAAACTCAAACAATCTTCTTGTTTTTTTTTCTTTGATTCTCCAAACTTCACATAGAATTTCTTCTTCTCTTCCTCTCTTTTTCTCTTCTTCTCTTCTTCTCTTCTTCTCTTTTCTCAGGCTTAGGCCAAACCTTTACGTAAAAACCAACGCTCAAAAACTAACGTCTAAACCTGACATACTATTAAATATAATAATTATGTATCATTTATAAAAATATTTATATTATTATTATTATTATTATTATTAATTCAAAAGCCATAAGGCTTTGTTTGGCAAAACACTTTTAAAATAATGACTTAATCATTCCTTAAGCCTTGTTTGGTAAATTCATTTAAAACTCTTTTAATTTACTTCAATAAATCATTTATACTATAGTTTATTGTCCCACACTATTTACTTGGATTTCCATATCCAATCTTAATTAAATAAACAAAACTAATTACCACAAAATTATAATTTTTATTATAATTTGACTTAATAAATTAACATATCACTTTAATTACTAAATTAAATTAAAACAACATTCTACCAAACTATATAATCCTTAACAACTCTCTAATTTAGTTATTAAGTTAAATTAGAGTATTATGTCATAAATTTAATTCATCACTCTTTTATCTTAATTAAGTTAATTTCTATAACTCGTGAATTATTTACTTACTAATAAATAATCTAACAAATATCTACTAAACAACAAACACATCAATTAAAAATATTTATTTAATTCAATAAATATTTAAAATTATAAATAAAATTCTGGATTGTTACAGTTGGCATGATCATGACCATTGATGAAAACACGAATATCTTTGGCCCGTAGTGCATGGATAATTTGTGGTCGTGATATTAATGAATATCATTGGCCGTAGTGTAGGGACGATTCGATGATGTGGATTATTTATTAAGCTGAGTCTCAGCGATAAAATTGATGATAAACTTTTAAATCATAGCAGATAGTAGATATCAAGCTCTACTTGACTCTTCTAATGAATTGCTTGTTCCGCTGTAGTTAAACTTGATGTTTATTATATTTTATCAGTTTAACACCGTTGAAGGCTAACGATAATTTATTCTGCATTATCTTAGTCATAATATTTCTTAATGGGCTAATTAATCTCACCCTTTGCTTTCATTGTTCTCTTCAGGAAATGAGAATATAACTTGGACTAGTCGGGGAACGGAGTGACGGTCCAGATGTTTGCATTAGTAGTCCTCATTATTCTGTGAAATATTGTGATAATAAATGTATTGAGGACTTATTTTGAGTTTGAATACTGTCTAGAAGACAATATTTGGATTAAAAGTCACAGCTCATGTTGTATATTTAAGTTTGTATGTAAGACCCCAACTTATTATTAATGAAATTTAATTTATTATTTTGAAATAGTAAGGGTTGATTTGATTAATGTGGATAGTTAGGGGTAAAATACGCAAATATTTCAAAATAAGCAAGTGGTTATAAAATATTCATTGTTGTTTGGAATATTCGTTTGGTCGTGGAATATTCAGATCGCGTGGGAATATTAAATACGACCACCATGCCCAAATGTATGTGGCCCCCATATAACTGAAAAGCGATTGGATGAAGAAAACGACAAATATAAGTTGTTTAAAAATAACTATGTAGTTATTATCATATTATCTTTGTTAAAATACTCTTTGGTTAAAACACAAGAAGACACTGCAGATTGCACCAATTATTGATTCTTACGTAAGAAGACACTACTCAATAATGGTTACAATAATTATCGCTCAAAGATTTTATTAATTTAATAATTGTCATATTGATATTTTATATTCATTGTTGTTTCAATAATTGTCATTACACAATATTTTTCATTATCGGCAATAATTCATATTATCTCAATAATATTATTAGATAACATTATTGGCAATGTCTAAAAAGTTCTCATCAAGGAGAGGTTTGGTCACCTAATCAAGCTGCCAAGATGAGAGAGAAATTCTTATTGAAAGCCCCTCTTCCTGAACCGCACGGTTGTCAATATTGTGATTCTCGTAATATTATTTGTGAATAATTAATTATTGATTCATATGATGAGGAAAATATTGATTTTATGTGGATATAGATGGAGAAAATTTTTAATGTGACAATTGTTGAAAATTGAAATTTTATCTTTTTCGATAAAATAATTCATTTAAATATATTATTATATTTTAATAATATAATAATGGTGATATTTTTACAACGAATGTGGGATATATGAGTATACGAGGAGGAGTATTTTTGTTGCAATAAATGTTTAAAACATGTTAAACATGCCTGTGGACCCCATTTATCGATCGAAATTTGATTATACCGTAAAATCGCCCATTTGTGGATTTCTATTTCAATTTCTCGCTTGCAATTTGGAATAACTTTCTTCCGCAAAGTTGTAGAGAATTTAATTTCCTATAACAAATCGCGAGATTCAATTTTTTTGATAAAAGGGCTATTTATTGTGAATTATCAAGTTCAAGTTCAAAATAATTGATTTTTGGAAGTTTTAATTATTTAAATTAAGAAAAACGTTTTAATGTTTTGTCACATGGTGGTGATGTCTTGGACCAAATTAGTGGGCGTAGGAAATTTGAAAAATAATATTATTAATTTATTAAATTTTCTCGCTTTGGTGTTCTAAGCAATTTCCTATAAATAGGGTGCTTAGGTTAGAATTGAAAATCACACCGAAATCAAGTTTTCTCTCTATATTATCGAGCGTATTCTTGTGAGTATTTTGAGTATACTTTGAGTATTGCTATACTATTGCAAGTCCAAGTCATAGCCTATATCCTGTTTTTAATTTAGAAGACCGATCTTTCGAGGTAAGGGATATTATTTTTTTTCAGAATGATATTATTTCTTCAATATCATTATCTTTGAAATATTGATCCAAGTTTTTATCAAATTTGGAACTTTTGGTGTCGAGTTTACTATTCACGATACTCAAGACTATTCACGATATCGACACTTATTTA
Source organism: Panax quinquefolius (assembly GCA_020205615.1). NCBI lineage: Eukaryota > Viridiplantae > Streptophyta > Magnoliopsida > Apiales > Araliaceae > Panax > Panax quinquefolius. The sequence goes on along the minus strand of CM035154.1, from coordinate 79,126,857 downwards.
CTTTAATCGACTATTCATCGAAAAATGAAAATTTTCCTTTTCGTTCAAAATATCTATTCTGGATACTAGCTTTGATTGTATCCATGTTTTGATCATTCTTGAATTTTACACCACTATGATTATTTTTGAGGTATTTTTGGACGTGGATAAAACCAAGTACTTAATCCTTAATCCTTAATCCTTGTCATTTTGTTTCATTGGATTCGTTTCTTTTAAAAAAAAAATTCATCATCTTCAGCCTTAAATGATGATATTATGGAATATCTTTGGCCTGTAGTGCAAAGATGAATGATTTCTGAAGAATATCTTTGGCCCGTAGTGCAAAGATGAACAGGTGTTTAGATGAACATGACCAACCGATGAATATCTTTGGCTCCGTAGAGTGCAAAGATGAATATTTGATTCCGTATGTATATTGATTGATGTTACAGGGGATAAAAGATGACGGTGAACTTTTAAATTCATACATAGAAGATAGTAGTTTGCATTCTCTACTTAACTCTTCTAATGAATTATTATTTCATTGCGAATATTGATTTAAAATTTGTTGTCTATTGTATTCTATTAGATTTTTTCCTGTTGAAGACTAACGATAATTTGTTGTATATTATCTTAGTCATAATATTCTTTACTGGGCTAGTTGAGCTCACCCTTTTCCTTTTTGTTCCATTTTTCTTCTCGTGAGGCGAGAATATAAGCGAGTACGAAGTGCCTGGGGTATGGAATGAAGGTTCTAGAAAGAGTTGTTTAGTAGTCCTCACCATTTTTGTAAAATAATGTATCAATAAATGTGATGAGGATTTATTTGAGTATAGATATTGTCTAGAAGATAATATTTGTATTCAAACTCACAGTTTTACTGTTGTAATAATAAAGTTGTAGTTGTTTCTGTACCATGTATTGACAACTCAGAATGGGTGATGTATACCTATTTTGGGGGCGTCACATTGTATTTGTATTCTATACCATGTATTTGGCGACTCAGAATGGGTGATGTATACCTATTTTGGAGGCGTCACAAATATAAGAAAGATCTGGGGCCATAAATTTCTTGTCAGACAGTTCTGGGAAAGATCTGGGTTACCTAGAATTTGTTCAGTCATGGTTGGTCAACGAGGTTTGACCACCCATAACTTTCAATCTGAACATGATATAGGCTTGATTTTAGTTTCAGATCAAAATCGTCATGACATACTATAACTACAAAAACTTAAACATACAAAATAATAAACAAATAAAGATCTATGAGGTCTGACATTAGGTTGTCAGACATTATTTTAAAATTTTCTAAATTTTGAAAAACTTCAAATTCATGCATCTAGATGTTATAGATCTAACATATACCAACCCAGATCATTGATTAATACTACATACAACATATTAAAACACAAAATCATAACATCTAACATAGCTTTAATGATTAGATTCTAAATTAGGGTTATACCTCACTATGAACAAGTTCTTGATGCTAGGCTTCTGATCTGTTAGTGGAGGTAGTGGGGACTTGATAATGGACTGGTTTATAATTATATTTCGTAAGTTTGGGCTTAAGAGAGTTTAGTTGAGTGTTTGGAAATAAATGAGCCAGAATGTGCACTTTTCTCTCTTTATCTATATATATATATATATATATATATATGGATTCAATACATTTGCTGATGATATATAGTTGATATGTATAAATTTTTAGCACATGGGAAAGTTAAGAGTGGTTCACCAACTAAAGTGTTGGCAAAACTTGCAAGCTTCCTAATAAACAATACAAGAAGGGCGATATGGTCATTTGGCTTGTGATTTGAATGACTTTCTAGACATTTGTCCCAACTCTTAGGGTTTGACCCTTAGGGTTTAACCCTAAGGTTTTACACTTTGATTTCTTAGGATTTTGTGATTAGGGCTAAAATGCAAATTTTAGTTTCTAAAAATTAAAATTAGGGGTTTTTAATTAGTTTAGGTTTTCTAATTACTTAGACTTACCAATTAGGTTTTATAATTTACTAATTATCATTAAGCTTGCTAAATTAATAATTAGGGTTAATAACTTAGCAATTAAGGTTCCTAATTTGGCAATTAGGGTTTCTAGTAATTAGGGTTTTTAATTACTAATTAGGATTTTCCATAATTAGCATTAAAACCTACAATACATATAATTTATCATATAACACAATGACTTAACCAATTTTACAATCGTATTTGACTTCAGTATTAGAGTTTAACAAATTAATACTAGAGTTTTCACATGATACACTATAATTAACCAACAATAATCAATATACACCTAAAGTACATATTTATAAAGACCGAAATATAATTATTATATATTATTATTCTCATTCCTTATTCAAAATCCGTAATTAGGGTTTTTGAATCCATATCCCAACTTAACTTTCATATATACCATTAGTAATTAAGTTAAAATAATTAACTTAACTAATCAAATAAATTCATAAAATAACATAGTTATTATAATAATTCTAATAATTAATCATTTCATTTATTAAATAATACAATAATCATATTATCATGAAAAATAAATAATAAAATATTTTTACTACAAAATTAAATTATTTTAAAAATATATTTTATAAAGGTCAATAATTCTTTTTAAAAAACATTATTTGCAATTATTCATATAATAAATAAATTTTATTTATCACATAAATACATACGCTTTACCTTGCATATATTCCCACCTTTTATTTTAAAAAAAGTTATACGTAAAAATTTTGATTTAATTATATCAAAAATACTGGGTTATTACAGATGGAGTTTCTTGAGGAGTTTGAATTCCTAGCTAAGATTGGTAGAAAATATATCTTATGCAAAGATACTGCACACAATACTGTTAGTGATCTATAACTGAGAATCATGTAACAATCCGTAATTTCAAATTGTAATTTTAAATATTTATTAAATTATATAAATATTTATTTTAGGTGTTTATTGTTGAATAAATGTTTTGTTGATGTGGTTATTATTAGTAAATATTTATGACTTTAATTTATTGGATAATGTTCTAAATTAAATTAATTTATAATTGAGAGAGTTGTAATATAACATGAGATGTTATATTGTTGTGTTGATTTAATAATTTAAAATGATATGTTAAATTTTAAATAAAATCATAATGAAATTATAATTTTATGATATTTGTTTAAGTGGAATAATTGTTTAAAATATAGTGTGTATAATTAATTTATTTGATTAATGTTGATATGGAAATCCAAATAAATAATATGTGATTGTAAATTATAAACTAAATGGTTTATTAAAATAGTATTAAAGGAGTTTAAATTAGTTATGACCAAACAAGGCTTAAATATGTTAAGTTATTAAATTTTAAAGGGTTTTGCTAAACAAAGCCTTACGGCTTTTGGATTTTTTAAAATTTTCAATTATAATAATATAAATAAAATAAATTAAAATAATGAATAAAATATAATTATAATCTAAGCGTTATTTTGTAACTGATAGTCTAATAATGTGCGTATTAAGGTTATCAGTTCTAAATTTTTACGCTTAAGTTAGCCTATGTTTTGATGCTGAGAAAAGAGAGAAGAGAATTCAGAGAGAGCTTGACAGAGAACTTGAGAGATTGAGAGAAAACTTAAGCAATTTTAGTGTTTAGCAAGGGATTATTAAGCATATTGAAGGTATTTTCACAACCTTAGTATTACATATACATATATGTTTTAATATGATTTACGACATGAATTTTCTATCCTCTTTGAATTCAAATTCTCTTGAATTGTTGTATAAACTGAATTGTTGCAATTGTAAGTAATTTTAATGCTAGAGTTTATGTTTAGATAGGGAATTGCATGCTAATTTTGGGTAAAAGTAGGAACAGTAATGACAGTGTTTGTATTTTCTCATATGGCTTATGTAAGTATCGATTTTAGTGGTCAATTCATATGCTAAAATGTAAATTGAGTCTTGTTTATGCTAGTTCGTTAAGAAACGAAGGGAACGTAGTTTGAACGAAGTGATTTGGTGAAGAACTGAAACCACAGTGGTAATTTTTGTAAAGGATGTCAAAAATGGTGTTTTTGTATGAAAACATGGAATTTGAGAAATTAAATTGGCTTAAGTTGTTGTTAAATTGTTCTAATTGGTTGAATATGTTGGCAAACATGTTTGTAATAGTTTTATACCAATTGTATGTGTTAATATTACTTTTTGGTAGGTGAAATTCATGTTAGTTGGGCTAAAGTCGGCTATTGTTCATGTTGTCTCTGGTTCATGCGTGCTCTGGCTTCGATTCTTGTGGGTGCCAAGGCCGAGAAGCAGACAATTGCAAGCCCATACCACAATCTGAGATGTGAAGTCTGCTACTTCTGCAGACCTTGGATACCATTGTAGCTTAGCTTTATGATATGTTAATGTGTCCAATGTGTTATAACATGGTTAAAACAGAATCGTGTTATGTGGTTAGTAGTTTCAAAGTTGCAAATGATTAATAAGTGATGAACGTGATATGTTGGAACTTAGTGTACACATTGAATGGTAACTAGGTGTTGTGAAGCTAACACTTATGAATTCTGAAATGTAAATGGTAATGTAAGACTTGTACTGAAATAACATGTTTAACTAGAAATGTATATGTTATGGTATGTTAGTATATCTAATAGGTATTGTGGTTCTAATACTATGTGTAGGTGAACGTGAGTTTTAATATTATAGCTTACGCTTGAGGCAAGTTTTCTAATTCTACACTTTCGTTAAGCTAATTCTATTATTACATTGTGTAACCTTATCTCTTTACATTGAGCAAGTTTCCTACATTAAACTTTTATTGAGCAAGTCCTTTGTTCCTAAATTTCATTTGAGCATGCTTAAACTCTAACTTTATTGGAACTCAAATTATAATTGATTCACTCTAACTTGTTTATAGTTAGACAAGTTTCTTACATTCTATTCCTTTATAATGAATGTAACTTATTGAACTCTCGTCTCTAATATTGAGATGTTTTATTACCTCATACATGTTATTACCATTTTGAGCAGGTTTCATCTCCAACTTGTTATCAGTTAATGTATGTTCAGTAACTTCATTTTTAATTGTATAAGATCATAGACTTAGCTTATTATTGTTCAAGCAAGGTTTACTATGTCACTCTATACTTATGTTGTTAGTTTCCAAGAATAAGTTAAATAAGTAGTTAGTTCATCTACAATTATTTATTGTTCCACACTTTGTTGTTAGTAATCAACTATAGTGTTATCAAACTTTGTTGATTCAACTAGTCCCCTAGTTGATGATCGTTGAATTTTAAATTACCCTTGAAAGTATATCCAAACCAAACTTTCTTTGGTGCGGACTTATACTCTAAAACTGAGAAGAACAACCCTATTATAGGGGATACACAATACGTTAAGATGTTTGTGCACAATACATGGTACGAAGGGTTGATCCCCCTAAGTACGTGAAGTCCCTACAGTACAACTGTTAAGGTTAAAGTTGAAAGATTACTTATAACCGTGGACATAGTTTGTGGTCTTATGACCCTCAGATATATTTCTTATTTTGATTCCAGACTTTGGTTATCATTGATAGAGTACTATTCAGTTTTGATGAGCCCATTCATTGGTAGTTATTATATTCTTGTTGATTCGTTGCTATATCTAGGGAGCATTTGTTTTGCTCACTCTTGCATAAATATAATTATTGCAACTAAAGTTGAGAAGGTAGACGAACCTACCACTAGCAAAGGAAAGCGAAAAATGTACAAGTGATGAAGACTTGTAATTTCCATTTATTGTTATGATGATAGACTTTTAATTAATGATGTGATGCAATAATTTTATTTCCGCACTTGTATGATGTTTAAGGTTAGACAACCTGGGAAGATTTTTATTTAATGATGTAACCCTATTTAAAGGGAGGATTTATGATTTAATTTTTTCATATTTGAGTAGATAGATATGAATGAATGGAAAGTGAACACCAAATCTTGTGGGAATGAAGTGCCTAGATTTGGGGGTGTCACAAATCATGACTACAATTGTCATGAAACTGCAGATGAATTTCGGAGCCCTAATTGATTGGTTGTCCAAATAGCTGGAAAAAGCTGAGAAGAAGAAGTCTACAGATAAGCCCCTCACAAAGGTTTTTCGTGGAAGATTCTTGAGCATTTTACTGAAAAGAAACTGAAGAGCAAGATAAGGGATGATAAGGGAGAACCCCTAAATGTTCAAAAAGTGATGTCTCCAAAGTTGTTCGAAAACTGGAAGAAAAATCCCAAGGAGAATAAAAGACTAAAGATATCTGGTAGCAGCAACAAGGTTGTAATGACCATGAATTTTAAACTCCTTATTAAATAAATATGTGATTTAATTTTGTATGAGTTAGTTTTGTGAGTCTATTTAAACCTTATGTGGTTATTTGAATTTATAAAATGATTAAAGGGAGTCACTAATAGTTTATTTAAATTAGTGGACTAACCCTAAGATTTTTTAATATCAAAGAATTGATAGGATTATTAATAATTAAATATTCGATTTACTTGAATATAGTGGCAGGATTTGACCATATTGATTAATTCTAATTATGGGTAATTAAATTGATAATGTATTGATTTATAATTATTATGAATACATAATAATTAATGAGTAAGAGATTAATAAATATAATATGATTAATTTGTAAAAGCATGCAATATAGTAAACCTTTATTATATGGGGGTGTCATAAGTTGGTATCAAAGCTTTAGGTTATGAACCTTAGGTGGGGAAAAGCCTTAGGAAGTAACCTTTGAAAAGATAGTGGTGATAAACTCTTATCGAGTTTTAAGGAAAAAGTAATAAAACACTTATGTGCTTATGTGATTATAACTTATGTGCTCGTGAGTGTCGAGTAGTAATGATTAGTAATTAAAACTTAAAATTTGGTTGATAGGATGGCTAATGTAGGAGAATCCAGTCAGGCTAGAGAGGAGGAGCCTCGAGATATTCAGGTGGTTTGGGAACAACTATTTCTACGGGAAACATCTCTGTTGGTCACAGTGGTTGAGTAGGAGGGTTTACCTGATGAAGATGATGAGATAGAGATAGACGAGGAGGACCCCATTGAGCTGCCACAGTCGGATGAGGAGGATGAGGAGGAAGAGATTCCACTTAACTCGATAGTTGCCCGTATGTACGATGAGGTATACGATTACAATGTAGAACTTCAGGATACTGTCGAGGAGTTGCAAGAGATAGTAGCTGAACAACAAATCTCGATGGCACAGAAGGACGACTAGATCCATGATCGAGAGGAACGTTTGAATAATGTTAAAGAGAAGCTGATCAATACTGAAGGAGAAAACGAGCAACTGATAGCGGAGATTGCAGAGTTGAAGAACAAGTTGAAAGAGGAATCTACTAAGAGGGCAAGAGCTGAAGATGCGTACGAGGAAGCTTATCAACGAGCCAAAATAGCAGAGAGAGACGCACAAATATAGAGGATGAAGATGGAAGAAATGAATAACGTATTCAATACCATAATCAATCGAGCTCAGGATCGGGTCATGTGTTATCCTATTCAGTTCGAGACGCTGCCATGGTACATATTAAATCACCGAACAATGTTTCGAATTATGGAGGAAGAGCGTCTTAAGGCTATGCAGCATTTTTGTAGGACGTTATAAATGTGATTAACGAGTAAATAAGGTGTAAATCCTGGGTATGATACAATCAATGGGATGTGATAATGATGTAGTGGTCCTGAAACTTTTGTAGTTCAGGAAAGTAATGTAAATAGTAGTGATGCTATTATTTTGATGTTTCCTAAAAGATTCTGAATGAATAAAAGTTATTGTTCTATTCAAAGTGTTATGAGTTACGTGATAATCTTTTATAGTGTGCAAATTAAGTAGTAATACTTAAAGGGTTGAATAGAATCTAATGGGTGTATTTTAACAGAAAATGCCTCCAAGACGTCAACCACGACAAAGGAACCCTGAAAATAACAACAATGCTGAGGCTAATCCAGTTCAGCAATTCGTAACGCTACTGACAGGAGCATTACAGAATCAGCCACAGAATCAAGCTGTGACTTTTAAGGACTTCAAGGCGGTTGGGCCACCAGAATTCCATGGGTCCATGAATCCAGTTGAGGCACAGACCTGGATTATAGAGATAGAGAAAGTTTTCGATGTTGCTAGGGTAGGGGATAATCAGAAGACTGCTTTTGCAACAATCATGTTGAAAGCAGAGGCGAGTTATTAGTGGCAAGCCAATAAAACCCGAGGAGGACAAGGGGTGATGACTTGGGAAAGGTTCAAGGAAATATTCTTTGAGACCTATTTCCCAGAAAGCTCAAAGAATCAGATGGAAGTGCAGTTTCTAGAGCTTAAACAGGGCACAATGACAGTGTCGGAGTATGCAGTAAGATTCAACGAGTTGGTGAGGTTTGCACCATATCAGGTGAATACGGATGAGCGCAAGGCAAGGAGATTTGAGCAGGGATTGAAGCCATGGTTGTACAGTAGAGTCTCCCTGTTCCAGTTAAAGACGTTTGCAGCAGTGCTTGAGAAAGAAATTCTCGCCGAGAGTGGAGGTGAGGCTGTAACAAAGCACAACCAAGAGCAGAGAAAGAAGAAGAATGAAGGTGAAGCTAAGAATGGTGGTGGTGGTAACGGTAGAAAAGGCAACAACAATTTGAAGAGGAAATGGAATGCAAATGTGGGAGCTGGAAATCAGCAAGGTAACCAGCAAAAAAAGAAAATGGACGCATGTGCTACATGTGGAAAGTTTCACACAAGTATGTGCTTAAGGGGGAAGCGGGTATGCTTTAACTGTGGCCAGGAGGGTCACATTGCCCCAAATTGCACTCAACCTAAGAAGAATGCTTGCTACACCTGCGGGTCGAAGGATCATTTTGCTCGCGAATGTCCAAAGAAGAAATCTGGTGAGGCAAATGAAAGAAAGGGAAATGCTAGTGGAGGTGCACTGACTATTGCTGGACCAACATCAATAAATAAGCCTACAGCCAGAACCTTAAACATGACGGTGCAGGACGCAGTGCAATCAAAAGATGTCGTGTCAGGTATTATACCAATCAATGATATAAATGCATATGTATTATTTGATTCGGGTGGAACTTGCTCGTTTATATCTGATGAATTTGCTAAGAAGTTAGAAATACCTAGTGAAGAGTTGAATTTCCCTTTAAACATAGAAATTGCGAATAAGGAAGTAATTCCTGTTAGGTTCGTAAACAAGAACTGTAGGGTGAATATAAAGGGAAATATCATGAAAGTAGATTTAATCCTGATAAAACTTGGAGAGTTTGTCGTTATATTAGGAATGGATTGGTTATTCAATTATGGAGCGATAATTGATTGCCAAAAGAAGTGTGTAAACCTTATGACTCCGTCAAAGGTAGTTTTTCATGGTAGCAAATCACCTAGACAAGCAAGGTGTCTGACAGTTATGCAGGCCAGGAAGTTGTTGAGTCAAGGTTGTGTAGGGTACTTAACCTACATAGTCGATACTCAAAAGAAGAAGGGTATAAAACTGAAGGAGATACCAGTGGTTAGGGAATTCGTAGATGTGTTTCCGGAAGATTTGCCAGGACTTTTGCTTGATCGAGAGATTGAATTCGTGATTGACTTAGCGCCAGGAACCGCTCCAATATCGAAGGCCCCATACAGAATGGCTCCGGTAGAGATGAAGGAACTGATGGTACAACTGCAAGAACTTTTAGATAAGAAGTATATACAGCCGAGTGTGTCACCGTGGGGAGCACCGGTGTTATTCGTGAAGAAGAAGGATGGGTCAATGCGTCTTTGCATTGATTATAGAGAATTAAACAAAGTCACTATTAAAAACAAGTATTCGTTGCCAAGAATAGATGACTTGTTTGGTCAATTGAAGGGTGCTAGATATTTCTCGAAAATAAATTTGAGAAGTGAGTATCACCAACTGAAAGTAAGGAAGGAGGATGTACCGAAGACGGCATTCCGAACTCGGTATGGACATTACAAATTTTTGGTGATGTATTTTGGTTTGACAAACGCCCCTGCAGCGTTCATGGATTTGATGAACAGGGTGTTTAAACCATTTTTGGACAAGTTTGTGGTGGTATTTATCGATGATATTGTGGTGTACTCTAAATCTCAAGAAGAACACGTGGAACACTTACGTCTGACGCTGGAGACGCTAAGAAAAGAAAAGTTGTACGCGAAATTCTCTAAATGTGAATTTTGGTTGGAACGTGTACAATTTCTTAGGCATGCAATTGATAAGGATGGGATTTTAGTGGATCCACCAAAAGTCGAAGCTGTGATAAATTGGGAACAACCCAGAACTCCATCAGAAGTGAGAAGTTTCTTGGGATTGACAGGTTATTATAGACGATTTATCCAGGATTTTCCCAAGATTTCCACTCTATTGACAAATTTGACGAGAAAATCTATAAAATTTGTTTGGACGGAGAAATGTGAAGAAAGTTTCCAAGAATTGAAAAAGAAGTTAAGTGTGACACCTGTGTTGTCATTAACAGATAATACAAGAAACTTTGTGGTGTATAGTAATGCTTCACACAAGGGATTAGGTTGTGTCCTTATGCAGAACGACAAGGTTATTGCGTATGCATCAAGGCAATTGAAAGACTACGAAAAAGGGTATCCGACTCATGACTTGGAGTTGGCGGCAGTAGTGTTTGCGCTGAAAATATGGAGACACTATCTCTATGGAGAAAAATGTGAGATCTACACAGACCATAAGAGTCTGAAGTATATTTTCACACAGAAGGAACTGAACATGTGTCAAAGGAGATGGATGGAATTGATAAAAGATTATGATTGTGAGATCTTTTATCATCCGGGGAAAGCTAATGTGGTTGCAGATGCCTTGAGTAGGAAAGGCCGAGAGAAGTTGATGTTGTTAACCGATAAGTAGGAGCTCATTTCAGCAATGGCAAGGCTAGAGTTGGAAATCAAATTTCCAAAAGAATCTGACGAAAAATTATACCAGATGGAAGCTAGTCCAACTTTGGTGGACAAGGTGAAGAATGCTCAACTACAAGATGAAGAATGCAGAAAAATAAAGGAAAGTGTGTTCGAAGGTAAAGAAGTGAAGTATAAGGTTGATACTGAAGGAATGCTAAGATTCGAGGGACGAAATTGGGTTCCAGTAGTACAAGATATTAAAAAAAGAAATCTTGATAGAGACTCATAACTCAAGATATTCGATACATTTGGGAAGTTCAAAAATGTATCAAGATTTGCGGCGAAACTTTTGGTGGGCAAATATGAAAATAGACATTACAGAATGCGCTGCAAAGTGTTTGACATGTTAGAGAGTGAAGGGAGAGCATCAACGACCAAGCAGATTACTTCAACCGTTAGAAATACTGGAATGGAAATGGGAGCATATCACAATGGATTTTGCGGTAGGTCTTCCAACAACTCAGAAAGGATACGATGCGATTTGGGTGATAGTGGATAGACTGACGAAATTTGCACACTTTTTGCCAATAAAGATTAGATTTAGACTTGATTAGCTGGCAAAGCTATACGTTAAGGAGATCGTGTCGAGACATGGAGTTCCAGTGTCAATTGTATTAGACAGAGATCTGAGGTTCACATCAAATTTCTGGAAGAGACTATAGGAATGCATGGGAACGCAACTGAAGATGAGTACAACATATCATCCGCAAATCGATGGTCAAAGCGAACGAACAATCCAGATGCTAGAAGATAAGCTTAGAGCGTGCATAATGAATTTTAAAGAAAATTGGGATGATCATCTACCGTTGGTGGAGTTTCCATACAACAACAGTTACCATGCAAGCATTGGCATGCCGCCATACAAGGCATTATATGGCAGGAAATGCAGAACTCCACTATGCTGGGATGAAGTTGGTGAACGTTAACTGTTAGGACTAGAACTGGTATAGCAGACCGCTGAAGTTATCAAACTCATCAGAGCAAGACTAGTAACTGCTCAAGATTGACAGAAGAAGTATATTGATCAACACAGGAAGAATCACGAATTTAAAGTATGAAATTTCGTGTTCCTGAAAGTTTCTCCTTGGAAGGGAAAAATTTGTTTTGTAAAGAAATGAAAGCTAAGCCAAAGGTTTATTGGACCTTTCAAAATACTACGAAGAGTGGGAGAGGTGGCTTACGAAGTCGCTTTACCTCTAGAATTATAACATGTTTACAATAAATTTCATGTGTTGGTGTTGTGACCGTATAAACTCGATTACAAGCATGTGATCGAGTATGAACCATTGCAGTTCAGTAAAGATTTGTCTTATGAAGAGATTCCTATTCAGATAGTCAACAGGAAAGAACAAGTGCTCAGGAATAAAGTGATACTTTTTGTGAAGGTGGTATGGAGGAACCACAATGTCGAAGAGGCTACGTGGGAACTCGAAGCGAAAATGATGAAGAATTATCCTGAGTTATTTGTTTATTCTATATCTTCGATTTTGGGGACAGAATCTTTGTAAGGAGGGGAGAATGTGACGATTTGATTGCTTGAGTTGTGATTCTAGGGACAAAATCCTTGTAAGGAGGGAAGGATGTAACAATCTGAAATTTCAAATTGTAATTTTAAATATTTATTGAATTATATAAATATTTATTTGAGGTGTTTGTTGTTAAATAAATGTTTTGTTGATGTGGTTATTATTAGTAAATATTTATGACTTTAATTTATTAGATAATGTTCTAAATTAAATTAATTTATAATTAAGAGAGTTGTAATATAACATGAGATGTTATATTGTTGTGTTGATTTAATAATTTAAAATGATATGTTAAATTATTAGATAAAATCATAATGAAATTATAATTTTGTGATATTTGTTTAAGTGGAATAATTGTTTAAAATATAGTGTGTATAATTAATTTATTTGATTAATGTTGGATATGGAAATCCAAATAAATAATATGTGATTATAAATTATAAACTAAATGGTTTATTAAAATAGAATTAAAGTAGTTTAAATTAGTTATGACCAAACAAGGCTTAAATATATTAAGTTATTAAATTTTAAAGGGTTTTGCCAAACAAAGCCTTATGGCTTTTGGATTTTTTTTGATTTTTAAATTATAATAATATAAATAAAATAAATTAAAATAATAAATAAAATATAATTATAATCTAAGCGCTATTTTGTAACTGATAGTCTAATAATGTGCGTATTAAGGTTTATCAGTTCTAAATTTTTATGCTTAAGTTAGCCTATGTTTTGATGTTGAGAAAAGAGAGAAGAGAATACAGAGAGAGCTTGACAGAGAACTTGAGAGATTGAGAGAAAACCTAAGCAATTTTAGTGTTTAGCAAGGGATTATTAAGCATATTGAAGGTATTTTCACAACCTTAGTATTACATATACATATATGTTTTAATATAATTTACGACATGAATTTTCTATCCTCTGTGAATTCAAATTCTCTTGAATTGTTGTATAAACTGAATTGTTGCAATTGTAAGTAATTGTAATGCTAGAGTTTATGTTTAGATAGGGAATAATTGCATGCTAATTTCGGGTAAAAGTAGGAACAGTAATGATAGTGTTTGTATTTTCTCATATGGCTTATGTAGGTACCAATTTTAGTGGTCAATTCATATGTTAAAATGTAAATTGAGTCTTGTTTATGCTAGTTCGTTAAGAAACGAAGGGAACGTAGTTTGAACGAAGTGATTTGGTGAAGAACTAAAATCACAGTGGTAATTTTTGTAAAGGATGTCAAAAATGGTGTTTTTGTATGAAAACATTGAATTTGAGAAATTAAACTGGCTTAAGTTGTTGTTAAATTGTTCTAATTGGTTGAATATGTTGGCAAACATGTTTGTAATAGTTTTATACCAATTGTATGTGTTAATATTATTGTTTGGTCGGTGAAATTTGTGTTAGTTGGGGTAAAGTCGGCTACTGTTCATGTTGTCTCTACAGTTACGTATGTGCTCTCAACGCACGATTCTTGTCGATGCGAAGGCGAGAAATGGCATTGTACCGCTGCTCAGATCCCGAGCTTGTGTATGGCGCAATTGCCGCCATATACCTGATCTCGAGACAAGTGAAGTCTGCTACTTCTGCAGACCTTGGATACCATTGTAGCTTAGCTTTATGATATGCTAATGTGTCCAATGTGTTATAACATGGATAAAACAGAATCGTGTTATGTGGTTAGTAGTTTCAAAGTTGAAAATGAATAGTAAGTGATGAACGTGATATGTTGGAACTTAGTGTACACATTGAATGGTAACTAGGTGTTGTGAAGCTAACACTTATGAATTCTGAAATGTAAATGGTAATGTAAGACTTATACTGAAATAACAAGTTTAACTAGAAATGTATATGTTATGGTATGTTAGTATATCTAATAGGTATTGTGGTTCTAATACTATGCGTAGGTAAACTTGAGTTTTAATATTATAGCTTACGCTTGAGGCAAGTTTTCTAATTCTACACTTTCGTTGAGCTAGTTCTATTATTACATTGTGTAACCTTATCTCTTTACATTGAGCAAGTTTCCTACATCAAACTTTTTTTGAGCAAGTCCTTTGTTCCTAAATTTCATTTGAGCATGCTTTAACTCTAACTTTATTGGAACTCAAATTATAATTGATTCACTCTAACTTGTTTATAGTTAGACAAGTTTCTTACATTCTATTCCTTTATAATGAATGTAACTTATTGAACTCTCGTCTCTAATATTAAGATGTTTTATTGGCTCGTACGAGTTATTACCATTTTGAGCAGGTTTCATCTCTAGCTTGTTATCAGTTCATGTATATTCAGTAACTTCATTTCTAATTATATAAGATCATATCATTAGCTTATTATTGTTCAAGCAAGGTTTACTATGTCACTCTATACTTATGTTGTTAGTTTCCAAGCATAAGTTAAATAAGTAGTTAGTTCATCTACAATTATTTATTGTTCCACACTTTGTTGTTAGTAATCAACTGCGGTGTTATCAAACTTTGTTGATTCAACTAGTCCCCTAGTTGATGATCGTTGAACTTTAAATTACCCTTGAAAGTTTATCCAAACCAAACTTCCTTTGGTGCGGACTTGTACTCTAAAACTGAGAAGAACAACCCTATTATAGGGGATATGCAATGCGTTAAGATGTTTTTGCACAATACATGGTACGAAGGGTTGATACCCCTAAGTACGTGAAGTCCCTACAGTACAACTGTTAAGGTTAAAGTTGAAAGATTACTTGTAACCGTGGACATAGTTCGTGGTCTTATGACCCTCAGATATATTTCTTATTTTGATTCCAGACTTTGGTTATCATTGATAGAGTACTATTCAGTTTTGATGAGCCCATTCATTAGCAGTTATTATATCCTTGTTGATTCGTTGCTATATCTAGAGAGCATTTGTTTTGCTCACTCTTGCATAAATATAATTATTGCAGCTAAAGTTGAGAAGGTAGACGAACCTACAACTAGCAAAGGAAAGGGAAAAATGTACAAGTGATGAAGACTTGTAATTTTCATTTATTGTTATGATCATAGACTTTTAATTAATGATGTGATGTAATAATTTTATTTCTGCACTTGTATGATGTTTAAGGTTAGACAACCTGGGAAGATTTTTATTTAATGATGTAAGCCTATTTAAAGGGAAGATTTATGATTTAATTTTATCATATTTGGGTAGATAGATATGAATGAATGGAAAGTGAACACCAAATCTTGTGGGAATGAAGTACCTAGATTTGTGGGTGTCACAAATCATGACTACAATTGTCATGAAACAACAGATGAATTTCGGAGCCCTAATTGATTGGTTGTCCAAATAGCTGGAAAAAACTGAGAAGAAGAAGTCTATAGATAAGCCCCTCACAAAGGTTTTTCATGGAAGTCTCTTGAGCATTTTACTGAAAAAGAAACTGAAGAGCAAGATAAGGGATGATAAGGGATGTGACAATCCGAATTTTTATAAGAAATTAAAATAGGAATTTAATAATTAAATTTCTTATTATGATATGTTTTGAGTTTGAGTATGTATATATACGTGCTATATATTTTGAAATATGTGATCGGTGTGAAGATATATATATATATATATATATATATATATATATATATATTCATATATTGGGAAAGTGAGGTTAAATAGTTAAGTTAACAATTGAAGAAATTAAATGAATTTGGTAATCATTTTATATATTTATTAAATTAAATAAATATTTTAAATAATTTACTTATTGAGAAAAATAAATAATTTATGAAATTGTGGAATAATAATTTAGTTACGTGTGTATGTATGATAATTAAATTAAAGCAAAGGTAAATTTTATTCTTTGAAGATTTAATTTAATGAATTAATTAAATTAAATGAGTTGTTTAATATTAAAGAAAATAAGTATATTAAATAAAGTAATGTTTAAATCTAATTTATTAATTAAATTAGATATATGTAATTATTTATTAATTATAAGTATAGTTATAATAAGATTATAATTATTATTAATTATTATTATTATTATAAGTTATTTAAATTAACTAAAGGTGTGACACATGAAACAATATAATATAATATTATTAAAATAACCCATTTGAGGAATTGGTGTGTGTGAAACAAGGCCTTGTGGCCTTTGGTTTATGTAATCGACGTCTTTTATTTTTTTAAGCGATAGAGTAAGTGGGAATTAAGCCATATCAGGTTATTTTTTTCTTTCGCGTCTTATTTCTCTCCTAAGGCCTAAGAGCAGAGAGTTGGGAGAGAAGAAGAAACACAGAGGGTTTAGAAAGAGGGAGAGCTTGGTGAGAAGAGAGAATTGCATAGATTGCTAAGAGAACAAGAGGGGTTTCAAATACTTTGCTAAATCAAGGTAAATTGTTTCTAAGTTGTATATTTTGATTTCTTAGTGATTATCCACTGTAAATTGATAGTTGTGTTGGATTTATATATATACTTGCAAGTAGGGTTTATACTCTGTTAATCATCACATGTGAGTGTTGTTTGATGATAAAAATCTATGTAAATTGGTTTGTAGGAAGAAAAGTATATAACAGTGTTTATACATGAAAATTAACTTTAGAAAGTACAAAATTTTATGCCCTATATTTATTATAATCTGTAAATTGGGGTTGGATTATGTTAATATATGAAGAAACGAAAGCAGCGTAGTTTAAATCATGTTAATCGGTTAAGTAACGAAGCCGTGGCGATCAAATTCGCTAAATGTGTTTAAAACATGAAAATAAAGTATGAACATGTGTTTTGGGTCAAATTTTAGGTTGGTTAATGTTTTTATAAATTGTTAGAATTCTAGTATGTTGTATTTCTATGAATTACGAATCCATAAAATCGAAAACGGACTAATTTGGATGTGTATAACTCAAGTTATGAAGATTAGTAGGAGAAAAGGGTTAAAAATTGCAAAACACTATAATCTGGGCGAAGCCTAGCGCGGGCGCGCTGCTAAATGGCGCGGGCGGGGGGAAAAGGGGCGTGGCCGTGCCCCATGTGTGCTAACTGTGACTGCTTTGACCTATTTTGGTAAAACGGTCATAACATTTTTATACGAACTCCGATTGTGGTGATTCTAGATGATCCAGAACGAGGACGAATAGACCTACAATGTTTATTCTTTACGTTTTTCAATTTGAGGTCGAGAACAGGGGTCAAAATGGTCATTTGTAGGACTGTTATGTTTTCGATGACAATCGGAGGGCGTCGGGCATGCACGTATACAAGTGTAGTGCTCTTGACGATAAAAGATATTGTTCTAAGTTATAGAACATGAATATTATAAAGTATAATGATGCTTAAGATTAATAAATGATGCATTAGATAAGTTGTATACGTATACTAAGCACACACAAGAGAGACAAATTGGTCGTGTGACGAATAAACGTCAAAACGCCGTGATAAGTGATAATGAACGTAAAAAGTGTTTTAAATCAAATGAAATGAATATTATAAGATATTTAATAGTGTTAATATAAAACCAATAAGTGGTCCTAGTAAGACTTAAAACATTTGAATGAACTTCAAATATGAAATACAGTGAGATATAAGCTGAAAGTTAACACAATCAAATTGAACATTGTGTATTTATGATAAGAAGGGTTATGAGACGTAGAATAAAGTTTACATTACAACTACTATGCGTTGCTATGTGACTAATAGTTAATGTGAATGATTATATAATTGTGTAGGGACGCGTGAAGTGCGAGATATCCAAAGTCGTTAAACTGTTATTGGTAAACAACGATCAAGGCAAGTCTTTTAGTTCCTATTTGTTATGTGAACTTGATGATTAACTATTTTAAATCTTTATTGCAAAGAGCATGATGTGTTATATATGTTGAATGTATGAAATGTTAAAGTCAACTTATGACTATGTTGATTGAGTAAAGCATGTTGATTGAGTAAGGAACTCAATCTTTATACTTGTTATATAAACTGTAGCATGTATTTTATGTTAGTCCAATGTTTATGAGATATATGTTGAGCATGTTATTATGTGCTACGTGATGCATGAAAATTGTTAGATTTTGCTGGGCTGTCGAGCTCAACCTTGCAAATAACCATTTTTGCAGGTTAAGGACTAAAGGTAACACTATGTGCTACTTGAATGACGTGGATCAGAAATAATACACAAAGATTAATATTTTAGCTAAAGTTGTTATTTCTTTATACCATGATTAAGATTCATGAGATGTACTAAATGTTTTATGATGTATAGTTTTATGTTGAGTTGTAAAGCTAAAGTTAGAGTTATCTGATATGTAAAGGTTATCGGATTGAAATGTAAATTTTTTTATAATAACAGTAATAAAGTGAATCATAAAATAAGATTGATTCAAAGATATGTAGATGATAAAAGTTTTGATTCAGGGAATTAAAGTAAGAAGACATAAAAGTTTAAATTATTCAGCATTTTATAAAGTTTAACATCGAATAATGATGAAAAATCAGAAAGTAGACGTGTTATTAACGACCGAAGTTGAGAATTATATTGTATGAATTTTGGGGTCGTTACAGTTGGTATCAAAGTCATGGTTATAAACCTTAGGTATGAGTCTACAAGTAGGCTATAACCTTAGAGAAGGTAGGTAAAGATAATGAAAGAATAAGCTCAAATAGAGTTTGAACAATAAGAAGTAATTTAAGAAATTTATAAAGAAGGGATTAAAACATGCGTGAGAGGATTCAAAGAAGAATCTCGCAGAGTTATAAGGAATATGAATGTGGGGTTACCCAACTCCAATAATAAGAATGTAAGGTGATAATAAATAGACAATGTCTATAAGAAGAGAATGATAAAGAAGTTAAGAATAAAAAAAGTTATATTTATGTATGGTACAATTGTACTCTTTAATAGTTGATGTGTGGTATCTGGGCTAAACAATTCCTTCATAGAGCGGAGGTATATACGAACTAGAAACTCGGAACCTAGTTTGTTGGTTGTTTGTGAGAAACCACTCAGCGTACCATATTGAAACTGTTAGAGACTCGATGTGTACCAAGTATAGAAAATTGATACGTGTGATGAAAATGTGGAACTCGAATGAGATGTTGAGTAATGTAAATGAAGTTAGAAATTCTTAAAGGAAGAATTGTTATATAAACAAAAAAATTCAAAGAAGAATTTCGAAGAGATATAAAGATAAGATATGGGAGTTGCCTAACTCCAATAGCCAAGAACGAATAATATAATAAATATTGAAAAAGGAAAGAAAGGGGATCGTAAAACAAAATGATCACGAGTTAAGAAAAGAATTTTAAGGGAAATGATTATAGAATAAGATCATGACGTGATCTGTTTAAGTTATAAAAGAAAGATGGTATATAATGTTTGAATAATTATAGCTTGATGCTATGAAGTTAATGTACTATGATATAGTAGGAGATAAACTCGCGAGGAGTTATAGATAATGTGATACGAGGAATTCGTATCGAGCAAAGAGCAAGTTAAGAGTAAAATAGAGTTAGGTGGGATTTCAATTGAGGACTCATGTGATGGCTAAGTTGTATAAATCTTTGTATGGGTGAGGGTTTTGCGCTTGCACTCAGTTTATCACATTGATAATCATTGGAATGTTGGTGTTGCGCTATCAATGTGTATGTGGCGAAAATGTGATTCTTTTCTCATGTGTATATTTGATAGTTAGAAACTATTAAGATTAGTCAGATATTATTAGGATTAGGTGCGGTTCTTAAAACTAATGCATATGGTAAGTTTGTGACTCATAATAATATGGTATGTTTTGAACCCCTCAGCGAATGGACGCCTATGGTCTGACTAGGATAAGTTTTTAAACTCATATTATTGTGGCAAGTTCCTGAACTTCCAATGTGCGATAAGTTTGATGAACTATTTTGGGTAAAAAACGGTTATAGTATAGAGAGCATTGATGAAGTTTGAGATTGATAGAATGGTTAAGTAATGAAGTAAAGATTGAAGTTGATGGATACCTGGATATTCTAAATCTACTAGCTATGCTAGACTTTCAAAATTTATTGACTTCGTGCTGATGTTAGAAATTCTATTTTCTTGAAAAACATTGGATCAAATGATGAAACCAATGAGTTTTAAAAACAATACCGTTATCCGTATGTCTATGCTAATTATTTCGGCTAGACAAAAATGATTTGAAATATATCAAAATGTATTTTTATATTATCAATGTGTCATGGAACCTGGTGTAGAGATGAAAAAAAAACTGATGGAGTCATCAATGCAGTATTACTTAGTGTTGGATGTGATCTAAGGATTGTCAGCCCACTATTGTATGATGTAGTATGATAAAATCACCAAATGATGGAATCCTCAAACGAATTTGTAAATACGATGACGGTATCATGACGTCATAAAAAGGATTTCTGAGATTTCTTTAAGATATGAGAATATATATATATATATATATATATATATATGCATGTGTATATTTCGATTGATGTCTGAATTATTGTAGAAGTCTATGCTATTTGATTCAGGTAGACGATTATTAAAAGATTTTCATGAAATTCAAGTGTTTCTTGAAAAGTTATGCCAAACCAAATTATTTTGGTGCGGATTCAGATGTTGAAAAGCTGATATGAACAACCCTTTTATAGGGGATTACGCGGAGGCATTTAGATGTTTGTGCACAATACATTGTACGAAGGGCTGACCCCCCTAAGTACGAGGAGTCCCTATAGTCTTATGACTTTTAAAGTTTAAGTTGAAAGATTACTTATAACTATGGACATACGCATAACGTTTAAATATTTGTGCACAATACATCGTACGAAGGGCTTAACACCCTAAGTACGAGAGTCCCTATAGTCTAATGACTGTTAAGGTTTAAGTTGAAAGATTACTTATAACAATGGACGTAGTTCAAGGTCTTATGACCCTCAGCATGATTTGGAATCTTTTAAATTCCTGTTATTCATATCGCTTCCCAATTATTGAGCAATTGTGGAAGATTCTTATTATTTTGAAAGGTGAAAGTGGAAAGGATGAGGAAATTAACCAGAACATAATAATTTCAAGAAAGAATTGAAACTCCAGAAAGTGGAGAAATGTGAAACTCTTAGAAGAGGAAGATGTGAGGAATATGATGATCTTAGAAAGATCCTTAGAGAAAGAATTTGGTTGGAGAACCTAATGAATAAATAGATATCAACATAAAATCTATTTTGATAAATGGAATGAATGAATAAAGTATTAACACAAAAATCTATTTTGATAAATTGAATGAATAAAGATTAATAAATAAAATTTCGAGGACGAAATTCTTAGAAGAAAGGGTGAATGTAATATCCTGAGTGTTTATGATAACGATCCTTAGAAAAGGAAATGAATGGGTTAAAGAATATATAGTATTTGATATATGACTGTGTTTAATTGAAAGTTAAGTAATAAAACCTAAAAGTTGTTGAAGAAATAAATGAAATATATATATATATATATATATATATATATAAAACTTTTTGCTAAGTTAACATGTTGAAGTTATTCAACGATAATTATGAAAGAGATTTTGTGAAAACCTTAGTAAGGTAGAGTTTCAGTGATTCCGAGGACGAAATCTGTGAGACCCCGAATATTATGAAATAAAAGTATTCAATTTTTTTTATTTTGGTGAATAGTTAAATTGATAAAAGTTTAAAGTTAAGGGTGACATTTGAAATTTTTTTAAAGTAAGCAAGTTGTCATAAAATAATCGGTGGTAAAATACGCGTGGTTGCATAGTAGCGCACGGTATTGATTATTAACGCTTACGTGAGAAGTCACTCAGTTTGATTTAATTATTGTCGATAATTTATATATTATTAAATCAATAATTGAGATAACAAAGTTATTAATATTTTGATTTTCAATATTAACGATGTCTAGAAGTTCTGCCATGGAGAGGTTTGGTCACCTAATTGCACGCCAATAGGGAGAAATCCTTATTGGAAAGCCCCCTCTTTCTTGGGAACGACCTGGTCGATTAATAGTGTGAATTATAATAATGATGATGAAGTTTTGTTTTATTAGTATTATTAATGTAATAAAATAGAAAAGCTTTTTATATAAAACAGAATACTTTTATAAAGTTATTCATTTTATTAGACTATAAATAGAATATATTATATTCTATTATGCATAGTGTTTTGCATAGTAAAATCTTTTTATATAAAACAAAATACTTTTATAAAGTTATTTGTTTTATTAGAAAATAATTAGAATATATTATATTTTATTATGCATAGTGTTTGTATAGTGCCTACATAGTATTTGCATAGTAAAATCTTTTTATATAAAACAGAATACTTTTATAAAGTTATTCATTTTATTAGAGTATAAATAGAATATATTATATTTTATTTAAAATATTTTGTTTTATTAGAATATTTTATAGTAAACCAATCTAGACCGTCCGTTTAAAAGTAAATCAATCTGGACTGTCCAGAAATTAGTTACTATTCAGTCCATTCTCCTATAAATAGAAGCTCATTCCTTCATTATTTCTTACGAATTCACTGAAACTCTAGAGAGAGAAACTATAGAGAGAAAGAAGAAAAGTATTCTACTACTTTACTACTCCTATATCCAGTTTGTTCTAAGGTAAGGGATATTATTATTATAGTAAGGGGTATTATTTCTTTCGTATCCATGAAGAAAACTTCTGTTATTCTATTCTTTATTATTACATTGGAATAACTTTTGTATATCTGATTTCCTATACTTGGTGAAATTCTTCATTATTCCATTCTTTATTATTATGTTGGAATAACTTTGTCTATGCAAAAGTACCGCATACATGGTAAAATTCTTCTGTTATTCCATTCTTTATCATTCATTGGAATATCACATCTTGATTACATATTACGCTTTGACAGTTCCATTAATTATTATTACATTGGAATAACACATCATGTCTCGGTCTATATCGCATGCATGGTGATTTTGTTGTTATTCCATTCTTTATTATTTTGTTGGAATATCCTCGTCAGGTGCAATTTTACTTTGACCTAGTTCCCTTCTTTATTATTACATTTGGAATATCACGTTTGGTCTTGATTACGCTTTGACTGGTTCCGTTCTTTATTATTCTATTGAGAATAACATGTCTGTGCGGTCTATCGCATGCATGGTGAATTCTTCTGATATTCAATTCTTTAATATTCTGTTGGAATAACCTGTTTATGTGAATTACCACATGCATGGTGAATGATCCTTTGTATTCATTCCTTATTAAATTATGGAATTGATCTGTTTACGTGGATTATAATGAAAGTCATAATAGAAGCGTTGAACTAATGAAAATCATGGGTATATGTAGTATTAGTAAGTGTTATGATAAGTTATGTTGATTATTATGTGAAGACGTGAAAATTTCTTAGAAATCACAAAGGGTTAAAAATTAGATTTTGGTAAAAATGGAACATGAAATTCAATTGACCATATCTCCTATTATATTTCAAATTTTTGAGTGTGGTCAAAATCTAGAGTTAGATCTATGAGTTTTCTAACTTATCCAAGTGGAATCACTGTAAAAGGTGTTGTAAATTTTCGTGTGGACTGATTTTAGCAAAGGAGTCAAAAGCTGTAAATTACAAAAAAGCTACTGCCTAGAAGTTTAAAAGGGCAATTTCGGCCACTTAATTTGTGAAAAAAATTCTAGACTTTTGGGACATGAAAATATATGGTATAATGTACCTTTTGTCCAAAAATGAGCTCATTCCGACTTAAAATGGACAGGTTATGACTATTTCAATATTTAGGTTTTTCCGACGAAAAATGCTATAACCGGAGTTCTATAACTCCGATGACCATGAAATTTAAACTGGAAGCTCACGTTAACATGTGTAAGATCCTGCCAAGATTTGGGAATTTCTGGAGTTAAACTTGAGGTAGCTAATTTCTTAAAGAATTAATTAGAAATTGATTTTTGAAAAATAGTAAATGAATTTTAAAAATTCCGAGAAAAATATATGTTCAATATGGGACTATATTATGCTAAATCCCAGAAAAGAAATATTTTTGGGACTGATTTGGTATTTTTCATGAAAATGCACTAGTTATGAGTATATGAGTTAAATATGTTATGTGAAGTTGAAAATTGGTAAATAGGATTTTATGACTTGGGAATCCTATATAGGGTATATGCATATTTTTGATAAGGGATTTGATCATTGGTGATTAAATCTTATGAGTATGACATTTTTGAATGATTAAATGTCTTATTTGGTAAAGTATAAACAATTGAAATAAATTGTTTATAAGTTTAAGAAATAATTAAAATATTGTTATAATATTAATGATATTAGATTATAAGATTATTAAGTGATTGATAACATTGGGATATTCTTGAACCCTGGATAATTTATATTATAAATGTTTAATATTTATCCTTTATCTCATTTGATTGATTTTTTATATTGTTGTCATGATCCTCATGCTTATATTGTGTTGAAAGTCATCTGTGACTTACGTGCATAGATGGACTTGGTATGATTATGACCAGGGATTTTTCGGTATAATCATGACCGTAATGTTACAAATGATGTGGTAAAAGTCATCTTTGGCCCGTAGTGCATAGATGGACTTGGTATGATTATGACTAGAAATTATTCGGTATAATCATGATTGTAATTGAAAACACGAATATCCTTGGTCCGTAGTGCATGGATAATTCTTGGCCGTGATACTATTAAGCTGAGTCTCAGCATTATTGGTTTTACAGTTGTATATCTTTGGCATGTAGTGCAAAGATGGAATGTTGGTTATTGGATTTACAGTTGTATATCTTTGGCCTGTAGTGCAAAGATGAACTGTTGGTTATTGGTTATACAATTGTATATCTTTGGTCGTAGTGCAAAGATGACTTTATTAGTATGATTATGAGAAGGAATTGTGATTTGGTATAACCATGATTTTTGATGTTTCAGGTGAAGATAGGTGATGAAAATTATCTTCATCCTGGGTGCGAAAAGGAATTCAGAATCACAATTATGATTATGAGTTATTCATATGATTGTGGATAGGAATTCTTGATTGATGTTATAGGGATAAAAACATTATTGGTGGACTTTTATCATGGAGAAGATAATAGACCTGAAGGTCTATTTGACTCTTTTAATGGATTGCTCGTTCCGCTGCAACTATGGTTGAAAAGTTTTATCATCTACCATATGTTCTAAATCTCTAATTTATTATTGACGAAAGCTATTGATAATTTAATTACCTTTAGTTATGATATTCTTTACTGGGCTAGTTGTGCTCACCCTTTTGCTTCACAATTCCTTTCAGGTAATAAGAGTGTAGCTGGGTCGAGCGGGGGTAACAGAGGAATAGAACGGTGGTCTATAGCTATTGAGGTTCTCTCTAAATAGTATGAAAATAATTTTATTGAGAACATTAGATAAGTGTGTCGTATTGTGTACATCATTTTATATTTAATTTTGGTGAACCGAATAGGGTGAGGCGAACCTAACTTTGGAAGGGTGTTTTGTCACTATCATACAAGATGTCTAATGACATACAACCTCGTGTTATCATAAGACAGGGTTGTGCACATCCACTTGCTGAGTAAATCTACGAGCACTACCTATATGACCTCGGAGTTTGGTTGAAACATAATGTTCAATTGCAGACGGTTGAGATAGTTATATGTTAAGAGAAGACTCACCATTGGAAGGAACATGATAGTAATCTTCTCGTTTTTCTTTGGGGTCTATTGGGTCTACCAAGGATAATTCTCTGGACATATGATATCTATCATAACTTAGATTCATGGCCTCTTATGTACGAAGGTTTCCTTGAGCACTTCCCAAAGATTTTAATTTCTAAAACAGTTTTTGACTGTAATTTTATGTAAAGTACCATTGTAAGGTTGTGGTCGAGGCACCATGAGAGTTACATACATTTGTATTAAAACTCACAGTATACTTGTCGTCGTATTTTGCACAACAGTTGTATAAATTAAGTTGTCAGTAGTGTATTTTCTGGCGACCCAAGATGGGTGATGTATACCTATTTTAGGGGCATCACAGAATCCTTATAAGGAGGGAAGGATGTGACAATCCGAAATTTTATAAGTTATTAAAATAGGAATTTAATAATTAAATTCTTATTATGAGATGTTTTGAGTTTGAGTATGTATATATACGTCTTTATATATTTTGAAATATGTGATCCGGTGTGAAGAGATATATATATATATATATATATATATATATATTCATATATTAGAAAAGTGAGGTTTAATAGTTAAACTAACTATTAATGAAATTAAATGAATTTGGTAATTATTTTAAATATTTATTGAATTAAATAAATATTTTAAATAATTTATTTATTGAAAAAAATAAATAATTTATGAAATTGTGGTATAATAATTTAGTTACGTGTGTATGATAATTAAATTAAAGCAAAGGTAAATTTTATTATTTGAAGATTTAATTTAATGATTTAATTAAATTAAATGAGTTGTTTAATATGAAAGAAAATAAGTATATTAAATAAAGTAATGTTTAAATCTAATTTATTAATTAAATTAGATATATGTAATTATTTATTAATTATAAGTATAATTATAATAAGATTATAATTATTATTAATTATTATTATTATAAGTTATTTAAATTAACTAAAGGTGTGACACATGAAACTATATAATATAATATTATTAAAATAATCCAGTTTGGGAGAATTGGTGCGTGGCCAAACAAGGCCTTGTGGCCTTTGGTTTATGTAACTGACGTCTTTTTATTTTTTTTAACTAATAGAGTAAGTGGGAATTAAGCCATATCAGGTTATTTTTTTCTTTCGCGTCTTATTTCTCTCCTAAGGCCTAAGAGCAGAGAGTTGGGAGAGAAGAAGAAACATAGAGGGTTTAGACAGAGGGAGAGCTTGGTGAGAAGAGAGAATTGCAGAGATTGCTAAGAGAACAAGAAGGGTTTCTAACACTTTGCTAAATCAAGGTAAATTGCTTCTAAGTTGTATATTTTGATTTCTTAGTGATTATCCATTGTAAATTGATAGTTGTGTTGGATTGATATATATACTTGCAAGTAGGGTTTATACTCTGTTAATCATCACATGTGAGTGTTGTTTGATGATAAAAATCCATGTAAATTGATTTGTTGGAAGAAAAGTATATAACAGTGTTTATACATGAAAATTAGCTTTAGAAAGTACAAAATTTTATGCCCTATATGTGTTATAATCTATAAATTGAGGTTGGATTATGTTAAAATGTGAAGAAAAAAAAGCGGTGTAGTTTAAATCATGTTAATCGGTTAAGTAACGAAGCTGTGGCGATCAAATTCGCTAAATGTGTTTAAAACATGAAAATAGAGTATGAACATGTGTTTTGGGTAAAATTTTAGGTTGGTTAATGTTTTTATAAATTGTTAGAATTCTAGTATGTTGTAGTTCTATTAATTACGAATCCATAGAATCGAAAACGGACTAATTTGGATGTGTATAACTCAAGTTATGAAGATTAGTAGGAGAAAAGGGTCAAAAATCGCAAAACACTATAATCTGGGCGAAGCCTAGCATGGGCGCGCTGTCCAGGAGCACGGGCACGCTGCCCAGCACTGCTAGATGGTGCGGGCGCGCAGAAAAGGGACGCGGTCGCGCCCCATGTGTGCTAACTGTGACTACTTTGACCTATTTTGGTAAAATGGTCATAACCTTTTCATACGAACTTCGATTGAGGTGATTCAAGATGATCCAAAACGAGTACGAATAGACCTACAACTTTTATTCTTTACGTTGTTCAATTTGAAGTCGGGAACAGGGGTCAAAATGGTCATTTGTAGGACTGTTATGTTTTCGGGGACAATCGGAGGGCGTCGGGCATGCACGTATGCAAGTGTAGTGCTCTTGACGATAAAAGATATTGTTCTAAGTTATAGAACATGAATATTTTGAAGTATAATGATGTTTAACATTAATAAATGATGTATTAGATAAGTTGTATACGCATACTAAGCACACCTGAGGAGAGACAAATTAGTGTAGTGATTTAATAAACGTCGAAACGCCGTGATAAGTGATAATGAACATAAAAAGTGTTTTAAATAAAATGAAATGAATATTATAAGATATTGAATAGTGTTAATATAAAACCAATAAGTGGTCCTAGCAAGACTTAAACATTTGAATGAACTTCAAATATGAAATACAGTGAGATATAAGTTGAAAGTTAACACAATCAAATTGAACATTGTGTATTTATGATAGGAAGGGTTATGAGACGTAGAGTAAAGTTTACATTACAACTACTATGCGTTGGTATGTGACTAATAGTTAATGTGAATGATTATATAATTGTGTAGGGCACGTGAAGTTCAGATGTCTGTAAGCTATTAAACTGTTATTGGTAAACAACGATCAAGGCAAGTCTTTCAGTTCCTATTTGTTATGTGAACTTGATGATTAACTATTTTAAATCTTTATTGCAAAGAGCATGATGTGTTATATATGTTGAATGTATGAAATGTTAAAGTCAACTTATGACTATGTTGATTGAGTAAAACATGTTGATTGAGTAAGGAACTCAATCTTTATACTTATTATATGAACTGTAGCATGTATTTTATGTCAGTCCAATGTTTATGAGATATATGTTGAGCATGTTATTATGTGCTACGTGATGCATGAAAATTGTTAGATTTTGTTGGGCTGTCGAGTTCAACCTTGCAAATAACCATTTTTGCAGGTTATGGATTAAAGGTAACACTATGTGCTACTTGAATGACGTGGATCAGAAATAATACACGAAGATTAATATTTTAGCTAAAGTTGTTATTTCTTTATACCATGATTAAGATTCATGAGATGTACTAAATGTTTTATGATGTATAGTTTTATGTTGAGTTGTAAAGCTAAAGTTAGAGTTATCTGATATGTAAAGGTTATCGGATTGAAATGTAAAATTTTATATAATAACAGTGATAAAGTGAATCATAAAATAAGATTGATTCAAAGACATGTAGATGATAAAGGTTTTTATTCAGGGAATTAAAGTAAGAAGACATAAAAGTTTAAATTATTCCGCATTTTATAAAGTTTAACATCGAATAATGATGTAAAATCAGAAGGTAGACGTGTTATTAACGACCGAAGTTGAGAATTATATTGTTTGAATTTTGGGGTCGTTACAAGGGAGAACCCCTAATGTTCAAAAAGTGATGTCTCCAAAGTTGTTCGAAAACTGGAAGAAAAATCCCACGGAGAATAAAAGACTAAAGATATCTGGCAGCAGCAGCAAGGTTGTAATGACCATGAATTTTAAACTCCTTATTAAGTACATAAATAATCCCTAACTTTCTATTGTGTAGTAGCATTAACACATTAAAACTATATTTTTGGAGTATAAGAGAACACACTAAACATTATAAACATGTTGCTAAGAATTGAGAAGCTCAGTACATGAACAGTAACTCACTCTATAATACGCAAACACAAGTAGGTAGTTGAAGCTAGAATAGCAGTGATGATGTCTATGGAGGTGGGCAGTTGGCCAACTCTTCTGTACCCATTGTTCTCTTCCAATTTCCAGTAAATCAAACCATGGAACAAATCCATGAACTGGGCAACCCTTTTCTCTATAAATGGCAGCCAAATTCTTCACATTCTCAGTGCTTGAAAACATGTCTGATAAGTGTAGGAAGAGAGTGAGTGTGCTAAGCATTGAGGGAGCATAATTAGTGTTTTGAGAATTCCATTCAAGCTTCAAGGAGGTATCATTTCTATTTTTTTCTTAGTTTAAGTTTTGTCAAATTCTTGCAATTCTCATGAAATCTCTGTTAAGAAGTATGAATTAGCATGTCTTTCTGTTACTTGAGTTGGTATGAATGCTTTGAAGTGTTTCAGATAGTCTGGTTTTGTAAATTGTCATACATATGTTAAGGCTCTGCAGAAGCAGAGCCATTTATTTTTTCCTCTGAACGAAGTGGTGCGGTCGTGCCACTTCTATAGCTTGTTACCGCGCGGGGTGTTTTTCTTAGATACTGCTGTAATGACTCAGTAAGAGGATGAACATGCTACTTTGGTTATTATATTCTTATAAACAACCTTAACATATGGAATGAGGATGCTATGGATATTGTGAGCCATGATTAGTTGTTTTAGTTTGATTATTCAAAGAGGACTTAAAGAGTTGGAAACTAGTTTTGATCAACCTTTTTCAAAAACATGTTCTGACCTTGGTTGTGAGTGTATCAGGTTCTGACATACATTAAAATGTGACCAATATGGTAGTTTACATTGTTGGTGAGGGTATGTTGTAGTCAAGCATGAAATAAAAGGATAATGCAAGTAAAAGACTATATTAGCTATGTGTACATGAACTATGCATAAACTAAGTTTTAAACTTCATAAACATGCCATGTGACCTATTATGTGGTTATGGAAGCATGTTATGGAATATGTGAACTTACCTTGCATGCTTGAATAAATTTTACTAATAAAAACTTTAAGTTTGGAAACAAACTTTATATACGCTTTGAGTAAGATTTGTGAACATGCTTATGAGGTTTAACTTGTATGTGAGATGTCACGATTAGGTGTGTCCTGCATGTAAATGTAATTGATATGAAGGCCTAGTGAGTTATATACATTATGAAACTAGTTAAGTGTGGTTGAGAGTAAGCGTAAATAAAGTAGAACGTCATAACTTGAGATACTTGATTTAACAAATGCAAGCATATGAAGAAGAGACCTATAAACCACATAACATGTGTTTAACGATTAAACGTAAGAAAATTATGAATTGAACACTTGAAGTCTTGATTAAATGAAAGTAGATGGTAACCTATGATAATGTTATGATATAAGGTCAAACTTGGTTATCCACATACTAACATATGTGTTTTGCATGATTATTCATATATGTGCAAGTCATGTATACACTGGCTTTCTGTAGGAGCAGCCATGTCTTGGTTTGCACCCGGAGCAGCGCGGTCGTGCCACTCCCTAGTACAAACCAAGCATGGCCGCGTCAGTCTGCAGTAGGGTCTGAGTTCTATTAATAAATTGAGAGCTGATGCATGCTTATATGGTTACTCTAATCTGTAATACCTGTCCAGTATAGTATTTATGTGTTAATAAGCATGTTATTGAAAGGATCCTATGATGAATTAGTGTTTACAACTTTAAAGTCAAATTGTTATTTTAACTATGACATAGTGTGTTAGAAACTAATTTGCATGTGATGACATACATACAAGATTATGCGACTAAAAGACTAGCAATATATGTTAGCATTGATAAATTACACTTGTGTATGATAGTAAGTTATGATAATAGGTGTACATGTTGAACTTGTATAACTAATTTGATTATACATGACTAGGATATCATAGTGCATTAGATTGATATTAAGCTTTACTTTGGTAAACTACGCTAGAGGCAAGTTTCCTAACTTACACAACTTTGAATTTTGTGAAAGTTTCCTATCCTTGTCATATTGTATTGAGCAGGTTATTGTTGAATTGAAAGTTATTCATTTAAGGTTGAACTTTATTTCCAAGCATGCTATTAAGTGGTTTTAATTACTTTACAATTATTCCACATCAATATTATTGATATTCGCACTTAGTGCACTTGAATTCATACAGTCTTGGACTTGTACATCATTTAAAGTTCTATAATTCTTGAACTATGTTAGATAGAGTCTGAACCTTTGCTCGGTCAGACAAATGTATGAAGTTTTATAAAAGCTATCCAAACCAATTGATGGTAAGGATTCTTAGAATGAAAGAACACCCCTTTTATGATAGGGGAGTACCTCGGGTATCTAATATAAGATACAAAGAGCAGATTTAAATGTTATGCATATACATGGTGTACGCGAGGCTGATCCCCTCAAGTACTTATTATGTAGCCAGTAACCAAAGGGTCAATCAGCTATTGATTCCATTGGAGTTTTATAGTTCAAAGTCTACTTGACTATCAGTTATTCTAAAAGAAATCATTATCTTTGCTTCTAATATTCATATTGTTGAATCCTTCAGATATTCATATTATTGAATTCTTTGTCAGATATTTTTCCATTCATCATGATATATACTTATTGTTGTATTTAAACTTGCTGAGCAAACTTGTTGCTCATCCTTGCTATATCATGAATTATATTGCAGTTAAGCCCGAGACCTCGGGAAAGGACAAGGGTAAAGGAAAGATGTAGGATAGTGGCGAGGAGCAGACTTTACCTTACACCTAGTTTAAATTACTGTTATGTAATATGAACCCTAATGATTATTTTAGGGTATGTTTGTAAGATTGTATTAAGGTTATCGAATCTTGGGACTAGTAACACCTTTTGAATGAACGACGTACGTTTATTATATTCTGCATTTTAGTTATCGTATGTTGTTTAGATGTGGATGTTTGTATTTTATCATGTTGATCAGACCGGGGTCAGAGGAACCGGTTTTGGGGGTGTCACAGGTTGGTATCAAAGTCGTAGGTTATAAACGTTAGGAATGCGAAACCTAAGTTATAACCTTAGTAGAAAACTCAAGTAGAGTATATAAGTGATGGATTGAGGAAATCCATTGTGTTTTATTATGATACTGAAGTTGTTTATTTAAATCAAAAATGATTGATAAACATCTTAAACTTCTTAATGCTAGCATGGATAGCATATCACATAAAGCCTAATAGTTTTCTTCCTTTCCTCAGATCATGCCACCTAGGAGACTACCGCGGAACCAGAGGGAGGAAGGATCCGTTAACAATGGTGGAGGGGAAAATGTTGATCCAATGCAGAATTTCATTAACCTGTTAACTAAAAGCGATGCGAAAAGCAGACCCACTTGACCTTGAAGGCGTACGAGACAACACTTGGCTAGCTTTAAGGACTTTAAATTGGTAGGACCACCGGAGTTTCGGGGAACCTTGGACCCAATTGAAGCCCAGACATTGATAGAAGAAATGGAGAAGGTGTTTGAGGTCGCACGAGTGGCCGAAGCACAGAAGACGAGTTTTTCCACTTTTATGATGAAGGGTGAAGCTAACTATTGGTGGAAAGCAAATAAGGGACGAGCAGACGAAGGAGTTATTCCTTGGGACAGATTTAAGGAGCTATTCCTTGAGAATTACTTCTCGGAGAATATGCAACAGGATATGGAAGTTAAGTTTCTGGAACTAAAGCAAGGTAGTATGTATGTCGCAAAGTAAGCGGTAAAATTTAATGAGTTGGCCCGATTCGCTCCACATCAGGTTGACACGGAGGCCAGGAAGGCAAAGAGGTTCGAATTAGGACTGAAATCATGGGTGCAGAAAGTTGTGGCTGTATTAAAGATTAAGACTTACTCTGATCTATTGGAAAGGGCTATCATTGCTGAAGGAGGCAATGAAGCCATCACTCAATTCAAACAAGAAAAGAAGGCCGGTCAGGAAGGATAGAAATGGGGAAGTCGCGGAGGTAGCAACCCCAGCAAGCGTAAATGGACGGAGAGCCAATCCTCTGGAGGTAATAAGTCCGGGGGGGAGGCCAAGAAAAGTATGAAGTGCAACAACTGTGGGAGGAATCACTCGGGGGAGTGCATGAAGGGAAAGAGTGTTTGTTATCGTTGCAGAAAACTAGGGCACATGGCTCCTCAGTGTCTGAATAAGCAGAAGGGAGGATGTTTCTCTTGTGGAGACACGGACTATCAAATCAAGGACTGCCCGAAGAGAAATGGCGATGCAGCTAGCGGCAACCACGAAAATAACAACAATGGACTGAACATTGGAGGGTGATAAGTAGGTTTTATACCTACTTATCCGGTATCTTTTACTTGAATTAGTTGCTTATATTCATGTGTCTTAGTTAATTTTCATGCATTTTGTGTTTATTTCGTAGGTTATATGTTTGGAAGCGGTGTGAGCGACTATTGGTAAGGAAAAACAAGGAAAACGCAAAGAAAAGCAATCCGGATATCATTTGTGCTTTCATGTTAATTTCATGTTCTTGGCTTAGAACTTGGCTTACATTGTAGAGCGTCTTCTTAGCTTTCTAGAACATCTCGAATCATTTCAATCGGAGTTCGGATGAAAGAGTTATGACATTTCTACCAACGGACGTCGTTGAACTTCATTGTTTTGGGTGGCCATTTGTGTAGCAGTCACTTCCAGTCCGATTTCGACCTTCATCCATTCGTTATTTGTCAAAACTCAAAGAATGAAAGTTCTAGATCTCGTCGATAGCTTCGATTTTATTGGTGGCAGGCCCCGTAACTCCTCCCGGTTTAAACGTTATGGCAGTTTTAGCAGATGAGGTTCTAGCAAAAAAATAATTGGCAGATTGGGGGCAAGCCTGGCTTGCCCTTTTATGCTTTGATAGAAAGCCGGGGCTTGGGGTCCTAGGCATGAAATCAGTAGCATAGCAAGCCAGGGCTTGCTATTTACAAGGAAAATAGCAAGCCGGGGCTTGCCTATGCGCAGAATGATTAGTTTTTGTTCGAATTTGAGTCCGAAAAGGATTGTTTCGAGTTGTTTGATTCAAGGACTTCCAAGAGGACTTAAATACATATAAAGAGACATATAAAAGGAGGAGAATTGCAAGGATTAGAGGAAGTTAGAGGAAGAATTCCATTATATTAAATTAGAGTAGATTGGGAAAAACCCTAGTTATTATTAGATTTGGAGATTGAAGCAACTTGGAGACCATTGAAGATTCAAAGTAAGAGCAAGGAGAGAGCATCAAATCTACAGACAATAAATTATATCTTCTCATCTTCTTCTATCTTTGTCTTTTATTGTTTATTCAATTGTGGATTCTTAGTTTTAATTCAATGAACTAATTCTTTGTTTGAGATTACAATGGATCTTATTGTGTAGTTTATTTTAATATGCTTCTTTATCAATTGTTATGTTCTATTGTGAGGATTGTCTATTATGATTTGGACTTAATTGTTTAATTGATTGGCCATCAATTACCGTGATAATCTATATGAACTCGAGAGATGAAGTATTGATTTAGATCTTATCATGATAGCATGTGTTCAGGATTTTTTTAATAGCTTAAACTTGATGAGTGTTAAGGTAGAGATATGCTTGACATCGCATGTAATTGGATAGAGAACTTATTCTTAAACCTTCTTCAATTGTAATTCACATAGAGATATAGTGGGTTAGTTGATTAAGGTGTTTAAAGGATTTCTATCTTAATTGTGGATTGACGTTAATACGGTATTAGTGCATCGAGAGGTGGTTAATACTACTTTAGTGTTCTTGATTAACAATTCGGGATAGAGAATAATTGATGAGAAGTGTGTTAACTGAAATGAAGCAATAAGTGAAGTTGTGATCTTAAATCTCCATAGTCTTAATTTAATTAGTGGAATTTAATAGTAGTTTAATTTATATAATTTGAAATTCATTCATTTAAATAAGATTGAGTTGGTTACGGGTTAGTACTTGGTGATTTTTATTAACTAATTCTCTGTGGGAACGATACTCAACTTATCACTTTATTACTTGTTAACCACATATACTTGCGTGTTGTGCGTAATTAGATTTTACCCAACAAGTTTTTGGCGCCGTTGCCGGGGAATTAGTTTAATACATTTTTACCAATATTAGCTTCAATCAAATTAGTCTTCATTTAAACATTTTTATTTTTATTTTTAATTCTCTTCCTATAGTTCTCTCTTTTCAGGTACCATGGATGACTTTGCGTATCAATGGCCATACACGAACATGACTCAACCAAAGGCGGAGATTGACAAACTCGCGACACTCTCATGATATCGGCCTGAATTGAAGAACTTTCGAGGAAGTTGGACATTATCGCGACCCAACAGTCGAAGGATGGCGATTTTCGTGTGGCTATTGTCTTTGGAAACCATTCGTCATCAATGCACCATCAATCTTGGTAGATCTAAAGATGGTGGTGATTACGCCAATAATTATATCTATCCTAACAACTATTATCAGGATTGGGGGTATCACCCGGATTTTTCATGGATCCATACTTATGAAGACCAATACTACGCTCCAAATTCAACATACGCACCAGAATTTTCATGTCCACCTCCATTACCACAAGAAGAAAAGCCAAATCTGAGGGATGTAATGTTGAAGTGCATAGCAAACATAGAGCAGATGAGTATTAGCCAAGAGTTATCAACCCAAAATTTTAATAATTGGATGGAACAACGCTTCACTACCTCAACCAATGGTCCACAATACATGCCTTCCGAGACTGAAACAGAAGATTCAAGGTTGGAGGAATTATTTTCCAAGTTCGTAGCATCAACTGAGGAGAGAATGAAGAATCTAAAGCGGTCAATTTAGAATCAAGAGATATCAATTCAAAATATGCAGAATAAGATAGATCAAATGACCAAAGCCGTAAACAACCTTCCTCGAAACACTTGGCTTTATGACATGGATGATGAAATTGACGGAGAACTCGAACCAAATCTACAACTGGATGAGCCTCGAGATGTTGAAAAAGAGGAGACAAGTGGAGATAATGACAACAAGGTCGGTGAAGAGCTAACTATGAGTACTAACAAGGATGAGCCGATGTTATTAATGCCTCAAGTGCCTTCTTCACCAAAGTTCAAGAATCCGGTTAGATTTGCAAAACCTTGTCCGCTAGGTAGTCATGTCGTCGGAAATACTCCTTGTGACGTAAAAGCGAGTACAACTTCGAAGCCATGGTGTGATGAGCTGGAGAAGATAGAAAAAGAGATTGTTGTGTCTGACAAGCCTCAATGCCAAAATCTATTCGTAGACACAATGGAGAAAACACCTAGATGTTGGACGTTCTTGAATGTGATCTTATCTAAAGAAAGCATGCTTAGGTGACTTTAATCTGATGGCTATCACAAATGGGAACCTACCAAAAGCTACATTATTTCCATGGATGGAGGGTTCCTCAACTTTGAAGAGGAATTGGATAGCATTGACGAGACAAAGTCGGTTGAAAACTATAAACCAATGACGCGTTACCGGGGAAGCAACCCGAAATTTTATATTTATATGCTTTACTAGTTTATTTAGTAGATAGGAATTAATTTGCTTATTAAGCTCTCTTATAATCTAATCCACGTTGTCTCTTCATTGCGGTATTGGAGGTTCAATGGATAGGAAAATGATCGTCATGCCATCGCCATACCATCAACTCACGCTTAGGCGATTACGGGAAGTTCTCTTACTTACTAGCTATATTCTTCTGATGAGGACATTGTAATTGCTAAGTTTGGGGAGTTTAGTTTAGTTCATTATTGCATGTTTAGTTTCATGTTTATGTTATGTTATTTTGCATATGTTGTTAATATAGTTTAGGTTCATTATTTAAAAAAAAAAATCAAATCAAAAATTCAAAAATAATAGTTAGTTAGTATGTTCACCTTGCATGATTCCAGCTGTTAGATAGTTCAGTTTGTTTCGGTCAATGATGAGAATGAGATTGAGTAGACAAGTATAGTATTGACTATTAGATCTTTGATGTGATTTCTTGTTAGGAATTGAGTTTTTTTCTGTTTGAAACTGGTATAATAAGGATAGCACAGTAAAAATAACTTGTTGATTGATTGAGTTTAAATTGATACATAATGGGACTCTAAAGGATAATGCTAGTTTGAATGAAAGAATGACAAGAATAAGTAGTGATGGTTAAAAGTAGACAAGAACCTAAGTTTGGGGGAATATTTGGGGATAAGATATATAAGCTATTGAAAAAAAAAAGAAAAAAGAAAAAAAAAGTATGAATAAACACCGTGGCGTGCTTGTCTAGTTTTGTGGCCTTTGTTACTTGAGTAAGTAAGCCCGAGGGGATTGTCTCTACACCTAGCGCCCTAAGGTTTTAATGGTCTAGGAGTCGTTGGTCGAAAGCTCATTAAGGTAGCATTGAAAAGCCTAAGGGAATAAGACATTTCATAGCTATGTGTATATAAAAAAAAGAAAATAAAATGGGAAATAAGAGCAAAAAGCCCCCGTAGATGAAAAATAAAGCATAAGTATCCCATGTTGACCCTCGATATTGGTAATTGTTTGATTTTAGTTGGATCTAGCTTGTTTTTGGATTTCTTCAGTTTGCACTGTATGATGCCTTCAAAGAGACTAGTTATGTGTTAAATTTGATTTTATATCAGTTAACATTGTTGTGAAGCACACACACACACTATATTAGTGATAACAGTCTAAGATTTGATGATTGATTGGGAAGTTACTGATGAGTTTTGATATGATGTATTATCATGTTTACTTGATTTCTCTAAGACCAAGTGAATAGATTTGATTCTATCGAATACTGCTAAATTTGTAGGCATATAGATTAGTTGTATTTCATTGCATTGCATTGCATTATGTTATGTTTCTTGGGGACAAGCAACGGTTTAAGTTTGGGGGTATTTGATAAGTAGATTTTATACCTACTTATCCGGTATCTTTTACTTGAATTAGTTGCTTATATTCATGTGTCTTAGTTACTTTTCATGCATTTTGTGTTCATTTTGTAGGTTATACATTTGGAAGCGGTGTGAGCGACTATTGGTAAGGAAAAGCAAGGAAAACGCAAAGAAAAGCAATCCGGATATCATTTGTTCTTTCGTGTTCATTTCATGTTCTTGGCTTGGAACTTGGCTTACATTGTAGAGCGTCTTCTTAGCTTTCTGGAACATCTTTAATCATTCCAATCGGAGTTCGGATGAAAGAGTTTTGACATTTCTACCAACGGACGTCGTTGAACTTCATTGTTTTGGGTGGCCATTTGCATAGCAGTCACTTCCAGTCCAATTTAAACCTTCATCCGTTCGTTATTTCTCAAAACTCAAAGAATAAAAGTTGTAGATCTCGTCAATAGCTTCAATTTTATAGGTGGTAGGCCCCGGAACTCCTCCCGGTTTAAAAGTTATGATAGTTTTAGCAGAGGAGGTTCCAGCAGAAAAATAATTGGCAGATTGGGGGCAAGCCGGGGCTTGCCCTTTTGTGCTTTGATAGCAAGCCGGGGCTTGGGGTCCTGGGTGTGAAATCAGTAGCATAGCAAGCCGGGGCTTGCTATTTACAAAAAAATAACAAGTGGGGCTTGCCTATCTGTGAAATAGAGTAGTTTTGTTCGAATTTGAGTCCTAAAAGGATTGTTTCGAGTTGTTTGATTCAAGGACTTCCAAGAGGACTTAAATACATATAAAGAGACATATAAAATGAGGAGAATTGCAAGGATTAGAGGAAGTTAGAGGAAGAATTCTATTATATTAGATTAGAGTAGATTGGGAAAAACCCTAGTTATTATTAGATTTGGAGATTGAAGCAACTTGGAGACCATTGAAGATTCAAAGTAGGAGCAAGGAGAGAGCATCAAATCTACAGACAATAGATTATATCTTCTCATCTTCTTCTATCTTTGTCTTTTATTGTTTATTCAATTGTGGATTCTTAGTTTTAATTCAATGAACTAATTCTTTGTTTGAGATTACAATGGATCTTATTGTGTAGTTTATTTTAATATGCTTCGTTATCAATTGTTATGTTCTATTGTGAGGATTGTCTATTATTATTTGGACTTAATTGTTTAATTGATTGGCCATCAATTATCGTGATAATCTATATGAACTCGAGAGATGAAGTATTGATTTAGATCTTATCATGATAGCATGTGTTCAGGATTTTGTTAATAGCTTAAACTTGATTAGTGTTAAGGTAGAGATATGCTTGACATCGCATGTAATCGGATAGAGAACTTATTCTTAAACCTTCTTCAATTGTAATTCACATAGAGATATAGTGGGTTAGTTGATTAAGGTGTTTAACGGATTTCTATCATAATTGTGGATTGACGTTAATAAGGTATTAGTGCATCGAGAGGTGGTTAATACTACTTTAGTGTTCTTGAGTAATAATTCGGGATAGAGAATAATTGATGAGAAGTGTGTTAACTTAAATGAAGTAATAAGTGAAGTTGTGATCTTAAATCTCCATAGTCTTAATTTAATTAGTAGAATTTAATAGTAGTTTAATTTATATAATTTGAAACTCATTCATTTAAATAAGATTGAGTTGGTTACGGGTTAGTACTTGGTGATTTTTATTAACTAATTCTCTGTGGGAACGATACTCAACTTATCACTTTATTACTTGTTGACCACGTATACTTGCGTGTTGTGCGTAATTAGATTTTATCCATTAGAGGGCCAACCAGTCAAGCCAACAGACCAACGGCACGAACGTTCAACATGACCG
The DNA here is from genome assembly GCA_020205615.1 of Panax quinquefolius. NCBI lineage: Eukaryota > Viridiplantae > Streptophyta > Magnoliopsida > Apiales > Araliaceae > Panax > Panax quinquefolius. The sequence continues at coordinate 79,086,272 of CM035154.1, read as the reverse complement.
TACATGATGCGGTGGAGTTTAAGGACGTGGTGTCAGGTATCATTCCGATCAATGATATAGATGCATACGTGTTATTTGATTCGGGTGCTACCTTCTCTTTTGTTTCCGAAGAATTTGCTAAGTAGTTAGACTTACCCCGTAAGAGATTAGAACACCCTATGAACGTAGAAGTAGCAAACAAGGAAATTATCCCTGTAGAATACATTCATAGGAATTGTTATACCGAATTACGAGGATTTAAGATCAAAGTGGATTTGATACCAATTCGTTTGGTGGAATTTGATGTAATCCTTGGGATGGATTAATTATTGATTCACGAAGCAGTTATAGACTGTAAGAAGAAGTGTGTACACCTTAAGACTCCAAATAAGTCGAAGGTGGTATTTTGTGGTAGTAAATTGCCGAGATAATCTCATTATCTGACGATGGTGCAAGCACATAGATTGCTTAGGAAATGTTGTATATGTTATTTGGCTCAAGTGGTTGATACTCGACGAGTCGAGGGTGAACTGAGTCAGATACCTATTGTAAGGGATTTCATTGACGTCTTTCTAGACGAGATTCTGGGATTACCACCAGATAGAGAGATTGAGTTTGTTATTAATTTGGCACCAGGGACAGCACCGGTATACAAAGCGTCGTATAGTATGGCACCAGTAGAGATGAGAGCGTATCACCGTGGGGAGCGCCAGTCTTATTCGTAAAGAAGAAAGATGGGTCGCTAAGACTTTGTATCAACTACCAAGAGTTGAACAAGGTCACCATTAAGAAAAAGTACCCATTTCCCAGGATAGACGATTTGTTTGATCAGTTTAAGGGGGCAAAGTGAAAGTAGTATGCACACAAGCCAATCATGTTTGATGATAAAGCATATACTTTGTAACAATCTTATTCATTTATTAATAAAAAGTATTAATTTATTAAAGGCTTTTAATTATCTACATGATGCTGTTTTATAATATGTGATAAACCCATAGTTTTAAGCAATGCTTTTAGAATAATGATGATGATCATTCTAATGAGATCTAAATTCTTAGAAAGCTTAAAACTAAAATAGTTCCCAATCATTGGATTACTAAATTGGGGATTAGTGAATCCGGATAGATTGGTACATACGTTGCTTGCTCATTGGATGAGGATGATTGATCTCATGATCATTTGTGTGGAGACACTAAAAGCAAGTATGTAGGTGCTTATTAGAATATAAGTTCAACTTGAGCGTGGCTAAGCTAAGGAATACCTAATGGAGTTTTATTTGCTGTCGATAGGAATTCTGTAGTGATAGTAGTCTGAGTGATCCTTGGACTTGAGATCATCATAGTATCTTGTGTATGATGAGTTATACTTTGACTTATTCCTTAAGACCTTTAGGGTATATCAAAGGGTATGCTTGGGTATAATAAGTTGTACATGGAGATAATGTATGATCGATAAAGAATCTACCACTTCTAATAAAGAAGAAAATGTCCTATGTGATTCGATAAATGACAACCCAAAGAGTCCTCCTTGGCGGCGAAATGAAATTAGAAAGGAGTTTCTAATTTGCATTATTTGGAGTTGTGCATTTAAGGATCAAAATACATATAATTAAATAAAATAAGATTTGTGATAATTCCATGTCTTATATTTAATTGGGACATTGTATGGTGGAAGGATTGAATTATCGGTAACTATTTACTCAAAGGTTCTTTAATGATTAATGTTGAAATCTATATTATCTGGAAAGTCGTTGATGATTAGGGAGGCTTATCCTATTGTAGAATAAATATTATTTATTTAAATAAATTAATTATTTAATTTATTTATTTAAATAAGATTAGAATTATTCTAATTGATTTATTCACAATGGGTTTAATATGGAGAACCTAAAGGGTCACACCATAAAAGGAAGAATAATTATTTAAGAAGTTAATGGCATAATCGTAATAATATATTAAGTATATTTAATTTAATCTATGGTGATAGAATAAATTAAATAGCTTAATATTATTATTTAATATTTTAGAAATATTAAATATAAATTAATAAGAGGAGTCTTATTAATATTATTACAATTATTATTATTTTAATTTCTAAAAGAGTTTAGGAATTAATTTAATATAAGTACTCTCATTTATTCCTAATTAGATTAGGAAGGAAAATTAGTTAAAGGAGTTTAATTAATTATCCCTAATAAGATTAGGGAGCTTAATTAATTAAAAATTAATTAATTAAAAAACCCAATTCCTTAATTGTTAAGGTGGGTTGCCCACATCTATAAATAAGAGAGAGTCTTATTATGGGTGGTATGGGTTGTTGACTTTAACAAAGTACGTAATAATTCCAAGTTGTTGGGAGTATGCCTTTTCTATAGAGATAGAAAACTAGGGTTAGCCATAACACCCATCTTCTTGAATTTTATTCTTCCTTGGTGGATCACCTCTGAGAGGCCAAACATTTGGGTGGCTAACGTTGATCGAAGGAAGGAACCAAACCCGGTGGATTCAAGATTGAGCGAAAAGGATTTGGAGGTGAACTTGTACACGAGGAAGCTCGATCTTCAAGGGTATGATTTATTCTTTATCTTTTCGTTTAATTAATAATTGTGCATAAAGGGTGATCCGGGTATATGGTTTGTAAATTTTAAACTCGATTTTTTATACGCTTAGCACTTTTTATGCAATTTGATTGCGTTATGAATATTACAAACCTATACGATGGCATCGAGCCAAACCTTTATGCAAATTATTAATTGTTTTAATTTGATATTATATTGATATGTGTTTAGAACAATTTAATTGGGCATAATTTTATTATATAAAATTTATTATAAAAAAAAAAAAAAAAAATAAAAAAAATGATTTAAATCGGTTAGCCTTTTTTATAAAAGGATCATGGTACGTTTTTTTTTAATGTTACCCACGTGATACACAATTTAGAATGAAAAGTCCACATGCTTCCTTTTAATTAGAATGAAAGGAAGTTTATTTAGTTATATAACATATATATATATATATTAATTATATCATTCCTATATTTAAAAAAGCATTTCATGAAAATGTTCTGTTTTTTTTTATTAACCATTGATTTAAAGGAATATAGTTATATATATATATATATAATAATATATATATATATATATATATATATATATATATATATATATAGTTATATATATATATATATATATTATTCTCAATAATTTTATAATTAAAATAAAAGGTTTATTTTAATCTTAAAATAAAAAGTTTATTTTAATATTAAAATAAAAAAAATTTACTTTAATTTTAAAATTAAAATTTCATGCTAACTAATTAGAGTTGGAATTGGATTCCATGATAACTAATTGGAGTTGAAATTTGATTTTATTTTTCCTAAAATAAAGGAGTTTATTTGTGAATAGGAAGAGAATCCTAATTTCCTTAAATAAAGGAGTTTATTTAAATATGAAATAAGATTTCATATTATTCAAAATAAAAGAGTTTATTTGTGAATAGGAAATATAATCAAGTGTTTCCTTTAATAAAGATTTTTTTTTACATGGAATTAGATTCCATAATTAATTAAAATAAAGAGTTTATTTTAATTAAAGATTTTTTTACATGGAATTGGATTCCATAATTAATTAAAATAAAGGAGTTTATTTTGATTAAAGATTTTGATTAAAATAAAATAGTTTATTTTATTCAAAATTAGATAAATTAAAATAAAATAGTTTTATTTTGATTTAAATTTGGATTAAAATAAAGGAGTTTATTTTGATTCAAAATTAAATTTTATACTAACTAAATTTGCCCATTAAATGATATCAATATATATATTAAATGTTTATTATTCATGAGATGAATGTTATTTATTGATGCGTATGGTGATGTGTATGATAATAAATGGGATTGATTATGGACTATTGACCCGATGCGATTGGATTTTATTTTAGTTGGATGCATGAATGTATGGGTTTTATTAAATGGGGTTCTGCGTACCTCGCCTTCTCTAATTTTTTCTTAATGTAAATTCTAACTCCTCTATGTACTTCCCTTGATTTGCTGATCAAGGTTTCTATTTATTTTAAATAGTTTTGTAATAGGAATAGTTAGAATTATTTTGAAGAATTGGAGATCGAGGACAAGAAGCGCTTGAAGACCCATTTGTAATGGAGCAGGGTTTAAATGTAATAGTTATATTTAAATATTATTTCTTGCACCCCTGAGGTTTGACCTTTTGGTTCACTTGGTGGCTCTAGTGAACCAAACTAGAATAAAAGTCCATAATCAATCCGGGTAGAATATAGTATTCTATATGTGCATGCTTATACTATATATATATATATATTATGCAAACATGCTTCGCATGTTAATTAATATAACGCGTATTTTATATATATATGTATAATGCAGCTAAACATGATGAGACAAATTAATAACAAACCCTCAATTTTTATATTAAGTCTAGCGTTCAAAGATATTTGGAATATCGAGCGTCGCCCTTCTAGCATGATAAAATTAATAGAGTATTAAATATTTAATATGAGTTTGTTGTGTCACCACAAAGCAAGTATTAAGTATTTAAGATGTTAATTTATCACATTTGATGCTTATAAAGAAAATTGAACAATATTATTTTGTTGTGTCACCACAAGGATGATATTTTCTTTTTGAATATATGGAGTGCTAGGTCGGACTTAACTTGGATAATTTTGATTCGGATGTGCCACCACTTGATCAAAATAATCTAAGAGGCAAAATCTGAGGAGTTGCATAGTTGATGTAATTGACAAAAGTTGTCTACCTATTTATTTATATATAGTTTGTTGTGTCACCACAAGGCTATATACATTTGAAATGGGATCCTTATTCTCACTAGCAAATCTTTAATTAGATTTTTGCTTAGAACTATATAAGTGAGGTAATATAGTTTGAAGAAAATAGTGGGAGATACCAATTTAAAACAAGACCTAATTTATTTTGGTAATTAATAATAGAATGTATGTTAAAATGTTGTTAATTATAAATTCATTTACGAAATTTTACAATGTCTAAAATTACTATCAACTGCGAAGCATATTAGATGCTAAATTAACGGACCAAAATTAAGCGGATTGGTTAAGGAATTTGAGAATAGTTCTCATGGTGAAAAGCTATCTTATGTCATTATCGCGCCTATCCTGCAATGGTTGCGAATAATGCCTCTGAGGAAGACATTGCTACTTTTAGAAAGTGGCAAGATGATGCACAGTTGGCTCAATGCATCATGCTCGCATCCATGAGTAACGAGCTTCAGTGTCAGCATGAAACTATGGATGCTCTTACTATATTCCTGCACATCAAGTAGTTGATGGTGAGAAAGTGGGGTGATAGATATCAGATATCTAAAGAGCTCTTCCGATCTAGAATGGCCAATGGCACTATAGTACAGACAAAAAGTTCTTAACATAATCAATTTGATTGATCAATTAGGACAACTGGTTTTGTCATGGATGGAGAGTTGAGCGAAGATTTGATCTTGCACTCACTCCCGGACTCCTTTCACAATTGTTGTGAATTTTTCATATGAACAAGCTAGATATCGACTTCATTTGATTTGCTTAACATGTTGAAAATGTTGAGAGTCACTATCCAACCAAGAAAAACCAAGTCTTCTTGGTAGGGGCCAAAGGATCTTACGAAAGAAGAAACGATTCAAAGAAGGTAAATAGAAAGGCAAAAACAAGGATAATAAGAACAAAAGCGATATGGATAGCAAAGGTTTGCTTCCACTTGCAATAAGCTTTGGACAACGGAAAGAAAGCTGCGAGAAACATCTTGCGAGAGGCTAACCAAAGAAGCTTAGTGAAGTTTGATTTACAATCGATTTTGTTCATAATTGAAATAAATTTTTCTTTAAGTCGAGGTTCTACTTGGGTATTGGATCTGAGACTTTGGTTATCATAAATATAGATTTATGAAGGGACCAAGCGAGTAAAAGCTAAACAAAGATAAGTAATCCTATGTGTGGGAAATGTAGCAAAGGTTGCCATATTAGCCATAGAAACTTATAGTTTAGCAATGCTGCGAACAAATCTATTAAGTCGATAAGTTGTTATTGTATTCCAATTCTTGTTAGAAACATTATTTCCATTTTTATTGTTGACAATAAAATTTTTGGTATTATAATTAAGAACAATTGTTGTTCTATTTATAATAATAATGTTTTGTATAGAATGGAATATTACTTAATAAATTTTGTATACTTGACTTACATGAAAATAATTTTGCATATTGAACAAATTAGTATAAGAAAAGGAGATGATCATTCAAAGAGTTGAATGTGTGTATTTGCTAAAATACAAGTGTGAATTATTTGAAAGGTTCAAAATTGAATTGAAGTGAAACAAATTGACAATGTATTAAGATTCTTTGATTAGATCAAGGAATAAATACTTGTGCAATAAGTTTCTAGATCATCTCAAATGGTTTTCTCATAATGGACACATCGATCTGTGATAATTGATTGATGTATCTGAATGAAAAATCATACCTTGTTGAACATAGATGCGGTCCATAATGATTTTACCGACATTCCGGTATCATACGGGATAATGTCCTAGAAATGGTTGCATATCTACGAAAAGGTAACCTCAAAATCCATTGAAGACTCCATAAAAGTTATGGACGGGGAGGATTCCTAATCTTAAGTATGTTAAGATAAGGGTTTGTCCAACTTATGTGAAAAGGTTTCAAAGGATAAGCTTGGGACAAGATTTGACAAGTGTCGATTTGTGGGACATCCTAAAAGTAAGTTTAGGGTATATGTTCTATAATTCTACTTAGCAAAAGGTGTTTGTTACGAAACACGCGGCGCCTTCTAAGATAAAGGTGTTTATCATTGAAGGGGCTAGTGGGAGGATAATAGATCTTGAAGAGTTCAAGAACCACAAAATACTATAAAGTCAAATAAGGGAAACACAGTAGATGAACCTATTATACCACAACCGAATCGTAAATGCGAATAGTACCAAAGATACCTAGGAGGTATGGATTCATCATGGATGATGATGATGAGGTACACATCATAGAAGATGATGATCCAGAGTTACATTCGATGAGGTAAGACTTCTAGTGTGTACAAAGAGGGTCGATTGGAAGCGTCGTGAAATTTCTAGTATTATATGTTGATATACTACGGATGAGGAATTACATACCAATGCTACAATCGATAAAAGATAAAGTTGTCTAAACATTCCTCCATGAATGATTTGGAAGAGTATCTTAATTGGGGATAAAAATCTATATAGATAGATTTAAAAGGATGCTCGACTTAACCCAAGCGTATATTCATTTGATGCTAAAGTCGTTTAGCATGGCAAACTCAAGAGATGTCTCATGTCGATGAGCTATGGAGTGTATCTCTCTTAATAGTCCCCATAGACTCCAAAGAAGAGAGATCGCATGAGTGACAATCATGTATGCAATGAAATGTCTGAGACACGATGTTGATCGGTCATATTACGGAGAAGATCACTTAAAGACGGTGAAAAACATCTTAAAGTTCTTAACTTAGGCACTAAGAATGTGAGCATACATGGTGGGTCTGAATTAAAACTAGAGGGCTTTATAGACTCAAGTTTTTCGAGACAGACGAAGACGACCAGAAAAATCCACTTTAAGGTAAAAGCGTTATCTTGAGCAGTGGTGCGATGAATTGGAAAGGTTCCAAACAACAAAAGAGTTCTTTGGTTTAGTGATAAAGACAAAGTATATAGCTATAAATGAAGGCTGCAAATTGATTGTTTGGATTAAAAGTTCATTCTGAACTAGGAATAGTTCTAAGTCTCATCTTGGATCTAAACATGTGTTTGTGGCACTTTCATTTGATTATTAGAATCATTGAAAGATGGGAAATCACTATAGAGATAGTGGACTCTCATGAACAACATTACATATCCATTAACTAAAGCTTATCCAACGGCGGGATAATCGTCACTTAGAGAAGAAGAGTATAAGATACCATGACGATTGGCTTTAGTGCAGTGGGAGATTGAAAGTAGTATGCACACAAGCCAATCATGTTTGATGATAAAGCATATACTTTGTAACAATCTTATTCATTTATTAATAAAAAGTATTAATTTATTAAAGGCTTTTAATTATCTACATGATCTTTGTTTTATAATATGTGATAAACCCATAGTTTTAAGCAATGCTTTTAGAATAATGATGATGATCATTCTAATGAGATCTAAATTCTTAGAAAGCTTAAAACTAAAATAGTTCCCAATCATTGGATTACTAAATTGGGGATTAGTGAATCCGGATAGATTGGTACATCGTTGCTTGCTCATTGGATGAGGATGATTGATCTCATGATCATTTGTGTGGAACACTAAAAGCAAGTATGTAGGTGCTTATTAGAGAATAAGTTCAACGAGCGTGGCTCGCTAAGGAATACCTAATGGAGTTTTATTTGCTGTCAATAGGAATTCTGTAGTGATAGTAGTCTGAGTGATCCTTGGACTTGAGATCATCATAGTATCTTGTGTATGATGAGTTATACTTTGACTTATTCCTTAAGACCTTTAGGGTATATCAAAGGGTATGCTTGGGTATAATAAGTTGTACATGGAGATAATGTATGATCGATAAAGAATCTACCACTTCTAATAAAAGAAGAAATGTCCTATGTGATTCGATAAATGACAACCCAATGAGTCCTTGGCGGCGAGAATGAAATTAGAAAGGAGTTTCTAATTTGCATTATTTGAGTTGTGCATTTAAGGATCAAAATACATATAATTAAATAAAATAAGATTTGACGATAATTCCATGTCTTATATTTAATTGGGACATTGTATGGTGGAAGGATTGAATTGTCTGAGTAACTATTTACTCAAAGGTTCTTTAATGATTAATGTTGAAATCTATATTATCTGGGAAAGTCGTTGATCATTAGGGAGGCTTATCCTATTGTAGAATAAATATTATTTATTTAAATAAATTAATTATTTAATTTATTTATTTAAATAAGATTAAATTATTCTAATTGATTTATTCACAACCGGTTTAATATGGAGAACCTAAAGGGTCACACCATAAAAGGAAGAATAATTATTTAAGAAGTTAATGGCATAATCGTAATAATATATTTAAGTATATTTAATTTAATCTATGGTGATAGAATAAATTAAATAGCTTAATATTATTATTTAATATTTTAGAAATATTAAATATAAATTAATAAGAGAGTCTTATTAATATTATTACAATTATTATTATTTTAATTTCTAAAAGAGTTTAGGAATTAATTTAATATAAGTACTCTCATTTATTCCTAATTAGATTAGGAAGGAAAATTAGTTAAAGGAGTTTAATTAATTATCCCTAATAAGATTAGGGAGCTTAATTAATTAAAAGAATTAATTAATTAAAACCCAATTCCTTAATTGTTAAGGTGGGTTGCCCACATCTATAAATAAGAGGAGTCTTATTATGGGTGGTATGGGTTGTTGACTTTAACAAAGTACGTAATAATTCCAAGTTGTTGGGAGTATGCCTTTTCTATAGAGATAGAAAACTAGGGTTAGCCATAACACCCATCTTCTTGAATTTTATTCTTCCTTGGTGGATCACCTCTAGAGGCCAAACATTTGGGTGGCTAACGTTGATCGAAGGAAGGAACCAAACCCGGTGGGATTCAAGATTGAGCGCTTGAAAGGATTTGGAGGTGAACTTGTACACGAGGAAGCTCGATCTTCAAGGGTATGATTTATTCTTTATCTTTTCGTTTAATTAATAATTGTGCATAAAGGGTGATCCGGGTATATGGTTTGTAAATTTTTAAACTCTGATTTTTATACACTTCCGCACTTTTTATGCAATTTGATTGCGTTATGAATATTACAAACCTAACACAAAGTACTTTTCAAAGATTGACTTGAGGACCGGTTATCACCAACTGAAAGTGAGGCCAGAGGACATTCCAAAGATGACATTCAGAACTCGGTATTGACACTTTGAGTTTCTAGTAATGTCATTCGGATTGACAAAAAGCCTTGACGACGTGACATTTATGGATTTGATGAACAGAGTGTTCAAACAGTATTTGGATAAGTTTGTTGTCGTATTCATCGATGACATTCTAGTGTATTCAGAGATGAAAGAAGAACACGCCAAGCATCTTCGGATAGTGTTGGGGACATTAAGGAGGGAAAAGTTGTATGTAAAATTCTCAAAGTGTGAGTTTTGGTTGCAGAGAGTGCAGTTTTTAGGGCACGTTATCGACAAGAATGGTGTTTTGATGTATCCAGCGAAGGTAGAAGCGAATATCAATTGGGAGCAGCTGAAAACGCCAATAGAATTTAGGTGTTTCTTAGGATTTGTGGGATACTATCGAAGATTTATTCATGATTTTTCGAAATTAGCATCGCCGTTGACCAATCTAACCAAAAAAAACAATTAAGTTCATTTGGACAGAGAAATATGAAGAAAGTTTCCTAGAATTGAAGAAGAGACTTTGTGACGCCCCCAAAAGAGGTATACATCACCCATTCGGAGTCGCCAAATACATGGTACATAAACAACTACAACTTTATTAATACATTTATTGTGCAAAATACGACAACACACAAATTGTGAGTTTAAATAAAAATATTGTCTTCTAGACAATATCCACACTCAAATAAGTACTCATTACAATTATTGATACATTATTTTACAAAAATGGTGAGGACTACTAAAATGACTTTCTAGAACCATCATTCCATACCCCGACTAGAACTCGTTACATTCTCGCCTCTTGAGAAGAAAAATGGAACAAAAAGGAAAAGGGTGAGCTCAACTAGCCCAGTAAAGAATATTATGACTAAGATAATATAGAATAAATTATCGTTAGTCTTCAACAGGGAAAAAAAATCTGATAGAATATAATAGACAACAAGTTTCAGATCAATATTCACAGCGGAAATAATAATTCATAGAAGAGTTACGTAGAGAATGAAATCTACTATAATCTATGAATTTAAAAGTCCATCATCAATATTTTATCCCTGTAACATCAATAAATATACATCTTGAATGAAATATTCATCTTTTTACTACGAAGCCAAAGATATTCATCGATTAATCATGTGTTCATCTCAACACATGTACATCTTTGCACTACGGCCAAAGATATTCCTCGAAAAAATATAAATCTTTTTACTACTGGGCCAAAGATATTCAATAATATCACCATTTAGGATGAGGATGATGAAAAATATTTTTAAAGAAAAGCGAATCCAATTGAAACAAAAGAACAAATTTTAAAGATTAAATACTTGAATAATCCAGTTCAAAAATACTTCATAAATAATCATAGTGAAATAAAATTCAAGAATGAAGAATAAAACATGGATACAATCAAAGCTAGTATCCATAATAGATATTTTGGACAAAAAATGAAAATTTAATTTTTTTTAATAATGTCGTGATTAAGTGAATAGTCTGGTATATCGTGAATAATTAATAGATATCGTGAATAGTAACCCCGACACTAAAAGACAAGAATTTCACAAGAAAAATCTTACCAATATTCCGGCATAATGATATTGAAAGAAATAATATCATTTAAAAAAAAAAAATATCCCTTACCTCGAAAAGACAATACTTCTGACTGGAATACTGGATATAGTGCTGAAGGGAACTTGCACCGTATAGCAACACTCAAAATATCAAAATACTCACAAGAATACGCTCGATAATATAGAGAGAGAAGATTTCGGTTTCTGGTGTGATTTTCAATTCTAACCTAAGCACCCTATTTATAGGAAATTGCTTAGAACACCAAAGTAGATAATTTAATATAATATTAATATACTTTTCTTAATTTCCTTAGCAGCCTTCTTTGGTCAAAAACATCAGCCACGAACTCACCAAAAATCATAAAAATGTTTTTTGTTAATAAAATCATTTAAAACTCCAAAAATTAATTATTCCAGAACTTCAATAATTCACAATAAATAGCCCTTTTATCAAAAAAATTTGAATCTTATGTTCATTTCATAGGAAATTCAATTCTCTACAACTTTGTAAGTTTAAGTTTTTCCAAATTCCAAGCAGAAGTTGACCGAAATCCACAAATGGACGATTTTACAGGCTATAATCAAATTTCAGTCAAGAAATGGGGTCCACAAACATGAAAAACATGTTTTAAATATTTTTAGTAGCAAAAATACTCTTCCTCCTCATTTATTCATATATCCCACATTCATTATAAAAATATCATCATTATATTATTAAAATATAATAATATATTTAAATGAATTATTTTATCAGAAAAAGATAAAATAACAATTTTCAACAATTGTCACATTAAAATTTTTCTCCATCTATATCCACATAAAATGAATATTTTCCTTATCATAGAAATCAATAATTAATTATTCACAAATAATATTACAGAATCACAATACTGAAAACCAGGTCGTTCCCAGGAAAGAGGGGGCTTTCCAATAAGGATTTCTCCTTATTGGCGTGCAATTAGGTGACCAAACCTCTCCTTAGACAGAACTTTCTAGACATTGCCAATAATGCTATCTAATAATATTATTCAAATAATATGAATTATTAATCTGATAATAGAAAATACTATGTAGTGATAATTATTAAAACAACAATAATATAAAATATCAACGTAGCAATTATTGAATCAAAAAAATAAAATATTGAGCGATAATTACTGTAACAATTATTAAGTAGTGCCTTCTTACGTAAGAATCAATAATTGGTGCAATACTGCGTGTACTCTTGTGTTTTAACCAATAGAGTATTCCAACAATTATTAGTAATAACTACGTCGTTATTTATAAATAACTTATCCTTGTCGTTTCTTCATCCAATCGCTTTCCATTATGGGGCCCACAAAGTGCTTGGTCGTCGTACAAATATTCCCAAACGGGTAAGAATATTCCACAACCAAACGAATATTCCCAAACAACAATGAATATTTTATAACCACTTGCTTATTTGAAATATTTGCGCATTTTACCCATAACTAACCACATTATTCAAATCAACCCTTACTATTTCAAAATAATAAATAGAGGAATTTCAATTTCATTTAATAATAAGTTGGGGTCTTACAACCTCCCCTCCTTATGAAATTTTGTCCTCGAAATTGACGTACGTACCTGGTGTTTCGAAAAGGTGAGGATACCTCGCTTTCATTTCTGTTTCCAACTCCCAGGTCATTTCCTCAATAGCATGGTTTCTCCACAAAACTTTAACTTGGGGTTTGACCTTTGTGCGTAGGACATGCTCCTTCCTATCCAAAATCTTGATAGGTACCTCCTCGTACGTTAAGTCTTCAGCTATCTCGTCTGGTTATAACTCAATAACGTGGTTCGGGTCATTCACATATTTACGAAACACAGATATATGAAAAACATTATGAACACGAGACATACTTGGAGGTAACGCTTGTGTCTATATAGGCTACATTTCCTACTCGGTCAAGAATCTGAAATGGACCAATAAATCATGGATTGAGCTTTCCTCTCTTCCCAAATCTTGTTACTCCCTTCCATGGAGCTACACACAACAATACATGATCCCCAATACTAAATTCCACGTCCTTTCGATGAAGATCCGCATATCTCTTTTGTCGATCATGTGCCGTTTGTATACGTTGTCGAATCATTTGGATCTTTTCTGTACTAATACATACCAACTCTGGTCCCAACAATGTTGCTTCACCCACCTCATCCCAATATACTGGAGAGCGACACTTTCGTCCATATAATGCTTCAAATGGAGCCACACCTATACTTGCACGATAAGCTGTTGTTGTAGGAGAATTCCACCATGGTAAATACTTATCCCAACTCCTTTGAAATCTAGGACACGAGTCTTAATAGATCTTGAAGAGTTTGAATACTCCTCTCTGATTGTCTCTCATTCGTTTGAGGATGGTATCTCGAGGCCCAGATAAATAAATCTGTGCCCATAGCTTTTTGCAAGCTAACCCAAAATTGTGAAGTGAATCTTGGGTCACGATTAGAAACTATGGATACTGGCATGCCATGCAATCTCATAATCTCATTCACGTATATACGAGCAAGACGTTCAAGGGAATAAGTCTCCTGTATCGGCAAGAAATGAGCAGACTTTGTTAATCTATCAACAATAACCCAAATAACATCTATGCCTTGAGAAACCATGGGAAGACCCATAACAAAATCCATGGTAATGTGTTCCCACTTCCATTTCGGAATCTCAAGTGGTTGCAACGGACCCTTAGGTACTTGATGCTCCGCCTTTACACGTTGACAAGTTAAACACCTCGAGATAAACTTAGCGATCTCTTTCTTCATATTGTTCCACCAAAATGTATGTCGAAGATCACGGTACATTTTGGTACTTCCAAGATGGATTGCAAATAGTGTATTGTATGCCTCCATCATGATCTTGTACTTCAAATCAGAGTCGTTAGGAACACAAAGTCTGTAGTGGACTCGAAGTATTCCTTCTTCATCGATTCCTGCTTCTGGAATAGCACCTTCTTATACTTTCTTCTTCATACGCATCAGCTACGGGTCGATGACTTGAGCAACTTTAACTTTTTTGATTAAAGTCGGTTCTATGCGTATACTTGACATCATCGCATGGGTCCTCGGAGTCTTGAATTATATCTTCACCTTTTGTAAATCACACAAAATGGGCCTTTATGTTGAAAACATCGCACTTGTTCCTGCATATGATCTTCTACTTAATGCGCCAGCTACCACGTTCGCTTTTCCGGGATGGTATTGAATGGTATGGTCATAGTCTTTCAACAGCTCGAGCCAATGTCGTTGCCGCATGTTGAGTTCCTTTTGGGTGAAGAAATATTTGAGGCTTTTATGGTCTGAATATATCTCCACTTTCTCCCCATATAGATAGTGCCTCCAGATCTTTAGCGCAAAAACGACTGCTGCCAACTCTAGATCATGAGTAGGATAATTCCTCTCATATTCTTTAAGTTATCACGAGGCATAGGGTATGACTTTATCACGTTGCATGAGAACACATCCTAACCCTTTGCCTGAAGCATCTCTGTAGATAACAAATCCATCCGAACCAGATGGTATTGTCAGAACAGGTGCCGAAATGAGTCTTCTCTTAAGCTCTTGAAAACTCTTCTCGCATTCCTCGCTCCATACAAATTTTGTATCCTTCCAAGTCAGCTGATTTAACGGAGTAGCGATTCCAGAAAATCCTTCCACGAAACTCTGATAATAACCAACTAAGCCCAGAAAGCTACGCACTTCAGTCACCGACTTCGGTTGCTCCCAACTTTGTATTCCTTCAATCTTCGTCGGGTCAACAGATACTCCATGTTTTGACACCACGTGCCCAAGGAATGCTACTTCCTCAAGCCAGAACTCGTATTTCTTCAACTTAGCATAAAGCTTGTTTTCACGAAGCCTTTGGAGTACCAGCTTCAAATGGTGCTCATGATCTTCATGAATTTTAGAATATATGAGGATGTCATCAATAAAAACAACAACGAACTGATCCAAATATTCCTTGAATACTCGGTTCATCATATCCATGAAAGCCGCAAGAGCATTAGTTAATCCAAAAGACATGACTAAGAATTCATAATGCTCGTACCGAGTTGTAAAGGCAGTCTTTGGAATATCCTCAGTTCTAATCTTCAGCTAATGATATCCAGAACAAAGATCGATCTTTGAAAAGAATTGTGCTCCTTGCAACTGGTCAAACAGGTCATCAATGCGAGGTAGTGGATACCTATTCTTGATGGTGACATGGTTCAATTCCGATAGTCGTACAAAAATCGCATACTCCCATCTTTCTTCTTTACAAATAAAATAGGAGCACCCCAAGGAGATGTACTAGGACGAATGAAACCGATGTCCAACAACTCCTGTAGTTGGACCTTTAACTCCTGAAGTTCAATAAGAGTCATTCGATATGGGGTTTTAGAAATGGGCTTTGTACCAAGTTTAAGGTCAATAAAGAATTCAACTTCACGTTACGGGGTAGGCCGGGAAGTTCTTGAGAAATCGTCGGAAATTTACTAACAACAGAATATTATTCAAATCGGCGTGTCTTTATTCAAATCCATAACATGGGCTAAGAAAGCTTGACATCCATTTTTCAATAAACGAATAGCTTTATGACTTGATATGACAGTGATTGATTTTAGTGGTTTAGTTGCTTGAATTCGTATAATAGGTTGGTTAGGAATATGAAAACTAACAACCTTACGAAAATAATCAATTTTGGCATGATGAATAGTTAACCAATCAATCCCTAAAATCACATCAAAAAAAAGTATCTTTAAAGAGATAAGGTCAACAGGTAATGTGATGGTACCAATTTGGATTAAATAAGATTAATAAATAGTGGATGTAATAAAAGTGTCTCCTAACGGAGTCTCCACAGATAGGTCAAAGTCTAATTTCTCCGGAGTTAAGTTTAAACGTTGAGCAGAAGCAGGAGAGATAAATGAATGGGTAGCACCGGTATCTAGTAAGATATATACTTCGCAAGAATTTATGATTAGCTTACCCGTGATCACCTCGTTTAGGTTCCTCGCATTTTTACCAGTCACGACAAACGCTCTTCTAAGAACCGTTGACTTTGACTTTTCTGGGATAGCCTTTTGAGTCACCATCCCCACTGGACTTGATTTCGCTACCATACAATCTCGAGCGATATGTCCTTCTTTTCCACAATTATAGCATACCATGAATTGTTGTGGACAGTTTGGGCTAATATGTTCCTCTTTTCTGCATTTATAGCATATGACTGGTGGTCGTTCTCCTCCCTTAGAACCAGTTGCTGCTGGTACTGACGTCTTCACATGGTCATTGGTTAATCTCCTCTTTTTAAAATCTTCACCCAACTCGCTTCTTCTATTCTCATGGCCATGATTACCACCAGAGCGGTTACCGCTTTTGTCTGTATATTTCTTTCCCCACTGGTTATCGTTGCTCAGATGGCTTCGCCACACCGGTATGACCACAGTTGTGGTCCCTCGGTTGAGCGTATTTTCGTTATCTCGCTCTAATAATTGAGCCCTGTTGACAACATCTGAATATAGAAAAAATTTATGAGAAATGAGATATTGATGTATGTCGGGTTTCAAACCTCTCAGAAACATCCGCGTCATACGTTCCTCATTCTCCACCAAATAAGGTGCAAACCTGGATAACTCCGTGAACTTCACCTCGTATTGGGACACTATCATGTTGTTCTGCTCCAGTCTAATAAACTCTACCTCCTTCATATGATGAATACTTTCAGGAAAGTACTTGTCATTGAATAGTTTCTAAAATATTTCCCAAGACATCTTTGAGTCTGTTGGATAGGTATGCTTCACGATACATCACCCATCTTGAGTGTCTCAAATACATGGTACTAAATTCAAATACAACTTGATTATACAACGATTATATTATGTAAAATACGACAAAATACATCTTGTGAGTTTTAATACAAATATTGTCATCTAGACAATATCCACACTCAATTTAGTCCTCATTACATTTATTATCACACTATTTAACGAGAATAGTGAGGACTACTAAGACACCATCTCGGACCATCACTCCGTTCCCAGAGGACTACTAGTCCATTCGTTCTCATTTCTCACGAAGAAAAGTGAAAGAAAGGGTGAGCTCAACTAGCCCGATAAAATATTATGACTAAGATAATGCGAAATAAATTATCATTAGTCCTCAACGATGTTAAGCGATAAAATACAATAGACATCAAGTTTAAGCTGCGGTGAACATCGATCCATTAAAAAGTCAGTAGAGAATAAAATCTACTATCTTTTATGATTTAAAAGGTTTTCATCACTTTTATCGTTTGAGACTCGACAATAAATAATCCACATCATCCACACTTTTCGGACGAGGATATTCATTAGGGTCCACGACCACAAATTATCCATGCACTACGGGCGAGGATATTTGTGTATTCATCGATAATCGTGATCATGCCAACAAGCATCCATCAATGCACTTGGGACGATGAGGACTTTTACCACATCATTTGTAACATTACGGTCGTGATTACACTTAGAATAATCCACAGTCGTAATCATACCAAGTCCATCATATGCTACTACTGATACAGATGACTTTCAAAAATAATATAAACATGAGGATGATGACAATGATATAAAATTCAATAAAACAAGTTCAAAATTAATTTATTAGAGGAACTAATAACGTCAAAATTATCGACATGATACTTCTTTGTAAAGTAAAATTCAAGAATGCTCGAAGAATATTTCCATGAAAAGATCTTTGGATGAAGCGCAAATATCGAGAATATTCCACTAATTTCATGGAGTGTAGAAGTCAAAACTTTAACCAATTTGAGTATAATAAAGAATGGAATAACAAAAGAAATCACCATGCATGCGGTGCTTAGCATAGGCGAGTTATTCCATCGAGAATAATAAATAACGGAACCGAATCGGTATGTCGCCAAGCGGGATATTCAACGAGAATAATAAAAAGAATGGAATAACAACGAAATCACCATGCATGCGGTACTTAGCATAGGCGAGTTATTCAACGAATACTAAATAACGAACGGTCGGTCGGGTGAAATTCACACCAGCGGGATGTTCAACGAAATAATAAAAAGCGGAACCGGTCGGCGTAAAAAAAGCTGAACGAGTATTCAAGCGAAATAATAAAAAGGCGGAACCGGGTCGGTAAAAAAGCCTGAACGAGGATATTCAACGAATAATAAAGAATGGAATAACGAAAGAATTTCACCAAGTATAGGGTAGCAGCGTATCTGAGTTATTCAACGAGAATAATAAAGATGGAATAATAGAAGTTCTCTTCATGAATACAAAAGAAATAATACCCCTTACCGTAAAAAGAAACTTGATATCGAAAGTAGTGAAGTAGCGAAATACTTTTTCTTTCTTTCTCTATTTCTCTCTCTATAGTTTCTCTCTCTACAGAGTTTTAATTGAATTAAGTAAAAAATAATGAAGGAATGAGCTTATTTTATAGAAGAATGGAATGAATAGTAACCAATCCATGAGCGGTCCAGATTGATTTACTTTAATCGGACGGTCCATATTTAAAGCAAAATCTTTTAAATAAAATATAATATATTCTATTTATAATCTAATAAAATGAATAACTTTTAAAAAGATTTTACTATCTGCAAACCTTATCAAACACTTATGCAAATATTATGCGTAATAAAATATAATATATTCTAATTATTGTCTAATAAAATAGATAACTTTATAAAAGTATTACATTTTATATAAAAAGATTTTACTATTAGCCTAATAAAAGCGAATAACTTTATAAAAGTATTACATTTTTATATAAAAAGTTTTTACATTTTATTACGTTAATAATCTGAATAAAACAAAACGTCATCATCATTATTATTATTCACACTATTAATCGA
The DNA here is from genome assembly GCA_020205615.1 of Panax quinquefolius. NCBI lineage: Eukaryota > Viridiplantae > Streptophyta > Magnoliopsida > Apiales > Araliaceae > Panax > Panax quinquefolius. The sequence goes on along the minus strand of CM035154.1, from coordinate 79,066,881 downwards.
CCGAATTATTCCCGGGAAAGGGGGCTTTCGATAAGGATTTCTCCTGATGGCGGCGCGATTAGGTGACCAAACCTCTCCTTGGCGAAACTTACACATCGTTAATAATGCAAATAATAATATTAACAACTTTGTCATCTCAATTATTGATTTAATAACATATAAAATATAAATCAATAATTGAATCAAATAGAAATGACTTCTCACATAAGCATTAATAATCAATCTGGTGTGTATTACTTATGACCACCATATTATTCTTTGTACTTTTACTACTAGAGTAGTTCAACGATATCAACGGTAAAACTTCATAGTTATTTTCATAAAAATATTTTTGTCGTTTTCTCGATCAAATGATAATTACATTGTGGGGTCCACGATGATTGTCTTGTCGTCTGCGAATATTCCTTACGAATATTCCCGACCAATCGAATATTATATAACAACTTGCGTACTTTGCAAAATTTATAAATATTACCCACAACTATAACATTATATCAAATTTATTCCATAATATTCAAAATGATATTTATAGAAAATTCATTTTTATTCATAAAAGTTGAGGTCTTACTGATCTCCCTTCTTATGAAATTTTAGCCCTCGAAATTAGAATGCGTTACACGTATATGTCGAAGAGGTAAGGATACCTTGATTTCATTTGATTCTAACTCCCGGTCATTTCCTCGACATCGTGGTTCCTCCATAAAACTTTGACTTGAGGTATAACCTTGGAGGCGTAGAATATGTTCCTTCTTATCAAGATTTGAGCAGGAACCTCTTCATACGTTAAATCTTCCATATTTAAATCGGGTTCTAACTTCGATAATATGGTTGGGGTCTTTCACATATTTACGTAACATGGATATATGAAAAATGTTATGAACACGAGACATACTTGGCGGTAAAAGCAAGTCTATAGGCTCTGATCCCTACTCGATCGAGGATTAAAAATGGGCGATGAATCGAGGATTGAGCTTTCCTCTCTTTCCAAATCTAATAACTCCTTTCCATGGAAGCAACACGTAACAACACATGATCTCGATATCGAATTCCGTCCTTTCGATGAAGATCGGCATAACTCTTTTATCGATCTTGTGAGGTTTTTATCGTTGTCGGATCGTTTGAATCTTTTAAAGTAGTCATACGTACCAACTCGGTCCCAACAACGTTGCTTCACCCACCTCATCCCGGCATCTTTGGAGAACGACACTTTCTTCCATCTGGCGCCTCGAATGGAGCCATGCGATACTTGCTTGATAAGCTGTTGTTGTGGGAAAACTCCACCATGGTAAGAACTTGTCCCAACTTCCCTTGAAGTCGAGGACCACGAGTCTTAATAAATCTTCAAGTTTGAATAGTCCTCTCGATTGTCCGTCCGTCCATGAGGATGATAAAATAGAACTAAATCGTAAATCTCTGTGCCCATAGCTTTTTGCAAACTAACCCAAAATCGTGAAGTGAATCTTGGGTCTCGATCGAAAACTATGGATCTTGGCATACCATGCGATCTTACAATCTCGTTTATGTACATCTGAGCAAGAAGGCGTTCAAGTGTATAAGTTTCTCGTATTGGTAAGAAATGAAGCGGACTTGGTCGATCTATCAACAATGACCCAAATTGCATCTATGCCTTGAGAAACCTTGGGAAGACCGATGTTGAAATCCATAGTAATGTGCTCCCCACTTCCATTCTGGAATTTCAAGTGGTTGCTGATGGACCTTTTGGTACTTGATGCTCGCTTTGACTTCGTTGACAAGTTAGACACCTTGAGATAAACAACATTATCTCTCTCTCTTCATATTGCTCCACCAAAATGTATGGCGAAGATCACGATACATTTGGTACTCCCGAGATGGATTACAAGCGGTGTGTTGTGCGCCTCCATCATGATTTTATACTTTAAATCGAGGTCGTTAGGAACCTGAAAATGCAGAGTTGACTCGAAGTATTCCTTCTTCATCGATTCTTGCTTACGGCGCAGCACCTTCTTGTACTTTCTTCCTCATATGCATCGACTCCAGTGCATAGCTTGAAGCGACTTTAACTTTATCGATTAAAGTCGGTTCTACTTTCGTATATTTCGCCATCATCACATGGGTCCTGGGTCTTTAATTCTATCTCCATCCTTTTTGCAAGTCATACAAAATGGGCCTTTGCGTTGACAATATCGCACTTGTACCGCGTATGATCTTACTTTCGATCGTCGGCTACCGTTTATTTTTCGAGGATGGTATTGGATGGTATGATCATAATCTTTCAATAGTTCAAGCCAGCGTCGTTTGTCGCGTGTTGAGTTCCTTTTGAGTGAAGAAATATTTGAGGCTTTTATGATCAAGTAAAGATCTCCACTTTCTCCCCATCTGAGTAATGCCTCCAAATTTTAAGTGCGAAGACAACAATGCTTTGCTGACTCTAGATCATGAGTAGGATAATTCCTCTCATATTCTTTGAGTTGTCGAGAGGCGTATAGGCTATGACTTTCCCATGTTGCATGAGAACACATCCTAACCCTTTGCACGAAGCATCACTTTGTAGATGACAAATCCCTCAAGAGCGGATGGTATTGTCGAGCAGTCTTTGAAATGAGTCTTCTTTTGAGTTCTTGAAAACTCTTCTCACATTCCTCGTTCAATAAATTTTGTATCTTTTAGAGTCGGTTTGAGTTAAGGGAGTAGCGATTAGAAAAAACCCTTCTACGAATCTCAGATAATAACCGGCTAAGCCGAGAAAAGCTACGTACTTGATCATTTGATTTAGGTTGCTCCCGACTTTGAATAACTTGATCTTTGCGGGTCAGCGGATATTCCATGACTTGATACCACGTGCCCAAGGAATGCTACTTCCTCGAAGCGAACTTCGCATTTCTTCAACTTGGCATAAAGCTTATATTCACGAAGCTTTTGGAGTATCGACCTCAAGTGTTGCTCATGATCTTCACGGCTTTTGGAATAAATAAGGATGTCATCGATAAAGGCGACCACAAAGTGATCCAAATATTCCTTGAATACTCGGTTCATCATATCCATGAAGGCGGCGGGGCATTAGTCGATCAAAAGACATGACTAGGAATTCATAATGCCCATCTGGGGTTACGGCCGTCTTTGGAATGTCATCGGTTCTAATCTTCAATTGGTGATATCCGAGACGAAGATCGATCTTTGAAAAGAATTTGGCGCCTTACAATTTGGTCAAATAGGTCATCAATACGTGGCAATGGGTACCTATTTTTTTGGTGACATGATTCAACTATAATCAATACAAAATCGCATACTCCCATCTTTCTTCTTCACGAATAGAGCAGGGAGCACCCCGAGGAGAAGTACTAGGGGCGATAAAGCCAATGTCTAACAATTCCTGCGGTTGGGTCTTTAACTCCACGAAGTTCAATAGGAGCCATTCGATATGGGGCTTTGGAAATGGGTTTTGTACCGGGTTCAAGGTCGATACAAAATTCAATTTCACGCTACGGGGTAGGCCGAGGAAGTTCTTGAGGAATACGTCGGAAATTCATTAACAATAGAAATATCATTCAAAAGCGGCGTATTTTTGTTTAGATCCGTGACATGAGCTAAGAAAGCTTGACATCCATTTTTCAATAAGCGAATAGCTTTATGGCTTGAGATGAGATGATTGATTTTAATGGTTTGGTTGCTTGAATTAGCATAATAGGTTGATTAGGAATATGAAAGCTAACACCTTACGAAAATAATCAATTTTTGCATGATGAGTAGTTAACCAATCAATCCACAGAATTACGTCAAATGCAAGTATTTTCAATGAAATAAGATTGACGGGTAATGTGAGGTGCCGATTTGAACCAAACAAGACTTATAAGCGAGTGGATGTAATGAAGGTTTCTCCCAGCGGAGTTTCAACGAGATAAGTCGAAGTCTAATTTCTCGGAGTCAAATTTAAGCGTTGGCGCAAAGTAGGAGAAATAAAAGAATGGGTAGAACCGGTATCAAATAAGGTATATACTTCACTAGAATTTATGATAAGCTTACGTGATGACCTCGTTTGGGTTCCTTGCTTTACGGGAGGTCACGACAAAGCGCTCTCCCCTTGAACAATAGGTTTTGTCTTATGCAGGGGCGACCTTTGGTGCCTCCATCCAATTTGGACTTGTCTTGATTGCCACGACAAAAATCGGGCGGGTGTCCTTCTCTTCCACAATTATAACATGCTTTGGAGGGCATCGCATGGTTTGGGTGATGTGTCCCTCCCTCCACATTTGAAGCATATGATGGTGGTCGTTCTCCTTCCTTAACGACGGTCTTTGATCTTGACGTCTTTCCATCATTGTTGAATCTTCTTTTCTTGAAATGTCCATTCTTATTGTTTTGGCCATGATTACCACAAAGTGGTTACCATTTACGGCATGTTGATTCCCTCCACGCTTATTGTCATAACTTGATGGCTATTATCACTTGGTATTATCATTTTGTCTTGGTTTGCTCTCTTTTTGGTTGGGTTGACTCGTTATCGGCGCTCCAATAAGCGAGCCCTAACAACAACATCGAATACAAACCACGGTTTATGAGAGATAAGATATTGGCGTATCTACGGTTTCAAACCTCTTAGAAACATTAGCGTCATTCTCTCCTCATTATCAACCAAATGGGGCCTTAATAGGACAACTCGGCAAACTTGGCTTCGTCTTGTGACACGGTCGTATTGTTTTGTTCGGTTTAATGAACTCTACCTCTTTCATGTGATGAATACTTTTGGGAAAGTACTTGTCGTTGAAGCAGTTCTTGGAACTTCTCCCAAGACATCTTGATCTGGCGGGTTGAGTCGCTTTCTGATTCCCACCGATGTCTGCCTCTTGCACTGCAACATGAAAGTGGCAAAGGGAACCTTTTTTGCTCCTCGGAGCAACCCAAGACATCAAATATCTTGTTGATCTGCTTTATCCACGTCTCACTTAAGTGGTGGTTTGGCTCTCAAAAAAACTCCGGTGGTCCCGGCTCCTTGAAGCTGTTTGGCGGTGGCCGTCAAGAGTTGCCGATGTTTCCACGCATTTTGGGCGAGGAGCCGCTCTCGCTTTGATGTTGCATGAATTGCATGAAGCCTCGGAACATTCCATCGTTCATCATTTGGTCGGTGTTGTTGTTTGCATTAGGATTATAACCTTCACGATGCACATTATCACGATTATTGATCATGGAGACTCAGCGGTCTCACATGCTCCATTGATGTTCTCAACATTCTCGGATGCCATTTTCAAATCTTGCCACAAAACAAGGGTTAATTAACATATCACATATTATCCTATACTACGGCCAGAGCCAATTAAATACCAAATAAACTTAGGTAGGTCATCTTACTAGCGAAGAATTCCCGTCTCTCCCCTCCTAGTTCTTATCTCACATCTCGGCCGGGGATCATATCCTAAGCTTTGATACCAAGCTGTGGCGCCCCCAAAATAGGTATACATCACCCATCTTGAGTGCCAAATACATGGTACTAAATTCAAATACAACTTGATTATACAACGATCGTGTAAAATACGACAAAATACATCTTGTGAGTTTTAATACAAATATTGTCATCTAGACAATATCCACACTCGAATTTAGTCCTCATTACATTTATTATCACACTATTTAACGAGAATAGTGAGGACTACTAAGACACCATCTCGGACCATCACTCTGGTTCCCAGGAGCTAGTCCATTTACGTTCTCATTTCTGAAGAAAAAATGAAAAAAAAAGGTGAGCTCAACTAGCCCGATAAAAAATATTATGACTAAGATAATGCGAGAATAAATTATCATTAGTCCTCAACGATGTTAAAGCGATAAAATACAATAGACATCAAGTTTAAGCTGCGGTGAACATCTGATCCATTAAAAAAGTCAGTAGAGAATAAAATCTACTATCTTTTATGATTTAAAAAGGTTTTCATCACTTTTATCGTTGAGACTCGACAATAAATAATCCACATCATCCACACTTTTCTGACGAGGATATTCATTAGGGTCACGACCACAAATTATCCATGCACTACGGGCGAGGATATTTGTGTATTCATCGATGGTCATGATCATGCCAACAAGCATCCATCGATGCACTTGGGCGATGAGGACTTTTACCACATCATTTGTAACATTACGGTCGTGATTACAACAAAATAATCCACAGTCGTAATCATACCAAGTCCATCATACATACTTTCTGAGACCCACAGATGACTTTCAAAAATAATATAAACATGAGGATGATGACAATGATATAAAAATTGATAAAACAAGTTCAAAATTAATTTATTAGGGAACTAATAACGTCAAATTATCGACATGATACTTCTTTGTAAAGTAAAATTCAAGAATGCTCGGAAGAATATTTCCATGAAAAGATCTTTGGATGAAGCGCAAATATCGAGAATATTCCACTAATTTCATGGAGTGTAGAAGTCAAAACTTTAACTTGTTTGTATAATAAAGAATGGAATAACAAAAGAAATCACCATGCATGCGGTACTTACATAGGCGGGTTATTCCATCGAATAATAAATAACGGAACCGGTCGGTATGTAATCATGCCAAGCGGGATATTCAACGAATAATAAAGAATGGAATACAACAAAAATCACCATGCATGCGGTACTTAGCATAGGCGAGGTTATTCAACGAGAATACTAAATAATGGAACCGGTCGGGTGAAATTCACACCAACGATGTTCAACGAGAATAATAAAAAAGGCGGAACCGGGTCGGCGTAAAAACAAAGCGAGGATATTCAACGAGAAAATAAAGGCGGATATTCAAAAAAACGAATATTCAAAGAATAATAAAGAATGGAATACGAAGAATTTCACCAAGTATAGGGTAGCAGCGTATCTGAGTTATTCAACGAGAATAATAAAGATGGAATAATAGAAGTTCTCTTCATGAATACAAAAGAAATAATACCCTTACTAAAAAAAAACTTGATATCGGAGTAGTGAAGTAGCGAAATACTTTTCTTCTTTCTCTCTATAGTTTCTCTCTCTAGAGTTTAATGAATTAAGTAAGAAATAATGAAGGAATGAGCTTATTTTATAGAAGAATGGAATGAATAATAACCAATCCATGAGCGGTCCAGTTGATTTACTTTAATCGGACGGTCCATATTTAAAAGCAAAATCTTTTAAATAAAATATAATATATTACTATTTATAATCTAATAAAATGAATAACTTTTAAAAAGATTTTACTATGCAAAACCTTATCTGAACCTTATCTATACAAACACTATGCATAATAAAATATAATATATTCTAATTATTGTCTAATAAAATATAACTTTATAAAAGTATTACATTTTATATAAAAAAATTTACTATTAGCCTAATAAAATGAATAACTTTATAAAAGTATTACATTTTTATATAAAAAAAATTTTACATTTTATTACGTTAATAATACGAATAAAACAAAACGTCATCATCATTATTATTATTATTTCACACTATTAATCGACCGAATTAGTTCCCGGAAAGAGGGGCTTTCGATAAGGATTTCTCCTATTGGCGCGCGATTAGGTGACCAAACCTCTCCTTGGCGAACTTCTTAGACATCGTTAATAATGCGAATAATAATATTAACAACTTCGTCATCTCAATTATTGATTTAATAACATATAAAATATCGATGATAATTGAATCAAAGTGAGTGACTTCTCACATAAGCATTAATAATCAATCTGGTGTTACTCTTATGCAACCACGCGTATTCTTTGTACTTTTACTACCGAGTAGTTCAGCGATATCAATGGTAAAACTTCCAGTTTATTTTCATAAAAAAAAAATATTTTTGTCGTTTTCTCGATCAAACAATAATTACATTGTGGGGTCCACCAATGATTGTCTTGATCGTCGAATATTCCTGATATATTATATACAACCGATTATAAATTTATATATTATATAACTATAACATTACAAATTTATTCCATAATATTCAAAATGATTTTAAAATTTATAAATATTATTACACCCATTCTACTATAACATTATATCAAATTTATTCCATAATATTCATATATTTATAGAAAATTCATTTTATTCATAAAAGTTGGGGTCTTTATAATCTATAAATTTAAAAGTCCATCATCAATATTTTATCCCTGTAACATCAATCAATATACATCTTGAATCAAATATTCATCTTTGCACTACAGGCCAAAGATATTCATCAGTTGGTCATGTTCATCTCAACACCTGTACATCTTTGCACTACGGGCCAAAGATATTCATCGGAAAATTATAAATCTTTGCACTACAGGCCAAAGATATTCAGTAATATCATCATTTAGGACTGAGGATGATGAAAAATATTTTTAAAGAAACGAATCCAGTGAAACAAAAGAACAAATTTTAAAGATTCGTACTTCAAACAATCCAAGTTCAAAAATACTTCATAAATAATCATAGTGAAGTAAAATTCAAGAATGAAGACTAAAACATGGATACAATCAAAGCTAGTATCCATAATAGATATCTTGGACAAAAAAATAAAAATTTAATTTTTACGTGAATAGTGTTGTATTAAGTGAATAGTGTCAGATATCGTGAATAATGTCGATATGTCGTGAATAGTAACCCCGACACTAAAAGACAAGAATTTCACAAGAAAAATCTTACCAATATTCTGGCATAATGATATTGAAAGAAATAATATCATTTAAAAAAAATAATATCTCTTACCTCGAAAAGAAAGTACTTCTGACTAGAATACTGGATATAGTGTTGAAGGGAACTTGCACCGTATAGCAACACTCAAAATATCAAAATACTCACAAGAATACGCTCGATAATATAAAGAGAAGATTTCAGTTTCTGGTGTGATTTTCAATTCTAACCTAAGCACCCTATTTATAGGAAATTGCTTAGAACACCAAAGTAGAAAATTTAATATAATATTAATATACTTTTCTTAATTTCCTTAGCAGCCTTCTTTGGTCAAAAACATTAGCCACCAACTCACCAAAAATCACAAAAATGTTTTTGTTAATAAAATCATTTAAAACTCCAAAAATCAATTATTCTGGAACTTCAATAATTCACAATAAATAGCCCTTTTATCAAAAAAAATTCAAATCTTATGTCCATTCCATAGAAAATTCAATTCTCTACAACTTTGTAAGTTTAAGTTTTTCCAAAATCCAAGCAGAAGTTGACTGAAATCCACAAACAGACAATTTTACAGGCTATAATCAAATTTCAGTCAAGAAATGGGGTCCACAAACATGAAAAACATGTTTTAAATATTTTTAGTAGCAAAAATACTCTTCCTCCTTATTTATTCATATATCCCACATTCATTATAAAAATATCACCATTATTATATTATTAAAATATAATAATATATTTAAATAAATTATTTTATCAGAAAAAGATAAAATAACAATTTTCAACAATTGTCACATTAAAATTTTTCTCCATCTATATCCACAGAAAATGAATATTTTCCTTATCATATAAATCAATAATTCATTATTCATAAATAATATTACAGAATCACAATACTGACAACCAGGCCATTCCCAGGAAAGAGGGGGCTTTCCAATAAGGATTTCTCCTTACTGGCGCGCAATTAGGTGACCAAATCTCTCCTTAGACAGAACTTTCTAGACATTGCCAATAATGCTGTGACACCCCCAAATTCGGTACTTCCATTTCCACAGGATTTGGTGTTCACTGTACAAACATCATCTATCTATCTACCCATAAATAAATGCAAACCATGCAACAGATAGAATAAATAATAAATCTCCCCTTATGGGGTTACATCAACTGCATAATAAATAAATCCCAGGTTACTCTAACCTTAAAACATCTGTGCGGAAAACATAAACAAATAAGTCTTAAGTAACATCAATTCTAATCATCATTACATAACCACAATAATAAAACAGTGTTCATTACTTGTTAATCTTGCCCTTGCCCTTAGTAGTGGAAGGTTCGTCTGCTCTTTCGTTCTTAAGACTTCACGAACAATAAGTTAACTATGCATTCAATCATTCAATTCACACGTAATTGTGTTATAGACGTGCTAAGAATTTATTTTAACACCTCATTATATGTCTAACAAGTCTTTATATTCATTAGACTAAGTTACCATCACATTTTTATACTTGAACACTTTAAAAAATATTTTCTCGGACATTACGCTAAGTGGTATTTATTTCAGAATACACTGGTCTTATATTTGCATGTACACTGGCGCGCCATTTCTGACTTGAGACACAGCTATGACTAGGCCAAGCAGTAGTATGCGAAAATGAGCATGGAGTTAGGCGTGCATGGCGACACTCCGATCTCTCAATTTCGATTCATGAAGAACATACGAATTCAAATGAAATAAACACTACATAAACATTAATTTCACCAAATTACACATACCCACATGTTATAATTCATACATAATCATTACCCAACACTTATAGAGTAATTTTAACCCATTAAAACACATAATTACAGAATTCAAGCATGCAAATTATACTGTTCTTGATGTTCTTGAAAGTTTTGAACTTAAATTCTAAAATTCAACGCCACAGATTCGTTATAAAACCAAATCCAACCATTCAAATTTCGTTTTATCCGTTTTATCATGCATAATCACATATAAGTGGAAATTTTGTAGAAAAATTTATGGTTGACATATTAAAATTACGTATAAGGCCATATGGCCAAATAACATACTCTGAAATCTTTTACTGTATAATTTCATGAAACCGAAGATATGGAAACCTATATAATATATATTAAAACATGCTATGATGTTATATTAACACATAATCACATAATTCCTACTCTTTACAATTAACAGAGACCTTACAGAGTTTTGAAAGTCATTTTTATCAAAACTTAAATAACGTAAAATATGAGAATTGGGTTGGGGAAAAATTACCCAAAGCGTAAAATATAATTTGCAAGAGATAAACTCCTTCTCAACAGTTCTTCAATCACCCAACTCACAATCTCTCTCAAAAATTTCTCAAACTCTCTCTGTATTTCTCTCTGTTAAGCTTTGTCAGACTTAGAAAAATAATAAGAAAAGAAAAGAGAAGACGTATACTAAATAGGGTGAACTGATGCGCATGATGGAGGTCAGTTACCTATCATGGGTAACTGCTTCCAACCTCTCTTAGTGCCATGTTTGGCTAGCAAGAAAAGTTTCAAAAACCATTTAATTTAATAAAACCTTATCATATAGTTTAAATAATGTCACACTCCTTATAAAATAAATCTAATATCTTATTTAATTTACTTAAATAAAATATAATAATTTCTCAATAATGCACATAGTCACATAATTAAATTTCTCATTTAATAATAATATCAAATTATTAAATCTCTAATTAATAATTAAATTAATTAAAAATAGCATTAAGCTTATTAAATATTTCTTTTAATACAATATGTTCACATAATCACATACTTTGAATAATAAAATTCTCCACATTAATTTAATAAATATAACACATATAATTAAATTAATCTACCATGACTTCATCAATTAATTATTTAATCTAATAATTAATTCATCGAAAAAATATTTATTCAATCCAATAAATATTTAAAATTAAATTATAAAATCTCGGTTGTCACAAATGCTATCTAATAATATTATTCAAATAATATGAATTATTGATCCGATAATAGAAAATATTGTGTAGTGACAATTATTGAAACAACAATAATATAAAATATCAACGTAGCAATTATTGAATCAATAAAATAAAATATTGAATAGTAATTACTGTAACAATTATTGAGTAGTGCCTTATTATGTAAGAATCAATAATTGGTGCAATACTATGTGCTACTGTGTTTTAACCACCAAGTATTCCAACAGTATTAACGGTAACAACTACGCTGTTATTTATAAACAACTTATACTTGTCGTTTTCTTCATCCAATCACTTTCTGTTATGGGGCCCACACAAAATTTCATACCGTCAGTCGATCACGAATATTCCCCGATAGTAAGAATATTCCACGACAAAACGAATATTCCCCGACAACAATGAATATTTTATAACCACTTGCTTATTTGAAATATTTGCGCATTTTACCCATAACTAACCACATTATTCAAATCAACCCTTACTATTTCAAAATAATAAATAAAAAAATTTCAATTTCATTTAATAATAAGTTGGGGTCTTACAGACTTAGTCAAGTTGTGATTCCCCCAAATTCGGGTATCTTCCAACCCGACAGATGGTGCTACATGGTACTCATAACTGAACATTCATTCTATTGAAACAACAACAAAATGAGTGTATCAACTGAAAGTAATATGCACACAAGCCAATCATGTTTGATGATAAAGCATATACTTTGTAACAATCTTATTCATTTATTAATAAAAGTATTAATTTATTAAAGGCTTTTAAATTATCTACACGATCTTTGTTTTATAATATGTGATAAACCCATAGTTTTAAGCAATGCTTTTAGAATAATGATGATGATCATTCTAATGAGATCTAAATTCTTAGAAAGCTTAAAACTAAAATAGTTCCCAATCATTGGATTACTAAATTGGGGATTAGTGAATCCGGATAGATTGGTACATACGTTACTTGCTCATTGGATGAGGATGATTGATCTCATGATCATTTGTGTGGAGACACTAAAGCAAGTATGTAGGTGCTTATTAGAGAATAAGTTCACTTTGAGCGTGGCTCGCTAAGGAATACCTAATGGAGTTTTACTTGCTGTCGATAGGAATTCTGTAGTGATAGTAGTAGTACAAGTGATCCTTGGACTTGAGATCATCATAGTATCTTGTGTATGATGAGTTATACTTTGACTTATTCCTTAAGACCCTTAGGGTATATCAAAGGGTATGCTTGGGTATAATAAGTTGTACATGGAGATAATGTATGATCAATAAAGAATCTACCACTTCTAATAAAAGAAGAGAAATGTCTATGTGATTCGATAAATGACAACCCAAAGAGTCCTTGGCGATGCGAAATGAAATTAGAAAGGAGTTTCTAATTTGCATTATTTGGAGTTGTGCATTTAAGGATCGAAATACATATAATTAAATAAAATAAGACTTGTGATAATTCCATGTCTTATATTTAATTGGGACATTGTATCGTGGAAGGATTGAATTGTATTTGTAACTATTTACTCAAAGGTTCTTTTATGATTAATGTTGAAATCTATATTATCTGGAAAGTCGTTGATCGCTAGGGAGGCTTATCCCTATTGTAGAATAAATATTATTTATTTAAATAAATTAATTGTTTAATTTATTTATTTAAATAAGATTAGAATTGTTCTAATTGATTTATTCACAACCTATTTAATATGGAGAACCTAAAGGGTCACACCATAAAAGGAAGAATAATTATTTAAGAAGTTAATGGCATAATCGTAATAATATGTTATGTATATTTAATTTAATCTATGGTGATAGAATAAATTAAATAACTTAATATTTATTATTTAATATTTTAGAAATATTAAATATAAATTAATAAGAGGAGTCTTATTAATATTATTACAATTATTATTATTTTAATTTCTAAAAGAGTTTAGGAATTAATTTAATATAAGTACTCTCATTTATTCCTAATTGGATTAGGAAGAAAAATTAGTTAAAGGAGTTTAATTAATTATCCCTAATAAGATTAGGGAGCTTAATTAATTAAAAGAATTTAATTAATTAAATAAATTCCAATTCCTTAATTGTTAAGGTGGGTTGCCCACATCTATAAATAAGAGGAGTCTTATTATGGGTGAGTTGGTTGTTGACTTTTTACAAACATACGTAATAATTCCAATAGTTGGGAGATACGCCCTTTTTCTATCTGAGATAGGAAAAACTAGGGTTTGAGCCAATACCCCTTCTTCTTGAAAATTCTTTTTCCTTGGTGGATCACCTCTAGAGGCCAAACACTTGGGTGGCTAACGTTGATCAAAGGAATGAACCAAACCCGGTGGATTCAAGTTGAACGCGAAAAGGATTGGAGGTGAACTTGTACCTGAGAAAACTCGGATCTTCAAGGGTATGATTCTTGTCCTTCATATTTTCGTTTAATTAATAATTATGCATAAAGGGTGATCCGGGTATATGGTTTGTAAATTTTTTAAACTCTAATTTTCCACGTTTCCGCTTATTTATGTAATTTGATTGCGTTCTTGAATATTACAAACCTAACAGTGGCATCAGAGCCAAACCTTTATGCGAATAATTAATTGTTTTAAATTTGATATGTATATTGATATGTGTTTAGAACAATTTAATTGGGCATAATTTAATTGTATAAAATTTTTTTAAAAAAAAAAACGGACCGAAATAATGAAATTCAAGAAATTTTAGTCATTGAGAATCTTCCAAAATTGATGGCTTTTCCTCCCTGGCTTCCTCGTGGTTTGCATGATTGCATGATTCATGATTGAAAAAAAAGAAAAAAGAAAAGGAAATCACGTTTAACAAAAAAAAAAAAAAACGCGCAATTTTTTTTTATTCCGTGATTCATGTGATTCAAATGAATCAGGACCATATGTTTTCAATTTCAAGCAGTCACGGAAATATAGGGAAGTAAACCAGGATATTATATAAATATATGATATATATTAACGGTTAATATATATATATAATATTCGTAATTATTTTATGATTAAAATAAAAAGTTTATTTTAATTTTAAAATAAAAGATTTATTTTAATATTAAAATAAAAGAGTTTATTTTAATTTTAAAATTAAATTTCATGCTAACTAATTAGAGTTGGAATTGGATTCCATGATAACTAATTGGAGTTGAAATTGGATTATATGTTTCCTTAAATAAAGGAGTTTATTTAGATGTGAAATAAGATTTCATATTATTCAAAATAAAAGAGTTTATTTGTGAATAGGAAAGAGAATCATAATTTTCTTAAATAAAGGAGTTTATTTAAATATGAAATAAGATTTCATATTATTCAAAATAAAGGAGTTTATATAAGTTGTTTAAAAATAACGGTGTAGTTATTCTGAATTATCTTTCGTTAAAATACTCGGTGATTAAAACACGAGTTAGCACGGTATTGCACCAATTATTGATTCTTACGTAAGAAGGCACTACTCAATAATGGTTACAGTAATTACTGTTTAGTATTTTATTGATTTAATAATTGCTGTGTTGATATTTTATATTGCTGTTGTTTCAATAATTGTCATTACACAATATTTTTCATTATCGAAGCAATAATTCATATTATCTGAATAATATTATTAGATAACATTATTGGCAATGTCTAGAAAGTTATGTCTAAGGAGAGTTTGGTCACCTAATTGCTTGCCAGAGATGGAGAAATTCTTATTGAAAGCCCCTCTTCCTGAGAACTGCCAGTTGTCAATATTGTGATTTTGTAATATTATTTGTGAATAATTAATTATTGATTCATATGATAAGGAAAATATTGATTTTATGTGGATATAGATGGAAAAATTTTAATGTGACAATTGTTGAAAATTGAAATTTTATCTTTTTCTCGATAAAATAATTCATTTAAATATATTATTATATTTTAATAATATAATAATGGTGATATTTTTACAACGAATGTGGGATATATGAGTATCTGAGGAGGAAGAGTATTTTTTTATTGCAATAAATATTTAAAACATGTTAAACATGTCTATGGACCCCATTTATTGATTGAAATTTGATTATAGCTTGTAAAATCGTCTGTTTGTGGATTTCGGTCAATTTTTGTTTGGAATTCAGAAAACTTTCTTCTGCAAAGTTGTAGAAATTGAATTTCCTATAAAAACTCATGAGATTTGAATTTTCTAATAAAAGGGCTATTTATTATGAATTATTGAAGTTCAAGTTCAAAATAATTAATTTTGGGAGTTTTAGTTAATTATTTTGAGAAAAACGTTTTTTGCAACTAAGTTAGCTTCACATGTGATTCAAATGGGCTGAGATCAGTTGTTTATATGTGGCTAAAGAAAATGTGAAAAATATATTAATATTATATTCAATTTTCTACTTTGGTGTTCTAAGCATTTTCCTATAAATAGGGTTTGGGGTTAGAATTGAAAAACACACGAAACTGAAGTTTCTCTCTATTTCTCTCTCGATATATTGAGCTTATTCTTGTGAGTATACTTTGAGTATTGTTAGATCAGGTTGCAAGTTCTCTTGAAAGACTATACCCTTATTCCAAATTAGTAAGTACTAATCTTTCGAGGTAAGGGATGTTATTTTCTTCTCAAATGATATTATTTCTTCAATATCATTATTCGAAATATTGGTTGGAACTTTTTATCAAATTTGGAACTTTTCCATGTCGGGTTACTATTCATGAGTTACTATTCACGAGTTACTATTCATGAGTTACTTATTCACGAAGTTACTATTCACGCAGTACTATTCATGAAGCGTGAATATGTTTTTTGGAAAATTTCTATCTTTTGGTGTCTGAGTTACTATTCACGATATCGGACACTATTCACCGAAAAATAAAATTTCTTCTTTTTGTCCAAAATATCTATTCTGGATACTAGCTTTGATTGTATCCATGTTTTGATCATTCTTGAATTTTACACCACTATGATTATTTTTGAGGTATATTTTGAACATGGATAAAACAAAGTACGAATCCTTAATCCTTAATCCTTGTCATTTTGTTTCAATTTGGATTCGTTTCTTTAAAAATATTTTCATCATCCTCGGTCTTAAATGATGATATTATTGAATATCTTTGGCTGTGATGCAAAGATGAATGATTTCGAAGAATATCTTTGGTAGTAGTAAAAGATGAACAGTGTTTAGATGAACACGACCAATCGATGAATATCTTTGGCACGTAGTGCAAAGATGAATATTTGATTCGGATGTATATTGATTGATGTTACGGGGATAAAAGATAGAGCGATGAACTTTTAAATTCATACATAGAAGATAGTAGTTTGCATTCTCTACTTAACTCTTCTAATGAATTATTATTTCATTGCGAATATTGATTTAAAATTTGTTGTCTATTGTATTCTATTAGATTTTTCCTGTTGAAGACTAACGGTAATTTGTTGTATATTATCTTAGTCATAATATTCTTTCTTGGGCTAGTTGAGCTCACCCTTTTCTTTTTGTTCCATTTTACTTCTCGGGAGGCGAGAATATAGCGAAATACGATTCGGGTATGGAATGAAGGTTTTAGAAAGAATTGTTTAGTAGTCCTCACTATTTCGTAAAATAATGTATCAATAAATGTGATGCGGATTTATTTGAGTATAGATATTATCTAGAAGATAATATTTGTATTCAAACTCACAGTTTCTTGTTGTAATAATAAAGTTATAGTTGTTTACGTACATACGTATTTGACAACTCGGAATGGGTGATGTATACCTATTTTGGGGGCGTCACAATTGTATCGAGCTTAGGGATATGATCTCCGGTGGAGATCGGGGAATAGAACTAGGAGGAGAGACGAGTAAATCCTTCGCTAGTGTGTCCTACCTACCTAAGCTTATTTGTTAGTTGGTCAAGATATAGGGATATTATGTGATATATTGATTTCCTTAATTAACCCTTGTTTATTATGATGATTTGAGAATGTCGATGAGAATAATAACAATGGAAATGAGACCGTGGAGACGCTTTGTACTAACCAACGAGGAGAACGTGCAATAGTCAAATGTTCCCTCCTGTGAACAACACCACCGAGAAGATGATGATGAACGAGGGATGTTTAGAAGTTTTTTGCAGTTCATGCAAAATCGAGATTTAGGAGACTTCGTGTTCAAAATACAGGAGGAAATGATAGCAATTCACGGGTTGTCACAAATGAAGCGATTCAAAGAGTTGGGACCACCGAATTTAAGGAAAGCGGATCCGATCATGGCGGAAACATGGGTCAAGAAAATTACCAAGATATTCGATGTCTTGGGATGCACGGAGAAACGAAGGTTCCATTCGCCACCTTTATGTTCCGTGGCGAGGCAGACATTCGGTGGGAGTCTGTGAAGCGTACCCATCCAAAGAGCTTTTCAAAGATGTCTTGGGAGATGTTTGAAACTATTTAATGACAAATACTTTCACGAAAGTGTTCATCATATGAAGGAAGTGGAGTTCATCGATTAGAACAAAACAACATGACGGTGTCTCGATGCGAGGCAAAGTTTTCAGAGTTATCCAGTTTGCACCTCATTTGGTGGAGAATGAGGAACGTATGACGCGGATGTTTCGAGAGGTTTGAAACCCGACATACGTCGACAATCTCTCATTTCTCATAAATTTTCTCTCAATTCGATATGTTGTTAACAGGGCTCAATTGTTAGAAGCGAGATAATGAGTACTGAACCGAGGGACCATAACCAGGATCGTATCGTAGAGATAGCGATCAATGTAATAATGATAACCAAATGAGAAAGAAATAGACGGACAAAAATGGTAACCACTGGTGGTAATCATAGCCATGAAAATAAAAGAAGCGAGTCGAGGAGATTTTAAAAGAGGAGATTTAACAACGACCATGTGAAGACGATAACGGTCTTGCGTGACAATCGGTTCTAGGGGAGGAGAACGACCACCCATCATATGCTATAAATGCTTAGGAAGAGGGACATATCGGTCAAATTGTCACAACAACAGTTCAAGGTATGCTATAATTGGGGAAAGGAAGGACATATCGCTCGAGATTATGCAGTAGCGAAACCCTAGTTCAATGAGGGACGGTGACTCAAAAGATCGTCCCCGAAAAGTCAAAGTCAACGATTCCGGAAGAGCGTTTGTTGTGGTCGTCAAAATGCGAGGAACCCAAACGAGGTGATCATGGGTAAGCTATTTATAAATTCTTGTGAAGTTTATACCTTACTTGATACCTTAGTGCTACCCATTCATTTATCTCTCCCGCTTGTGCTCAACGCTTAAACTTGACTCGGGAGAAATTAGACTTTGACCTATCTGTGGAAACTCCGTTAGGAGAAACTTTCATCACATCCAACATTTATAAATCTTATTTGATTCAAGTTGGCACCATTACCTTACACCGCTGACCTTATCTCTTTAAAGATACTTGCTTTTGATGTGATTTTAGGGATTGATTGGTTAACTACTCATCATGCCAAAATTGATTGTTTTCGTAAGGTTGTTAGTTTTCATATTCCTAACAAACTGTTGTATGCAATTCAAGCAACTAAACCATTAAAATCGATCATTTGTCATATCTAATCATAAAGCTATTCGTTTATTGAAAAATGGATGTCAAGCTTTCTTAGCCCATGTTATGGATTTGAATAAAGACATGTCAAATTTGAATAATATTCTGTGTTGTTATTGACTTTCCCGACGTATTTCTGAAGAACTTCCTGGCTCTGCCCCCAACGTGAAGTTGAATTCTTTATTGATCTTGAACTTTGGTACAAAGCCCATTTCTAAAACCCCATATCGAATGGCTTCTATTGAACTTCAAGAGTTAAAGGTCCAACTACGAGAATTGTTGGACATCGGTTTCATTCGTCCCTAATACATCTCCTTGGGGTGCTCTATTTTATTCGTAAAGAAGAAAGACGGGAGTATGCGACTTTGTATTGACTATAGGAATTGAACCATGTCACCATCAAGAATAGGTATCCTCTACCTCGTATTGATGACTTGTTTGACCCGATTTCAAGGGGCACAATTCTTTTCAAAATCGATCTTCGCTTACGGATATCATCAATTTGAAGATTAAAAGCGAGGATATTCCAAAGACCGCCTTGAGAACTTCGGTATGGGCATTATGAATTCTTAGTCATGTCTTTCGGACTAACTAATGCTCCTGCGGCTTTCATGGATATGATGAACCGAGTATTCAAGGAATATTTGGATCGGGATTGTTGTTTTTATTGATGACATCCTCATATATTCCAAAAGTCGTGAAGATCATGAGCACCATTTGAAGTTTGGTACTCCAAAGGCTTCGTGAAAACAAACTATATGCCAAATTGAAGAAATGCTAGTTACGGCTTGAGGAAGTAGCATTCCTTGGGCACGTGGTGTCAAACATGGAGTATCTGTTGATCTGGCGAAGATTGAAGCAATACAAAGTTGGGAGCAACCAAGTCGGTGATCAAGCACGTAGCTTTTGGGCTTAGGCCGGTTATTATCGGAGATTCGTGGAAGGGTTTTCTCGAATCGCTACTCCATTAACTCGCCTAACTTCGGAAGGATACAAAATTCGTTTGGAGCGAAGAATGCGAGAAGAGTTTCCAAGAGCTTAAGAGGGACAAATTTCTAAGACTGTTTCTAACAATACCATCTGGTTCGGATGGATTTGTTATCTCTGACGATGCTTCGAGGCAAAGGGTTAGGATGTGTTCTCATGCAACGTGGGAAAGTCATAGCCTTATGCCTCGTGACAACTTAAAGAGTATGAGAGGAATTATCCTACTTATGATCTAGAGTTGGCGGCGATCGTTTTCAGCGCTAAAGATATGGAGGCACTATCTATATGGGTAGAAAGTGGAGATATATTCAGACCATAAAAGCCTTAAATATTTCTTCACTCAAAAAAGAACTCAACATGCGGCAGCGACGTTGGCTCGAGCTATTGAAAGACTACGACCACACTATTCAATACCATCATCCGGAAAAGCGAACGTGGTAGTGACGCATTGAGTTGAGTAGAAGATCATATCACGAGAACGAGTGCGATGATGTCAAGTATACGCGTAGAGCCAACTTTAATAGAAAAAGTTAAGGTTGCTCAAGCCACCGAACCCGGAAATGATGCGTATGAAGAAGAAAGTACAAGAAGGAGCTATTAGGGCGAGAATAGATGAAGAAGGAATACTTGAGTCCACTCTGAACTTTGTGTCCCTAACGACTGATTTGAAGTACAAGATTATGATGGAGGCACACATACACCATTTGCAATCCATCTCGGAAGTACCAAAATGTATCGTGATCTTGACATACATTTTGGTGGAACAATATGAAGAGAGAGATCGCAAAGTTTATCTCAATGTGTTTAACTTGTCAACGTGTAAAGGCGGAGCATCTGTACCTAAGGGTCCGTTGCAACCACTTGAGATTCCGAAATGGAAGTGGGAACACATTACCATGGATTTCATTACGGGTCTTCCTACGGTTTCTCAGGGCATCAATGCTATTTGGGTTATTGTTGATAGATTAACCAAGTCTGCTCATTTCTTGCCTATCTGGAGACTTATTCACTTGAATGTCTTGCTAGTATATGCGTGAATGAGATTGTGAGGTTGCATGGCATACTGTATCCATAGTTTGGGATTGTGACCCAAGATTCACTTCAAGATTTTGGGTTTAGCTTGCAAAAAGCTATGGGCGCAGATTTGACGATTGATTTGACATACCATCCTCAAACCAGACGACAATCGAAAAGGACTATTCAAACTCTTGAAGATTTATTAAGACTCGTGTCCTGACTTCAAGGGCAATTGGGATAAGTATTTACTATTGGTGGAATTCTCCTACAATAACAGATTTATCGAGCAAGTATAGGTGTGGCTCCATTTGAAGCATTATATGGACGAAAGTGTCGCTCTCCAGTATGTTGGGACGAGGTGGGTGAAGCAACATTGTTGGGACCCGAGTTGGTACGTATGACTACGGAAAAGATCCAAATGATTCGACAACGTATACAAACGGCACAAGATCGACAAAAGAGTTATGCGGATCTTCATCGAAAGGACGTGGAATTTAGTGTAGGGGATCATGTATTGTTGAGAGTTGCTCCATGGAAGGGAGTTACAAGATTTGGGAAGAGAGGAAAGCTCAATCCACGATTTATTGGTCCATTTCAAATTCTTGACCGAGTAGGAAATGTAGCCTATAGACTCGCGTTACCTCCGAGTATGTCTCGTGTTCATAATGTGTTTCACATATCTCGTTTCTTAAATAAATATGTGAAAGACCAACCACGTTATAGAGTTAGAACTCGATGAGATAGCCAAAGACTTAACGTATGAGGAGGTACTGCCAAGATCTTGGATAGGAAGGAGCATGTCCCTACGCATGAAAGGTCATACCACAAGTTAAAGTTTTGTGGAGGAATCATACTATAGAGGAAATGACACAGGAATTGGAAACGAAATGAAAGCGAGGTATCCTCACCTTTTGAAACACACAGTCGTCGTCAATTTCGAGGACAAAATTTCATAAGGAGGGAGGTTGTAAGACCCCAACTTATTATTAATGAAATTTAATTTTCTGTATTTATTATTTTGAAATAGTAAGGGTTGATTTGATTAATGTGGATAGTTAGGGGTAAAATACGCAAATATTTCAAAATAAGCAAGTGGTTATAATATATTCATTGTTGTCGGGGAATATTCGTTTGGTCGTGAAATATTCGTACTGTCGGGGAATATTCGTACGATGGCGCAGCCATGTGTGGGCCCCATAACGGAAAGCGATTGGATGAAGAAAATGACAAATATAAGTTGTTTAAAAATAACGGTGTGGTTATTCACAAGTTAATCTTTGTTAAAATACTCGGTGATTAAAACACAGTAGCACACGGTATTGCACCAATTATTGATTCTTACGTAAGAAGGCACTACTCAATAATGGTTACTGTAATTACTGTTCATTATTTTATTGATTTAATAATTCTTTGCATTGATATTTTATATTCTTTGTTGTTTCAATAATTGTCATTACACAAGATTTTTTTTCATTATCGAAGCAATAATTCATATTATCTGAAAAATATTATTAGATAACATTATTGGCAATGTCTAGAAAGTTACATACAAGGAGAGGTTTGGTCACCTAATTGCTTGCCAATGAGGAGAAATTCTTATTGAAGCCCCCTTCCTGAACCTGCACAGGTTGTCAATATTGTGATTTTGTAATATTATTTGTGAATAATTAATTATTGATTCATATGATAAGGAAAATATTGATTTTATGTGGATATAGATGGAGAAAATTTTAATGTGACAATTGTTGAAAATTGAAATTTTATCTTTTTCGATAAAATAATTCATTTAAATATATTATTATATTTTAATAATATAATAATGGTGATATTTTTACAACGAATGTGGGATATATGAGTATCTGAGGAGGAAGAGTATTTTTGTTGCAATAAATATTTAAAACATGTTAAACATGTAAATTGGACCCCATTTATTGACCGAAATTTGATTATAAACTTGTAAAATCGCCTGGTTTGTGGATTTCGATCAATTTCTGTTTGGAATTAGGAAAAACTTTCTTCTGTAAAGTTGTAGAGAATTGAATTTCCTATAAAAACTCGCGAGATTTGAATTTTCTGATAAAAGGGCTATTTATTATGAATTATTGAAGTTCCGAAGTTCCGAAATAATTAATTTTTGGGAGTTTTAGTTAATTATTTTGAGAAAAACGTTTTTTGCAACTAAGTTGGCCTCACATGTGATTCAAATGGGCTGAGATCAGTTATCTAAGGTGGGCTAAAGAAAATGTGAAAAATATATTAATATTATATTCAATTTTCTACTTTGGTGTTCTAAACATTTTCCTATAAATAGGGTGCTTAGGTTAGAATTGAAAAACACACCAGAAACTGAAGTTTCTCTCTATTTCTCTCTCGATATATTGAGCGTATTCTTGTGAGTATACTTTGAGTATTGTTAGATTGTGCAAAAGTTCCTTGAAAGACTATACCCTATTCTAGCTAGAAGTACTAATCTTTTTGAGGTAAGGGATGTTATTTTCTTCTCAAATGATATTATTTCTTCAATATCATAATCTTTGAAATATTGGTTGGAACTTTTATCAAATTTGGAACTTTTCCATGTCGGGGTTACTATTCATGAGTTACTATTCACGAGTTACTATTCATGAGTTACTATTCACGAGTTACTATTCACGAGTACTATTCATGAAGCGTGAAGATGTTTTTTAGGAAATTTCTATCTTTTGGTGTCGGAGTTACTATTCACGTATACGACACTATTCACGTATACGGCACTATTCACCGAAAAATAAAATTTCTTCTTTTTGTCCAAAATATCTATTCTGGATACTAGCTTTGATTGTATCCATGTTTTGATCATTCTTGAATTTTACACCACTATGATTATTTTTTTTGAGGTATTTTTGAACATGGATAAAACAAAGTACGAATCCTTAATCCTTAATCCTTGTCATTTTGTTTCACTGGATTCGTTTCTTTAAAAATATTTTCATCATCCTCGGTCTTAAATGATGATATTATTGAATATCTTTGGCCCAGAAAGTGCAAAATGAATGATTTCTGAAGAATATCTTTGGTAGTAGTGCAAAGATGAACAGTGTTTAGATGAACATGACCAATCGATGAATATCTTTGGCTCAGTAGTGCAAAGATGAATATTTGATTCCGGATGTATATTGATTGATGTTACGGGGATAAAAGATGAGCGATGAACTTTTAAATTCATACATAGAAGATAGTAGTTTGCATTCTCTACTTAACTCTTCTAATGAATTATTATTTCATTGCGAATATTGATTTAAAATTTGTTGTCTATTGTATTCTATTAGATTTTTCCCGTTGAAGACTAACGGTAATTTGTTGTATATTATCTTAGTCATAATATTCTTTTTCTTGGGCTAGTTGAGCTCACCCTTTTCCTTTTGTTCCATTTTTCTTCTCGGGAGGCGAGAATATAAGCGAGTGCAATGTAGCTCTGGGTATGGAATGAAGGTTTTAGAAAGAATTGTTTAGTAGTCCTCACCATTTCTGTAAAATAATGTATCAATAAATGTGATGAGGATTTATTTGAGTATAGATATTGTCTAGAAGATAATATTTGTATTCAAACTCACAGTTTTACTGTTGTAATAATAAAGTTGTAGTTGTTTCTGTACCATGTATTGACAACTCAGAATGGGTGATGTATACCTATTTTGGGGGCGTCACACATAATAAAATTAATAGAGAATTAAATATTTAATATGAGTTTGTTGTGTCACCACAAGGCAAGTATTAAGTATTTAAGATGTTAATTTATCACATTTGATGCTTATAAAGAAAATTGAACAATATTGTTTTGTTGTGTCACCACAAGGATGATATTTTTCTTTTTTGAATATATGGAGTGCTAGGTCGGACTTAACTTGGATAATTTTGATTCGGATGTGCCACCACTTGATCAAAATAATCTAAGAAGCAATAGAAAAGGAGTTGCATAGTTGATGTAATTGACAAAAGTTGTCTACCTATTTATTTATATATAGTTTGTTGTGTCACCACAAGGCTATATACATTTGAAATGGGATCCTTATTCTCACTAGCAAATCTTTAATTAGATTTTGCCGAACTATATAAGTGAGGGTAATATAGATTGAAGAAAATAGTGGGAGATACCAATTTAAAACAAGAACTAATTTATTTTGGTAATTAATAAAAGAATGTATGTTAAAATGTTGTTAATTACAAATTCATTTACGAAATTTTACAATGTCTAAAATTATTATCAACTGCGAAGCATATTAGATGCTAAATTAACTTGGGACCAATTAAATCGGATTGGTTAAGGAATTTGAGAATAGTTCTCATAGTTGAAAAGCTATCTTATGTCCTTAATACGCCTATCCTCGCAATGGTTGCGAATAATGCCTTTGAGGAAGAGATTGCTACTTTTAGAAAGTGGCAAGATGATGCACAATTAGCTCGATGCATCATGCTCGCATCCATGAGTAACGAGCTTGACGTCGACGATGAAACTATGGATGCTCCTACTATATTCCCGCACATCAAGTAGTTGATGGTGAGGATAGTAAGACTAATAGATATCGATATCTAAGGAGCTCTTCCGATCTAGAATGGCCAATGGCACTATAAGATGCATAAAAAAGTTCTTAACATAATCAATTTGATTGATCAATTAGGACAACCGGTTTTGTCATGGATGGAGAGTTGAGCCAAGATTTGATCTTGCACTCACTCCGGACTCCTTTCACAATTGTTGTGAATTTTTCATATAAACAAGCTAGATATCGCCTTCATTGATTTGCTTAACATGTTGAAAATGATGAGAGTCACTTTCCAACCAAGAAAGACCATGTCTTCTTGGTAGGGGCCAAAGGATCTTCCTAAAAGAAGAACGATTCAAAGAAGGTAAATAGAAAGGCATAAACAAAGGATAATAAGAACAAAACTGATACGGATAACAAAGGAGCTTGCTTCCACTACAATAAGCCTGGACACTGGAAAGAAACTGCAAGAAGCATTTTGCAGAGGCTAACCAAAAGAAGCTTAGTGAAGTTTCGGTTACAAATACAATTTTGTTCATGATTTAAATAAATTTTTCTTTAAGTCAAGGTTCTACTTGGGTATTGGATACCGACTTTGGTTATCATAAATATAGATTTATGAAGGTACCAAGCAGAAGTAGAAAGTTAAACAAAGATAAGTAATCCTATGTGTGGAAAATGAAGCAAAGGTTCTTTGCATTAGCTATAGAAACTTATAGTTTAGCAATCGCCTACGGGCAAATCTATTAAGTCAATAAGTTGTTATTGTATTCCAATTCTTGTTAGAAACATTATTTCCATTTTATTGTTGACAATAAATTTTTTGGTATTATAATTAAGAACAATTGTTGTTCTATTTATAATAATAATGTTTATAGAACCGAAAGATTACTTAATGAATTTTGTATACTTGACTTACGTGAAAAATTATTTTGTAAATTGAACAAACTAGTATAAGAAAAGGAGATGATCATTCAAAGAGTTGAATGTATGTATTTGTTGAAATACAAGTGTGAATTATTTGAAAGGTTCAAAGAATTCAGAAGTGAAACAAATTGACAAAGTATTAAGATTCTTTGATTAGATCAAGGAATAAATACTTGAGCAATAAGTTTCTAGATCATCTCAAATGGTTTTCTCATAATGGACGCCTCCTGATACGTAATAATTGATTGATGTATCTGAAAGTAAAAATCATACCTTGTTGAACATGGTACGGTCCAAAATGATTTTACCGACATTCCAAAGATCCTTCTAGGATCATGTCCTAGAAATGGTCGACATATCTACTGAAAAGGTAACCTCAAAATCCAAAATTTCAAGACTCCATAAAAGTTATGGAAAGGAGGATTCCTAATCTTAAGTATGTTAAGATAAGGGGTTGTCCAACTTATGTGAAAAGGTTTCAAAGGATAAGCTTGGGACAAAATTTGACAAGTACAGATTTGTGGGACATCCTAAAGTAAGTTTAGGGTATATGTTCTATAATCCTACTTAGCAAAAGGTCTTTGTTGCGAAACACGCTGCCTTCTAAGATAAAGGTGTTTATCATTGAAGAGGCTAGTGGGAGGATAATAGATCTTGAAAAGTTCAAGAACCACAAAATACTATAAGTCAAATAAGAGGAACCTATAGATAGACCTGTTGTACCACAACCGAATCGTAAATCTGGAATAGTACCGAAGATACCTAGGAGGTATGGATTCATCATAGATGATGATGATGAGGTACACATCATAGAAGATGATGATCCAGTTATATACGATGAGGTAAGTGTTGTAGACACTCAGAGAAATGGATTGAAGTAAGTTTCTCAAATATGGAACATTCGTTTTGATGAGGCAATCAAAAGAGTTTGATTTTATCAAAAATAAGAATGAACCTAGTGTGTACAAAAGGGACAGTGGGAGCGCCATGACATTCCTAATATTATATGTTGATATACTACGGATAAGGAATGACATACCAATGCTACAATCAAGAAAGATAAAGTTGTCTAAACATTCCTCCACGAATGATTTGGGAAGAGTATCTTAATTGGGGATAAAATCTATATAGATAGATTCAACAGATGCTCAACTTAACCTAAGGAACGATATTCATTTGATGCTAAAGTCGTTTAGCATGGCAAACTCAAAGAGATGTCTCATGTCGATGAGTCATGGAGTGTATCTCTCTTAATAGTCCCCACGACTCTCACGAAGAGAGGTCGCATGAGTGACAATCATGTATGCAATGAAATGTACGAGACCCGATGTTGATCACCATATTATGGAGAAGTTCACTATGAGTCGCTGAAAAACATCTTAAAATTCTTAACCCAAGACTAAGGATGTGATCATATTCATGGTGGGTCTTAATTAAAACTAGAGGGCTTAATGACTCAAGTTTTTCAGACGGACCAAGATGATGTAAAAATCCACTTTAAGGTAAAGGTTACCTTGAATAATGGGTGCGTTGAATTGAAAGGTTCCAAACAAAGAAAGAGTTGCCGGTTTAGTGATAAAGACAAAGTATATAGCTATAAATAAAGTCTGCAAGTTGATTGTTTGGATTAAAAGTTCATAACGAAACTAGAATAGTTCCTAAGTCTCATCTTGGATCTAAACATGTGTTGTGGCACTTTCATTTGATTATAAGAATCATTGAAAGATGGGAAATCACTATAGAGATGGTGGACTCTCAAGAACAACATTACATATCCATTAACTAAAGCTTATCCAACAAAGGGATAATCGCTACTTAGAGAAGAAGAGTATAAGATACAATGGCGATTGGCTTTAGTGCAAGTGGGAGATTGAAAGTAATATGCACACAAGCCAATCATGTTTGATGATAAAGCATATACTTTGTAAAAATCTTATTCATTTATTAATAAAAAGTATTAATTTATTAAAGGCTTTTAAATTATCTACATGATGCTGTTTTATAATATGTGATAAACCCATAGTTTTAAGCAATGCTTTTAGAATAATGATGATGATCATTCTAATGAGATCTAAATTCTTAGAAAGCTTAAAACTAAAATAGTTCCCAATCATTGGATTACTAAATTGGGGATTAGTGAATCCGGATAGATTGGTACATACGTTGCTTGCTCATTGGATGAGGATGATTGATCTCATGATCATTTGTGTGGAGACACTAAAGTAAGTATGTAGGTGCTTATTAGAGAATAAGTTCACTGAACGTGGCTCGCTAAGGAATACCTAATGGAGTTTTACTTGTCACATCAATAGGAATTCTGTAGTGATAGTAGTACAAGTGATCCTTGGACTTGAGATCATCATAGTATCTTGTGTATGATGAGTTATACTTGGACTTATTCCTTAAGACCCTTAGGGTATATCAAAGGGTATGCTTGGGTATAATAAGTTGTACATGGAGATAATGTATGATCAATAAAGAATCTACCACTTCTAATAAAAGAAGAGAAATGTCCTATGTGATTCGATAAATGACAACCCAAAAGAGTCCTTGGCGGCGTAAATGAAATTAGAAAGGAGTTTCTAATTTGCATTATTTGGAGTTGTGCATTTAAGGATCGAAATACATATAATTAAATAAAATAAGACTTGACAAGAATTCCATGTTTTATATTTAATTGGGACATTGTATGGTGGAAGGATTGAATTATGCGGTAACTATTTACTCAAAGGTTCTTTTATGATTAATGTTGAAATCTATATTATCTGGAAAGTCGTTGATCGCTAGGGAGGCTTATCCTATTGTAGAATAAATATTATTTATTTAAATAAATTAATTATTTAATTTATTTATTTAAATAAGATTAGAATTGTTCTAATTGATTTATTCACAACCTTTAATATGGAGAACCTAAAGGGTCACACCATAAAAGGAAGAATAATTATTTAAGAATTTAATGGCATAATCGTAATAATATAAATTATGTATATTTAATTTAATCTATGGTGATAGAATAAATTAAATAGCTTAATATTTATTATTTAATATTTTAGAAATATTAAATATAAATTAATAAGAGGAGTCTTATTAATATTATTACAATTATTATTATTTTAATTTCTAAAAGAGTTTAGGAATTAATTTAATATAAGTACTCTCATTTATTCCTAATTGGATTAGGAAGAAAAATTAGTTAAAGGAGTTTAATTAATTATCCCTAATAAGATTAGGGAGCTTAATTAATTAAAAGAATTTAATTAATTAAATAAATCCCAATTCCTTAATTGTTAAGGTGGGTTGCCCACATCTATAAATAAGAGGAGTCTTATTATGGGTGAGTTGGTTGTTGACTATTACAACATACGTAATAATTCCAATAGTTGGGAGAGTACGCCCCCTTTTTCTATACAGATAGGAAAAACTAGGGTTTGAGCCAATACCCTTCTTTTTGAAAATTCTTTTCCTTGGTGGATCACCTCTGAGGCCAAACACTTGGGTGGCTAACGTTGATCAAAGGAAGGAACCAAACCCGGTGGATTCAAGTTGAACGCGAAAAAGGATCAAGGTGAACTTGTACCGAGGAAGCTCTTTCGATCTTCAAGGGTATGATTCTTGTCCTTCATATTTTCGTTTAATTAATAATTATGCATAAAGGGTGATCCGGGTATATGGTTTGTAAATTTTTTAAACTCTGATTTTCCACGTTTTCGCTTATTTATGCAATTTTATTGTGTTCTTTAATATTACAAACCTAACATCAACGACATTCTTATTACATTGATAATAATACATCCCATTCCCAAGTTCTGAAACCGTTACATTCTTTGTTCGTTGTAATATAATTCATACAAACATACTGGTCTATTACAGAATAAACTAGTCATACGTCTTCGCCTTGCCTATATCTTTACTAGAACCCTCGGTTCGCTCGACCTTGGCTGCAATCTTATGATTCAAGCAAGAAGTGAGCATAACTAGCTTAGCAAGTCTAATAATATATTATATAAATACCACTTTGAGAATCATATGATTATTCTTCAATAATTGAACAAGTAGTTACGAAGTACTATGAAACATTGAATAGCACTTCTCATCTCATATAACAATTTCAAAGTACATATAGTAGCTTAGAAATTCTGAGTAGGTCCATAGACCATGAACATTCTCTTTAGCTTTTATTCATGAAAAGGACAACCCGATACTAAGACCGTAAGTCCAATATTTCTTACGAGCACTTCTAGGTGATCAGCCTATAGTACTCTATGTTGATCAACACTCATCCGTTAAACGTATTTACGTTTAAGTTTTGGCAACCTCGCATGCCCATCGAATAATCGATGTAAAATACTTTGTTTATTCATACTTAGGCTTACCTTGAATCTGTACCAAATAATTGGTGTAGGATAGCGTTATCAATTCTATATTGAAAGACTTGTAAATAAATCAATCAATCTTTTAAGATCAATCTAGCCGAGTTAAAACTGGCATCGATCCTTTCTTTAAAACCATTCATGCATCTCATAACATGAATCACTAAAAACATGGCTAACACGAAGGTTAGACAAGCGTTAGGAAAACTTGCCTTTAGCGTCTGTTACGGTTATTACACTTTCCCTTTAAGTCTTTAGAGTATCTACAATACATAACCACATACATACCACATTAGGTCATGAATAAACATGTATGGTACCTAATGTATCTTACCCTTCTTCTCAATCTAATAATTTATTAGATTTGTTATTATTGGTTCCAACTTGTCGTTATAATTTATATCGTTCTTACGTTCACGTTCACATAACCATTAACAACTTTTAGTTGTAATTTTCAACGTTTATAGTCATCATCGAGGATTTTACTTTAAGTTAATTAATTCATCATCAATCAACTATCTTTCATTTCCTATACTTAATCAAACTTATTTCATTAACAAAACTCGTTCAAGTATTTATCTGCCCTTACGGCTTATTATCGTTCATCGTTTCATTATTAATAACTTACGTTCAATTAATCTTTCTTTCAACCTTTAGTCGTTAACTTAAGGTTGAACAACATCTTAATTGATGTTACATTAGTTTAATTAAGAAAATTTAATTTATCCAAATCAATTTACTTTCTTTCCTTACTAGTAAGCCTTACTTACTATCTTCATGATAGTCTTTGGCCATGGCTGCCAGCTTTCCTCTATGCCTCATTGTGGCA
The DNA here is from genome assembly GCA_020205615.1 of Panax quinquefolius. Taxonomy (NCBI): domain Eukaryota; kingdom Viridiplantae; phylum Streptophyta; class Magnoliopsida; order Apiales; family Araliaceae; genus Panax; species Panax quinquefolius. The sequence continues at coordinate 79,035,065 of CM035154.1, read as the reverse complement.
CGAGTCTGCACTCATATTGCAAGACAAGTCTCTTTGTTAACTGTTGTGCCGCGGTGCAACTATACAGTAAGGGATGGACAAGGTTGGCTCTGCAGCGCCACTTGTGATACCTTGCCTGGCGCCGCGGCGCCAACCTTCTACACCAGATGGTGTTGACAGATTACTTATATTGATGAACTTCCCAGACTCCAAATTTGATTATTTTAAGTCTGAATTGGCTCATTCAAAAGCCATTAGCTCACAAATCATATACTCTACGTGTTCATGAAAGAATTTTATATTTTCGACTTCGTTAACTCGAAATTTACCTTTTAGTTCATTTTAACGAAAACGTTAAACGCTCGTGAACGTTTAACGCTAGTTTCTTCGTTCAAAGTTAGAATTCGATAATTTTTGAGTCCACAACTCTAGAATGCCAAATGAGACTATACTCCATCAAAAACCAATATTTCCAAGCTCAATGTCAAAATTTTACTTCCATTCCAAGAATTTCACGATTTCAACGATTATCGTCCAAACTCGTGAATTTCACCATAACTTCGTTACTCAATATTTTTAAACCATTTCAAATGGATTCATTCCATCATACTAACATCTTAACATACATATTTCATTAACTTATTTATATGATAATTTCTTACATGTTCTTCCTTAGTTCATAACTTATATAAGTATAAATTACTTATTCATGACTTATTAAAGCTTAAGTCCATTAATTAGCCATTTGTACTTCTTCTTATCATACAAGTTCTACCACTACTGTAACGACCCCAAAATAGGTCCATTCCATCCAACCCATTCTGAGTCGCCAAATATATGGTACGGAAAACAACTACAACTTTATTACAACAATTGTCGTGTAAAATACAACAACACATATGTCAGTGAGTTTGATACAAATATATACCAACTGTAGCATCGTCACAATGACACCTTACATAAAGGTATAGTCAAAAACTATTTTAGAAATTAGAATCTTTGGGAAGTGCTCAAGGAAACCTTCATACATGGGAGGCCATGCTTTTAGGTTATGGTAGATATCATATGGCCACGTAATTATCCTTGGTCAACCCTAATAGACCCTAAAGAAAAACGAGAAGATTACTATCATATTCTTCCCAATGGTGAGTCTTCTCTTGACATATCATTATCTCCACTGCCTCTAATTGGGTATTATACTCCAAACAAACACCAAGATTATATAGTAGTGCTTGTAAATATACTCAAAGAAGGGATGAGCATAACCATGTCTTATGATGACACGAGGTTGTATGTCATTAGACATCTTGTATGATAGTGGCAAAACACCTTCCAAGTTAAATTCACCTCACCCTCAACATCTATAAACCACCATTCTATTCCTCGCTATCCCCGCCGACCCAAATACACTTTTATTACCCGAAAGGAATTGTGAAACAAAAGGGTGAGCACAAGTAGCTCAAGAAAGAATATTATGACTAAAGATAAATAAATTATCAATAATCTTCATCAAGTAATAAATCGAGATTTAGAACATATACGGTAGATGATAAAACTTTTCAACCATAGTTGCAATGGAATGAGCAATCCATTAGAAGAGTCAAATAGACTATAAAGTCTATTGTCTTCCACGTTAAAAGTCCACCAACAATGTTTTATCCTCGTAACATCAATCAACAGCCTTCCTTTCCACAATCACATGAATAACTTATAATCATAATTGTGATTCTAAATTCTCTTCTCATCCGTGACGAAGATAATTTTCATCACCGTTTTACCCGAAACATCAAATATCATGGTTATACCAAATCACAGCCTCTGCTCATAATCATACTAATAAATTCATCTTTGCAACACGGCCAAAGATATTCATCAACAGCTCATCTTTATACTACAAAGCAAAGATATTCAACAACAGTCATCTCTTTGCATTACAAGCCAAAGATATTCATCAATAATTCATCTTTGCACTACAAAGCAAAGATATTCAACAACCGTCATCTTTGCATTACGAGCAAAAGATATTCATCAATAATTCATCTTTGCACTACAAAAGCTAAGATATTCATCAACAAGTCATCTTTGCACTACGAGCCAAAGATATTCATATATCAAAGAAATACATAATCATTTCGTAAGTTATATAACAATAATTATAACCATGTTGATCAATTCACCTTTGCACTTAAGCTAAAAATATTCAATTGTAAATTCAATGGTCATGATCATACCAACCAACAACAATTCAACTTTTGCACTATCGACCAAAGAGAACCTATAGTCACGATCATACCCAATAATCTACCCATCTTTACACTCAAGTCAAAGAGAAATATCATCATTAGGGTTATAAGAATGTTATATAAAAACAATATAATCAAAACATGGTTTTAATTTCAAGAGTAAGATTCATAAATCAACGATAATTTGGTCGAGAAGAAACCAATTTGTCGTGAATAAGACTCGTATTCGTATATAAGACCGTGATACGCATAAGAAACTCTCTACCGAAAAGATAAAGTTTCATAATAAAAAATTCATATCCATATTTATAACACCTTAATCCAAATGTTATAAATCACTTAGAAATCTCATAATCTAATATTATTAATATTATAATAATATTTTAATCATTTCTTAAACTTATAAATAATTTAATCCAATTATTTACACTTTAATAATTAATGCATTTAATCATCTAAAATGCCAAACTCATAAGATTTCATCATCATTAACCAAAACCCTCATAAAAATCTTCATATACCTCATATATGATTCTCAAGCCAATAAATCATATTTTCCAATTTTCTTACTTCACATAACATATTTAATTCATTTACTCATAACTAGAACATTTTCATGAAAAATACCAAATCAGTTCCAAAAATATTTCTTTTCTGGGATTTAGAAGAATATAGTCCCATATTGAATATATATTTTTCTCATAGTTTTTAAAATTCATTTACTATTTTTCACATGGCCAAAACCACCGAATATTTAAACATTTATCATAAATTGTACTTTTGTCCAAAAATTCTGAAATTAATACGGTATACTGATATTATATAGATGTACTCCCAATAAAAATTTCATCAATTTTGGAGTTAATCACAAGGAGTTATAAGCGGTTACTTTTAAAATAGTCTTTTCTGATAAAATCCATAACTCCTAATCTATACATTCAAAAATCGCCATTTTTGGCCACAATCTACAAAACTCATCAAAATATCATTTCAAATTTTTCCAGAATTTTTGAAGGTTCAGAAAATTTCAAACTAAAAATATAATAACCCTTAAAATCCCTTACTATCCCTTACCTCAAAAGAGCAAAGATCGAATGTTTGATATAACGCCGAATCTAACTTGCAATCAGATAGCAATACTTAAAGTATACTCAAAATACTCACAAGAATACGCTCGATAATATAGAGAGAGAAAACTTCAGTTTCTGGTATGATTTTCAATTCTAACCTAAGCACCCTATTTATAGGAAAATGCTTAGAACACCAAAGCAGAAAATTTAATAAAATATTAATATATATTTATTAAATTCTTATGCACACTTTTTATCAACTGAATTCAGCATTCAACACAAGTAGCCCACCTCACAAAACTTTTAAAAAACGTTTTTCTTATTTAACATAATTAAAACTTCAAAAATTAACTATTTCGGAGCTTTAGAACTTCAATAATTCATAATAAATAGCCATTTTGTCAGAAAATTCGAATCTCGCGAGTTTTAATAGGAAATTCAATTCTCTACATCTTTGCAGAAGAAAGTTTTTCCAAATTCCAAATAAAAATTGACCGAAATCCACAAACGGACGATTTTACATGCTATAATCAAATTTTAGTCAAGAAATGGGGTCCACCGACACACAAAACATGTGTTAATCATTTAATGCCACAAAAATACTCTTCCTCCTCATATACTCACATATCGCACATTCATTATAAAAATATCACTATTAATATATTATTAAAATAATATATTTAAATGAATTATTTTATCGTAAAAGATATAAAATATTAATTTTCAACAATTGTGACTTTAAAAATTTTCTCCATCTATATCCACATAAAATGAATATTTTCCTTATCATATTAATTAATAATTAATTATTCACAAATAATATTACGTAATCACAATAATGACAACCAGCATAGCTTCCTAGAAAGAGGGGCTTTCCAATAAAGATTTTTCCTTATCATGCAATTTAGGTGACCAAACCTCTCCTTAGATGTAACTTTCTAGACATTGCCAATAATGTTTTCTAATAATATTATTCAGATAATATGAATTATTGCTTCGATAATGAAAATACCGTAGTAAGGACAATTATTAAAACAATAAGAATATAAAATATCAACGCAAATTATCAATCAATAAAATATAATATCAAATAAGAATTATCGTAACAATTATCGAGTAGTGCTTTCTTACGTAAGAATCAATAATTGGTGCAATACCGCAAAGCACGCGTGTTTTAAACCAATTTAGTATTTTAACAAAGATTAATCTGTAATAACTACGCCCATCATTTATAAATAACTTATATTTATCATTTTCTTCATCCAATCGCTTTCCGCATGGGGCCCACACAAGGTCAAATTGTCGACTCGATATTCTCTCGACAAAAAGAATATTCCACGACCAAACTAATATTCTCCGAAACAATAAATATTTTTATAACCACTTGCATATTTTGTAAAATTTGCATATTTCACCCATAACTTTAAACTTTTATCAATTTAACCATTTACTAAATAATAATTATAAGAAAAATTGAATACTTTTATTTCATAAAATTCGGGTCTTACAATCTCCCTCCTTATGAAATTTCGTCCCCGAAATTTACGCATTCTGTATTTTAAAGGGTTGAGAATACCTTGCTTTCATTTCGCATTCTATCTCCCCGTGCCATCATGATTTCTCCATTGCTCATCTCCTCGTATTTCAAATATCATTCTAGAATACAACTTTTCAAAACAAGGGTTAATTTAACAAATTAATATATCACATAATATCCCGATATTATGACTAACCAACAAATAAGCTTAGGTAGGACACACTAGCGAAGGATTTACTCATCTCTCCCCTCCTAGTTCTAATCCCGATCTCCGCCAGATATCATATCCCTAAGCTCTGATACCAAATGTAACGACCCCAAAATAGGTCCACTCCATCCAACCCATTCTGAGTCGCCAAATATATGGTACGGAAAACAACTACAACTTTATTACAACAATTATCGTGCAAAATACAACAACACATATGTCCGTGAGTTTGATACAAATATATACCAATCAGAAGACGTCACAATGACACCTTACATAAAGGTATAGTCAAAAACCTGCTTTTAGAAATTAGAATCTTTGGGAAGTGCTCAAGAAACCTTCATACATGGGAGGCCATGCTTTTAGGTTATGGTAGATATCATATGGCCACGTAATTATCCTCGGTCAATCTAATAGACCCCAAAGAAAAACGAGAAGATTACTATCATATTCTTCCCAATGGTGAGTCTTCTCTCGACATATCATTATCTCCACTGCCTCTAATTGGGTATTATACTCCAAACAAACACCAAGATTATATAGGTAGTGCTTGTAAATATACTCAAAGAAGTGGATGAGCACAACCATGTCTTATGATGACACGAGGTCAGTATGTCATTAGACATCTTGTATGATAGTGGCAAAACACCCTTCCAAGTTAAATTCACCTCACCTCAACATCTATAAACCACCATTCTATTCCTCGCTATCCCCGCCGACCCAAATTACACTTTTATTACCTCGAAGGAATTGTGAAACAAAAGGGTGAGCACAACTAGCTCAAGAAGAATATTATGACTAAAGATAAATAAATTATCAATAGTCTTTCATCAAGAATAAATCGTAGATTTAGAACATATGGTAGATGATAAAACTTTTCAACCATAGTTGCAAATGAATGAGCAATCCATTAGAAGAGTCAAATAGACTATAAAGTCTATTATCTTCTCCACGTTAAAAGTCCACCAACAATGTTTTATCCTCGTAACATCAATCAACAGCCTTCCTTTCCACAATCACATGAATAACTTATAATCATAATTGTGATTCTAAATTCCTCTTCTCATCCAGTGACGTAGATAATTTTCATCACCGCCTTTACCCAAACATCAAATATCATGGTTATACCAAATCACGCCTCGCTCATAATCATACTAATAAATTCATCTTTGCACCACGGCCAAAGATATTTATCAACAGCTCATCTTTACACTACAAAGCTAAAGATATTCAACAACAGTGTCATCTTTGCATTACAAGCCAAAGATATTCATCAATAATTCATCTTTTTGCACTACAAAGCAAAGATATTCAACAACCGGTCATCTTTGCATTACGAGCAAAAAGATATTCATCAATAATTCATCTTTGCACTACAAAGCTAAGATATTCATCAACAAGTCATCTTTGCACTACGAGCCAAAGATATTCATATATTAAAGAAATACATAATCATTTCGTGGTTATATAACAATAATTATAACCATGTTGATCAATTCACCTTTGCACTTAAGCTAAAAATATTCAATTGTAAATTCAATGGTCATGATCATACCACCAACAATTCAACTTTTGCACTCATCGCCAAAGAGAACCTATAGTCACGATCATACCAATAATCTACCCATCTTTACACTCAAGTCAAAGAGAAATATCATCATTGTGGTTATAAGAATGTTATATAAAAAACAATATAATCAAAACATGATTTTAATTTCAAGAGTAAGATTCATAAATCAACGATAATTTGGTCGAGAAGAAACCAATTTGTCGTGAATAAGACTCGTATTCGTACATAGTACCGTGATACGCATATAAGAACCTCTACACGAAAAAGATAAAGTTTCATAATAAAATTCATATCCATATTTATAACACCTTAATCCAAATGTTATAAATCACTTAGAAATCTCATAATCTAATATAATTAATATTATAATAATATTTTAATCATTTCTTAAACTTATAAATAATTTAATCCAATTATTTACACTTTAATAATTAATGCATTTAATCATCTAAAATGCCAAACTCATAAGATTTCATCATCATTAACCAAAAACCCTCATAAAAATTTGCATATACCTCATATATGATTCTCAAGCCAATAAATCATATTTTCCAATTTTCTTACTTCACATAACATATTTAATTCATTTACTCATAACTAGAACATTTTCATGAAAAATACCAAATCAGTTCCAAAAATATTTATTTTCTGGGATTTAGAAGAATATAGTCCCATATTGAATATATATTTTTCTCATAGTTTTTAAAATTCATTTACTATTTTTTACATGGCCAAAACCACCGAATATTTAAACATTTATCATAAATTATACTTTTGTCCAAAAATTCTGAAATTAATTCGGTATACTGATATTATATAGATGTACTCCCAATAAAAATTTCATCAATTTTGGAGTTAATCACAAGGAGTTATAAGCGGTTACTTTTAAAATAGTCTTTTCTCATAAAATCCATAACTCCTAATCTATACATCCAAAAATCGCCATTTTTGGCCACAATCTACAAAACTCATCAAAATATCATTTCAAATTTTTCCAGAATTTTTGAAGATTCAGAAAAATTTCGAAACTAAAAAACATAATAACCCTTAAAATCCCTTACTATCCCTTACCTCAAAAGAAAGCAAAGATTGAATGTCTGATATAACGAAATCTAACTTGCACCGTATAGCAATACTTAAAGTATACTCAAAATACTCACAAGAATATACTCGATAATATAGAGACAAGAATATGCTCAATAATATAGAGAGAGAAAACTTCAGTTTCTGGTATGATTTTCAATTCTAACCTAAGCACCCTATTTATAGGAAAATGCTTAGAACACCAAAGCGTAAAATTTAATAAAATATTAATATATATTTATTAAATTCTTACGCACACTTTTTTATCAACTGAATTCAGCATTCAACACAAGTAGCCCACCTCACAAAACTTTTTAAAAAACGTTTTTTTATTTAACATAATTAAAACTTCAAAAATTAACTATTTTGAGCTTCGAACTTCAATAATTCATAATAAATAGCCATTTTGTCAGAAAATTCGAATCTTGCGAGTTTTTATAGGAAATTCAATTCTCTACATCTTTCCAGAAGAAAGTTTTTCCAAATTCCAAATAAAAATTGACCGAAATCCACAAACGAACGATTTTACATGCTATAATCAAATTTTAGTCAAGAAATGGGGTCCACCGACACACAAAACATGTGTTAATCATTTAATGCCACAAAAATACTCTTCCTCCTCATATACTCACATATCGCACATTCATTATAAAAATATCACTATTAATATATTATTAAAATAATCTATTTAAATGAATTATTTTATCAGAAAAAGATAAAATATTAATTTTCAACAATTGTGACTTTAAAAATTTTCTCCATCTATATCCACATAAAATGAATATTTTCCTTATCATATTAATCAATAATTAATTATTCACAAATAATATTACGTAATCACAATAATGACAACCAGCGCTTCCTGGAAAAGGGGGCTTTCCAATAAAGATTTCTCCTTCATCAAGCGCAATTAGGTGACCAAACCTCTCCTTAGATGTAACTTTCTAGACATTGCCAATAATGTTTTCTAATAATATTATTCAGATAATATGAATTATTGCTTCAATAATGGAAAATACCGTGTGTAGTGACAATTATTAAAACAACAAGAATATAAAATATCAACGCAACAATTATTGAATCAATAAAATATAATATTGAAAAGAATTATCGTAATAATTATCGAGTAATGCTTTCTTACGTAAGAATCAATAATTGGTGCAATACCGTAATGCTACGTGTTTTTAACCACCTAGTATTTTAACAAAGATAATCTAATTCAAATAACCACGCCGTTTTTATAAACAACTTATATTTGTCGCTTTCTTCATCCAATCGCTTTCAGTTATGGGGCCCACACAAGGTCAAGGCCGTCAGATCGATATTCCTTAACAAAAAGAATATTCCACGACCAAACTAATATTCTCCTACAAACAATAAATATTTTATAACCACTTGCATATTTTGTAAAATTTGCATATTTCACCCATAACTTTAAACTTTTATCAATTTAACCATTTACTAAATAATAATTATAAGAAAAAATTGAATACTTTTATTTCATAAAATTCGGGGTCTTACAACTACTCACTTCTCTAACAATTGAAGAGAGAGAGAATCATGGTTTAGGATCTTAACCTTGAAGATTACTTGGTTAAGCTTTGTTCTTCCTTCTTGCTTCTTGAATTACAGAGTCTAGCTTTTCTAGCTTTTTCTCTCTAACCAATAAGTTATAAGTTGTTGGTGGAAAATTTAACAAGTGGGAAATAATCTAGCAAGCTTCCTATTTATAGGATTGGCAAAGTTAGGATAGTTTAGTCTTTAAACCATTCCACCTCCTTAATTCCACCTCCTTAAGCACCTCCTTACTATTCCTATCTTGGTCATCAAGTTTACTTGGCCATTACTTAACTTATCATTTGCTTAGCCACCAAGTATAAGCACTTTACTTAGCCACCAAGTATAAGCACTTTACTTGGCCACCACTTTAGATCACCCATGGGTTGCCCCATGGATTTTAACCATCCGATAACCCATCAGTTCTTACTTTGGGCTTTTAGTTTAATTAACTTACTTATACTTTGGCTTGCATTTAAACCAACATTGTACTTGTTCATTAATTCACATTGGACCTTAACCTTTAAATCTAATTGGACTTAACCATTCCTATACTTGGGCTTGTATAATTCCTAACAAATCCTATAAATAAGTCTAATACATTTCGCTTAAAGCCTTATAACGTATAATCTACGTATTAATCTCGTATTCTAACTCGTATACTTATTCATATATGACATACCATCACTCATATATACTCGTATAATACCTCGTATCATACTCGTATTCATTACCTCGTACAATACCTACGTATTATACGATCATCGCTTTAATTCATTATACGCATTTCAATTCCTTCTCGGAAATCACTTTCCCTAACTGTTAGGTTTGAAGTCCGCAAGTGAAAAATTCATTTTCCATAACTGAAATATTATTGGATATTCCATCTTGTCTTAGAATTCTATCATTACCCGTTTCTCGAAAGTTCAAAAATAATTCCCGAGCAGAAATTAGTGAATAGTGTTTTTACGAAAATTTCTCAAAAAACTTTTATTTTCGTCTTGGAAATTCAAACATTTAATTCTATCACGTAGCCAAAATCCTTCAGATAACTTACTCACATCTGCACATTCTAGGTCATAGAACAACCTTCAGATAACTTACTCACATAAATAATCAATTAAATTCATTTAATCCACATAATCAAATAAAAATTTGATTCTCATAAAAATCCGATTTTCTCGGACGTTACATTCTTCCCCCCTTATAAGGATTCTGTCCCCAGAATCTCGCTATAATACATAAACAAATGAGGAAAAATTTTCTTTATTTTAATCTTGAGTTCCCACGTTGCTTCTTCGGCATTGTGGTTCTTTTATTTCACCTTCACCGAAGGTATTATATTATTTCACATAACTTGTCCCTTCCTATCAATAATCTGAATGGGAAGTTAAGCACTTACTAACACATTATGCTATCTCCTTTTTCATATTTGCTGCGGCTTCACTAACTATTTATCTTCTAACTTTAGAATTATTTGGAACTCAAATTCCTCCTTCAAAACAAGATTATACTTGGTCTTCTCTTCATCCTCCATCCTATTTTTCATTCGCTTGTATTCCTCATTATCTAGTTGTACTTCCTTAACTCGTTCCACTTTCGTGGATTGAGTCTACATTTTGAATAACATTTCTACCACTTCATTTCGTAATTTAACTTCTAACTCCGTTCTCTCCATCTCCATTATTAACTCATTCTGAGTCGTTAACATCGATAGCTTTTCCCTACCTTTCTTACTTAATGTGTTGCTTCTACGTTTATCTTCCCGATATGATATAAGATATCACAGTCATGATCCTTTATCCATTCTAATCACCTTCTCTTCCTCATATTCAACTCCTGCTGTATGAAGATATATTTCAGACTTTTATAGTCCGTCTATATCTCATACTTCTCCCCGTATAAATATTATCTTCAGATTTTTAATTCAAAAACTACAGCTGCCAATTCTAGATCATAAGTAGGATAAACCTTCTCATAATCCTTTAACTGGGGTGATGCATACGCAATGACCTTTCAATGTTACATGAGCACGCAACCTCGTCCTCTATGTGAATCATTGATATAAATTACAAAGTTCCTCGTATCATCTGATAAAGATAATACAGTTGCCTCACTTAACCTTCCTTTTTAGTTCCTGAAAACTATTTTTCTCACTTCTCATTTCCAACATATTTTTCAATAACATGTCCTAAAATCTGTATATCTTTTAAGCTAAAATTCACACTTAGTGAATTTTGTATCCTACTTCTCCCTCCGTAGTGTTTCCTACACTATCTTCAAATGTTCAGCGTGATCTCCTGGCGTCTTAGAATAGACTAGAATATCACCAATGATTATTACCACACTCGCCCAAATATTATTTGAACACTATGTGAAGCTAATGGTACTTTCAACCATAGCACATCACAAGAGTACTTAACAGCTTACCACCGACTTTCTCGGCGCCCCTTACGGAAAGTCTAACTTTAGTACATTAGTCAACCCAAACGACATCACCAGAAACTCATAATAACCATAACGAGTTCTGAACATTGTCTTAAATACATCCTTCTTCCTTACTTTCAACTGACAATACCCCGCACACAACTCTATCAAAAAAAATACTTGGCCCCTTTCAACTGATCAAATAGATCATCGATCATGGGCAATGGGTATTTACTCTCAACCGTTAACTTACTCCACTCATGATAGTCGATACACAAACGTAACGACTCACCCTTCTTATTTACTGATAATATCAGTGCTCCTACGCTCTGAGTGTCCACAACATGGCACATATATTCTATACACCTCTTCATCTGCATCCTCTTAGCTTGCGTCATGGTTAGACAACAAGAACGTTCTGGTGATTTATTACCATAAAATACTACCTTGGATTTTCTTAGAAAACCGAAGATTCATACTTTTATTCTGACAATTTATTAAAGTTCTATGGTTAATTAACCCATTCATAATGAGAATTACTTCAAATTCTCTCAACCTTATCGGTACTTATCTACCAATATTTTATTACCTCTATTATCCATGAAACAATTCCCATGAATATATTCAACGAGAGTTATTTCCGCATTCTCTACCTTAACGTTTAAAGGTATTTATAATCCTTTCGGGAAAAAACTTAATCACTTAGCAGTTCACATGCTATAAAAGAAAAGTAGCACTCCAATCAAACAGAACATAAGCATTCATTGTATTGACTGGAATGATACTTGTTACTACATCTGTTGATGCAACCGCATCTTGGACCGTCCTATTAAAAGTACGGGCCATAGGTCTACCCGACGATGGTGGTCCGGTAATGGCTAACTTACCTTTACTAGCATCCTTACTTTCCTCTGACCCCTTCTTTGGGCAATTTCTTGCCATGTGGTCCATCGACCCACAAACAAAAAAACCATGATTTTTCTTAGGATTAGGACAATTGGGTGATATATGACCCTCTTGTCCACAATTATAACAAACTAATTTCCTTTTTAGACAGACTCCCAAATGACTCATTCCACGTGTCTTACATGCTTTGATCCTACGCTTAGGATCCCTTTGTCCCACTCCAGTATTCCTGGAGTTAAAATTCTTCCTTTTTGGCATGATGCCACTACCATTGGCATTCTCTGCCTTGGTTCCTTCCTTTCCCTTACTCTTATTCTTTTTTTCTTTGTGGTATTAGGTCAAGGCCTTACTACCACCTTCTGCTATAATCGCCTTTTCCAGAATGGTCCCATAGGAAGCACTCTGGATCACAGAAATCCTACTATAGAGCCAGGGTTTCAGGCCCTACTCAAACCTACGAGCCTTTCTCTCCTCAGTGTCCACTTGGTGTGGAGCAAACATTGCCAATTCATTGAATTTGGCCGCATACTGGGGAACCGTCATGTCCCCTTGCTTAAGTTCTAAGAACTTAATCTCCATCCTTCCTTACATGCTTGTAGGGAAATAGTTCTCGAAGAAAACCTTCTTGAACTGTTTCCACGTTATCACATCAGTTCTAGCCCCACCCTGGTGAGCCTCCCACCAAAAGTTGGCTCCCCCTTTCATCATGTAAGTCGCAAAAGAATTCTTTTGCGTTTGTGATAACAAACGCCTTCTCTATTTCTTTTACCCATGTCTGGGCCTCTATTGGGTCCGTCGTTCCTTTGAAATCCTGCGGACCTACACTTTTAAACTCTTTAAAGGTAGTCGTTCTGGCTACCTTAGGTCCCGTGGGTGCTCTACCCCCGATTTGGTTAAATACAGCCGTAAATAAATTAACAAACTCTTGCATAGGGTTGTTCTGACCCCCTTGGTTATCATTATGTGATTCCGCTTCCTGATTACGTTGTCTTCTCCTTGGCGGCATTTTCTAATTAAATAAATAAAATTTCATTATTATCTATTTACTTACTTAGTTATTATTCGCCAAACAATAACTCATACCATAACAAAGCATATTAAATGAAAACTTCATTATATTCATATGCTTCTTCATAGTTTGAAACTATTTACAATTTGTTTCCATAGCCAAAAGCTATTACATTTCTATCCCGCAATTGAACTTCACAAAAGTTGGGATTTACAAAAAGACTACCCTTTGATTATACAAAAGAGAATTTTACGTCACTACACACATATTTATAACTCTAAACTTCTAATAATGCATAACAGCGTCCTCATGTTTCTTATTCGCATGAATCGACACAATATCCCGACTAATAGTATGTCAAGTTTGTCCCGACTCAATGGGAAAACAAGCAATTTTCAGCTTGAAATCCTTATTAGCATTCTCATGGATGTAAGACATCCGTGCTATCTTCTAGTTTTTCTCAACCAGTTTCTTACGAAGCTCATCGACCTCATTCTTACACCTCATTGCCTTATCCTTTATGAGCACCTTTTCATCGTGCTCTGACTCAAAATCTACTTCTGCAGACTCCTTTGTTTCATAAAATAACTAATCTTTTCATTCTGATTCTACACAACTGTACGCAATTACACATTCCTGTCAAGCACTGCCAGATACTGTAACAATCTGGATTTTTAAATTATAATTTTAAATATTTATTGGATTATATAAATATTTATTTGATGTGATTATTGTTGAAATTGTTGAATAAATATTTTATTGATGTGGTTATTATTAGTAAATATTTATGAATTAAATTTATTAGATAATATTCTAAATTAAATTAATTTATAATTTAGAGAGTTGTAATATAACATGAGATGTTATATTGTTGTTTTAATTTAATAATTTAAAGTAATTTAGAGAGTTGTAATATAACATGAGATGTTATATTGTTGTTTTAATTTAATAATTTAAAGTGGTATGTTAAATTATTAAATAAAATTATAATGAAATTATAATTTTGTGATATTTGTTAAAGTGGAATATTTACTTAAAATATAGTATGTATAATTAAATTATTTGATTAATGTTGGATATGGAAATCCAAATAAATAATATGTGATTATAAATTATAAACTAAATGGTTTATTAAAAGAAAATTAAAGTAGTTTAATTTAGTTTTGACCAAACAAGGCTTAAAATATTAAGTCTTTAATTTTTAAAGGGTTTTGCCAAACGGAGCCTTATGGCTTTTGGATTTTTGAATTTTAAATTATAAATAAAATAAATAAATAAATAATATAAAATATGTTTATAATTGGGATACGTTTATAATAGTATAACTAATATATTTAGTAGGTATTAAGGCCATATCGGTTACTTTATTTTATGTATACCTGTTATCAGTTTTGTTTTTGGCTTAAGCCTAAGAGGAGAAAACTGAGAAGTTCAGAGAGAGAATACAGAGAACTTGAGAGGGAGTTGAGAGAGAATTCTTGAGTTTTCCAAAGCAAATTCCTGTGTTTAGCAAGGTTGTGCAAGCTAATTGAAGGTAATTTTCCATAATCTCCATATTATATATATGTATATGTATATATGAGTTTATGGCATAAAATTTTATATTCTGTGAATTTCATCTTTTTGAATTATTGATATATATAATTGGTAATTGTGATTATACATGTTTATGATGTTAGAGTTTGCATTAGATAAGAATTTGTGATGCTAATTACGGTTAAAAAAGGAAGAAAGTGTTTACAGTGAATATTTTTCATATGGCTTATGAAAGTACAAAATTCGTTGGTCAATTTGTATGATAATCTGTAAATTGAGTTGTGTTTATGCTAGTTCGTTAAGAAACGAAGAGAACGTAGTTTGAACGAAGTGATTTGGTATAAAACTGAGATTACAATGAGGATTTTTGTAAAGGATGTCAAAAATGGTGCTTTGTATGAAAACATGGAATTTGAGGAATTAAGTTAGTAAAAGTTGTTGTTAAATTGTTCTATGTTAATGAATAAGTGAGAAAACATGTTTATGATAGTTTTATATCAATTGTTTGTGTCAAATTCACTATTTTGTGGGTGAAATTCGTGTTAGTTGGGCTAAAGTTTGCCATCGCTCACAAACCTTTCTCGGTTATGTCACATAGACCGCGGCAGCAATTGCTACTGGTGCCAAAGCTTAAATCTAGTGAAGTCTACCGATCCCAGAGCTTGTGTATGGAGCAATTCATACCATACCGTGTCCTGAGACAGTGACTTCTACTGCTGCTGCAGACCTTGGGTACCCTTACCACTTGGTCTAAGGTTATGGTAATGTGTCAAACATGTAGTAAGAAGGTTAAAACAGAACCGCGATGTGTAATTGATAAATTCAAAGTAGTAAAAATAATTAGTAAGTTATGAACGTGATATGTGGAACTTAGTGTACACATTGAATGGTAAATAGGTGTTGTGATGGTAACACTTGTGATTTCTGAAATGAACACTAAAATATGGAAGGTGATTAATATAAAACCAATTAGTCTTAGGAAGACTTAAACACTTGATTGAACTTCAAGTTTGATTAAGGAGAAATGTAGTATTGATTAATAAGAGTTGAAAATATGATTTGGATGCTAAAAGTCGTGTGTATGTGTTAGTGAGTTTTCAGATTCGTGTTATGTGGTTTAGTATTATGGTTAAACCTTAAACTAAAGGTTATAACTTAACTAAGATGAGAAATGAATCTATGAGGTTAATGTATGTAACTAATTGATGTGATAATTCTAATGGTATGTGTAGGACATTGGAGTACGTGAGTTGTAATTGTATAGCTAACGTAAGAGGCAAGTTCCCTAACCTTTGCTACTTTATTATTCAACAAGGTTACTTTGCACTGTCATGTTATACTTATGCAAGTTCTCTTTCTCTAATCTCTTGTTGAGCAATTTATTGTTATGCAAGTTCTTTAACCCTCATTTATTGTGGAGAAAGTTAACTAATCTTTGTTTCTTTGTTCCAAACGAGATCACTTTGGTTATTCAAAATCAGTAATTTTATTGTAAGAAATGTGTTTATTCAGTTACTAATAACTGTTGTTCGATCTTCGTTCTCCAATGTCATTGTACTATTTTATATTATTGTACAAAACTCTAAGTTGCCTAGCGATTCTTTACCAATTCAACTAATCCTTAGTTGATGAATGTTCTAAACTCTAAATTACCCTTGAAGTCAACCCAAACCAAACTTCCTTTGGTTTGCTTATGTACTCACACAATTTTGAAAGCATGTTGTCGATGATAAAACTTGTTCAATTTAAAAGTCATTAATACTCTAGCTCTTATTGATTCATCGATATACCTTGTTTATGAAAATATTATAATCAAACACTTAAATAGTTATTGGTCCCTATCTGATTCAACCAGTACTTGGTTGATGAGCGTTCTAAAGATCTAGAATTCCTTTGATATTAATTCCCAACCAAACTTCCTTTGGTTCGGAACCTGATAATCTAAGCTAAGATGAACAACCCTATATTAGGGGATTATTTTTAGAGCTACGCCATAGCGTTAAAATGTTTGCGCAATACATAGTACAAAGGGCTGATCACCTGGAGTACAGGATGATTGTCCATATAGTCGTTTAGACTGTTAAAGGTTACAGTAGAAACACCTGTTAACCTAGGACATAGATGATGATTATAGTCTTTTAGACTGTGAAAGGTTAAAGTAGAAATACTTGAAAAACCTAGAGTATAGTTCGTGGTCTCGCGACCCTCAGTGTATTCTTTGATGTTGATATCTATTGTTAACTTAAACGTTCATTATTCCTTTGAACTCATAGCTATTGAATTAAAGTTTATTGTTCCGGTAAGAATACTTTACCATTGAAAGCTCAGTTAATTTTCATTCATTAAACATTATTGTATATTATCCTTCTTGTGGACAATTGTTTGCTCACTCTTGCACAAAACAATGCAGATGAAGTTAAGAAGTTTGAAGAGTTTTCTATAAGCAAGGGCAAGGACACGATGCTTGATTAGACGATGTTTAATTTACCTTTTATTTATGAAGCTTATGTAATAGTTTTGATTATGGCTATGTTTTAATTTTCCGCTGATGATTGTAATAAAGGTTAGATGACTTGGAATTTATTTTAGATTATGTAACCCTTTAATGGGAGATTGATTGTTTAAACTTTTGAGTTTAATTATATCCTTTATTTTTGGGTAGTTAGTTATGAGTTAATTGGACAGTGAACACCAAATCTGTGGGATTGAGGTGCCCGGATTTGGGGGTGTCACAGATACAATGCTCTCATTGCATCTGGAGGTGCTGACTCTTGTGCAGGTACCACCGTATTAATCGATGTTACCTCCATTTCTTCCTCCACATCGATCATCATATTAAGGTATGATGCTATATCTATATCTCCCTCGGAGTAGTTCTCCTCAGAAAAGTACTCCTCTGGCTCCGACTCTTCTAGAATTACTAATGGTACCTCTGCCACTGCCATAGGTACAGGCTCTACTATGTTCACTATTTCTTCGCTCACCACGTGTATATCTCTATACATCAAGATATCAATCGACATCTACAATAACACATAACATGTTGATTAGTACATAATACGCAATAGTATAAGCACAAATCACATTTAATTTATTTAGGATTAATTTCCATCTTTTAAATCTTTTGGTACTGAGTTTCCTTAATACATTATTAACTCATTCGACTCGAGTTTACTTTCTTCGGACTTTTCCTTCCTTAAAGAGGTTATTAGCCTAAGGTTCTTTCCCCCTTAAGTTTTATAACCTAATGGTTTGATACCAACCTATGAAGCCCCCAAATTCGGGTATCTTCCAACCCGACAGATGGTGTTACACGGTACTCATAACTGAACATTCATTCTATTGAAACAACATCAAAATGAGTGTATCAACGATATTCTTATTACATTGATAATAATACACCATGTTCCCGTGTTCTGAAACCGTTACATTCTTTGTTCGTTGTAATATAATTCATACAAACATACTAGTCTATTACAGAATAAACTAGTCATACATCTTCGCCTTGCCTTTATCTTTACTAGAACCCTCGGTTCACTCGACCTTGGCTGCAATCATATAATTCAAGTAAGAAGTGAGCATAACTAGCTCAGCAAGTCTAATAATATATTATATAAATACCACTTCGAGAATCATATGATTATTCTTCAATAACTGAACAAGTAGTTACAAAGTACTATGAAACATTGAATAGCACTTCTCATCTCATAAAACAATTTCAAAGTACATATAGTAGCTTAGAAATTCTGAGTAGGTCCATAGACTATAAACATTCTCTTTAGCTTTTATTCATGAAAAGGACAACCCGGTACTAAGACCGTAAGTCCGATATTTCTTACGAGCACTTCTAGGTGATCAACCTATAGTACTCTATATTGATCAACACTCATCCGTTAAACGTATTTACGTTTAAGTTTTGGCAACCTAGCGTGCCCATCGAATAATCGATGTAAAATACATTTATTTATTCAAACTCAGGCTTACCTTGAATCCGTACCAAATAATTGGCGTAGGATAGCGTTATCAATTCTATATTGAAAGACTTGTAAATAAATAAATAAATCAATCTTTTAAGATCAGTCTAGCCGAGTTAAAACTGGCATCGACCCTTTCTTTAAAACCATTTATGCATCTCATAACATGAATCACTAAAAACATGGCTAACACGAAGGTTAGACAAGCGTTAGGAAAACTTGTCTTTAGCGTCTGCTACGGTTATTACACTTTCCCTTTAAGTCTTTAGAGTCTCTACAATACATAACCACATACATACCACATTAGGTCATGAACAAACATGTATGGTACCTAATGTATCTTACCTTTCTTCTCAATCTAATCATTTATTAGATTTGTTATTATTGGTTCCGACTTGCCATTATAATTTACATCGTTCTTACGTTCACGTTCACATAACCATTAACAACTTTTAGTTGTAATTCTCAACGTTTATAGTCATCATCGAGGATGTTACTTTAAGTTAATTAATTCATCATCAATCAACTATCTTTCATTTCCGATACTTAACTAAACTTATTTCATTAACAAAACTCGTTCAAGTATTTATCTGCCCTTACGGCTTATTATCGTTCATCGTTTCATTATTAATAACTTACGTTCAATTAATCTTTCTTTCAACCTTTAGTCGTTAACTTAAGGTTGAACAACATTTTAATTGATGTTACATTAGGTTAATTAAGAAAATTTAATTTAACCAAATCAATTTAATTTCTTTCCTTACTAGTAAGCCTTCCTTACTATCTTCATTACTAGTCTTTGGCGCATCGCGACACCAACTTTCCCTCTCTATGCAAAGGTGGCGTGGTCCTGACTTCGGCGTTCTGCGCATGAGTCTCTTTGTTAACTATCGGCGCTCGCATGATGACTCTCATAGTAAGTGATAAACAAGGTTGGTGTTGCAGCGCCACTTGTGATGCCTTGGCTGACGCCGTGGCACCGGCCTTCTGCACCAGATGGTGTTGACAGATTACTTACATTGATGAACTTCTCGGACTCCAAATTTGATTATTTTAAGTCTAAATTGGCTCATTCAAAAGTAATTAGCTCATAAATCATATGCTCTATGTGTTCATGCAAGAATTTTACATTTTTAACTTCTTTAACTCGAAATTCACCTTTTAGTTCATTTTAAAGAAAACGATAAACGTTCGTGAACGTTCAACGCCCGTTTCTTCGTTCTAAGTCAGAATTCAATCATTTTCGAGTCTGCAACTCTAGAATGCCAAATGAGACTATACTCCATTGAAAACCAATGTTTCCAAGCTCAATGTTAAAATTTGACTTCCATTCCGAGAATTTCTTGATTTCGACGATTATCGTCCAAACTCGTGAATTTCGCCATAACTTCGTTACTCTAGATTTTTAAACCATTTCAAATGGATTCATTACATCATACTAACATCTTAACATACATATTTCATTAACTTATTTACATGATAAGTTTTTACATATTCTTCCTTAGTTCATAACTTATATAAGTATAAATTACTTATTAATGACTTATTAAAGCTTAAGTCCATTAATTAGCCATTCGTACTTCTTCTTATCATACAAGTTCTACCACTACTCACTTCTCTAACAATTAAAGAGATGGAGAATCATGGTTTAGGATCTTACCCTTGAAGATTACTTGGTTAAGCTTTGTTCTTCCTTCTTTCTTCTTGAATTACAAAGTCTAGATTTTCTAGATTTTTCTCTCTAATTAATAAGTTATAAGTTGTTGGTGGAAAATTTAACAAGTGGGAAATAATCTAGCAAGCTTCATATTTATAGGATTGGCAAAGTTAGGGTAGTTTAGTCTTTAAACCATCCCACCTCCTTACTATTCCTATCTTGGTCATCAAGTGTACTTGGCCATTACTTAACTTATCCTTTGCTTAGCCACCAAGTATAAGCACTTTACTTGGCCACCACTTTGGATCACCCATGGGTTTTAACCATTCTATAACCTATCGGTTTTTTCTTTGGGCTTTTAGTTTAATTAACTTACTTATACTTTGGCTTGCATTTAAACCAACATTGTACTTGTTCATTAATTCACATTGGACATTAACCTTTAATTCCAATTGGACTTAACCATTCCTATACTTGGGCTTGTACAATTCCTAATAAATTCTACAAGTCCAATATATTTGGCTTAAAGTCTTATAACGTATAATCTACGCATTAATCTCGTATTCTAACTCGTATACTTATTCATATATGACATACCATCATTCATACATACTCGTATAATACTTCGTATCATACTCGTATTCATTACCTCGTACAATACCTACGTATTATACAATCATTGCTTTAATTCATTATACGCATTTTAATTCCTTCTCAGAAATCACTTTCCCTAACCGTTAGGTTTTAAGTCCGCAAGAGCAAACTTCGTTTGCCATAACTGAAATATTATTGGATATTCCATCTCGTCTTAGAATTCTATTATTACGCGTTTCTCGGAAGTTCAAAAATAATTCCTGAGCAAAAATCACTGAATAGTGTTTTTACGGAAATTTCTCGGAAAATTTTTATTTTCGTCTTAGAAATTCAAACACTTTAATTCTATCACATAGCCAAAATCCTAACCACATCCGCACATTCTAGGTCATAGAATGAACTTCACATAACATACTCATATAAATAATCAATTAAATTCATTTAATCCACATAATCAAATAAAAATAATTCTCATAAAAATTCGATTTTCTCGAACGTTACACAAGCACCTGTGTTGGCCTTACCAGACAACACGGGAGGGTTTATAGTGTATAGTGATGCATCATGTGACGCCCCCAAAATAGGTATACATCAACCATCTTAAGTCGCCAGATACATGGTACATAACTTAAATACAAACTTAATTATACAACTGTCGTGCAAAATATGACAAAACATAGCTGAGAGTTAACAAGAACATTGCCTTCTAGATAATATCCACACTCAATGGAGTCCTCATTACAATTATTATCACACTATTTTATAAAAATAGTGAGGACTACTATAGCCACCATCTCGGACCATCACTCCATTCCTCGACTAGTTTCAGCTATATATTCTTATTTCTTGAAGAAAACAGTAAAAGAAAAGAGTGAGCTCAACTAGCCCGGTAAGAAATATTATGACTAAGATAATGCAGAATAAATTATTGTTAGCCTTCAACAATATAACAACTGATAGAATACAATAGACAACAAGTTTTAGATCAACAACTGCAGTGGAACAAGCAAT
This sequence comes from Panax quinquefolius, assembly GCA_020205615.1. NCBI lineage: Eukaryota > Viridiplantae > Streptophyta > Magnoliopsida > Apiales > Araliaceae > Panax > Panax quinquefolius. The sequence continues at coordinate 79,012,704 of CM035154.1, read as the reverse complement.
CCATTAGAAGAGTCAAGTAGAGCATGATATCTATTATCTTCTATGATTTAAAAGTTTATCATTAATTTTATCACTGAGACTCAGCTTAATAAATAATCCACATCATCGAATCATCCTTGCACTACGGCTAAGGATATTCATTAGTATCACGACCACAAAGTATCCATGAACTACGGGCCAAGGATATTCGTGTTTTCACCAATGGTCATGATTATACCGAATAATCCCTGATTATAATCATACCAACAATTGACCATCAATGCACTACAGGCCAATGAGGACTTTTACCACATCATTTGTAACATTACGGGTCATGATTATACTGAATGATCCCTGGTCATAATCATACCAATCAACAGTTCATCTTTGCACCCTTGGCCGAAGATGACTTTCATCATAATATAAGAATGAGGATGATGACAATGATATAAGCATTAATCAAACAAAATCAATGATAAATATTAAAGACTTTAAATTTATCCAGAGTTTAAAAATATCCAAATTGTCAACATGATACTGCTTTGTGGAGTAAAATTCAAGAATAATATTCATGTATCAAAAATAATTTTGGACAGAAAAGAAATCAATTTTTGTCATGAATAGTACCGTGAATGAATAATGGCCCGAGTGAATAGTACCCCATGAATAGTACTTCGGGAATAGTACCCCGTGAATAGTACCCCAGCATGAAAAGTGCCATGAATACCCGAGTAAGTAATATTCAAGTGAATAGTAACCGGGTGAATACTAACTCGTGAATAGTAACCCAGTATAAAAAGTACCCCGAATACCCGAGTGAACAATACTAGAGTAAATAGTATTCGGGTGATTAGTAACTAGTGAATAGTAACCCTAGGAAAAATATTGATACTTAATAAGAAAGTTTAGATCAATATTCCAATGAAACGATACTGGATGAAGCGCAAAACTCAAGGATATTCCACTAATTTCAAGGAATATAGAAGCAATACTTACCATAGTAAGTTTAGATTTAGGAATATAAAAAGAAATAACATACGAAACTGCAAATAGATTTTCACCTGTTATACGGTACGTAATCCTCTTAGACAGGTTATTCCGATATATTAAAGGATGAATACGAAAAATAGTATTCTTTATGAATACGAAAGAAATAATACCCCTTACCTTAGTAGAAGATCGGATACTGCAATATTAAAGTAGCATAATACTCTTCTTCTTGCTCTATATAGTTTCTCTCTATAGTGTCTCTTATGAATCTCAGTGAATTGGTGAATATGAAAGAAGAATTAAGCTTCTATTTATAGGAGAATGGACTAAATAGTAACTAATTCTCCAGATTGATTTACTATTAGAATAGACGGTTCATATTGATTACTATTAAAACCACAACCGGCGGTCCAGATTGATTTACTTTTAAAACCACCACCGACGGTCCAGATTGATTTACTATTAAAACCACCACCGACAGTCCAGATTAATTTACTATTAAAACCAACATCTATGGTCCAGATTGATTTATTATTAAAACCACCATCAATGGTCCAGATTGATTTACTATTACAACCACCATCAATGGTCCAGATTGATTAACTATTAAAACCACCATAAATGGTCCAGATTGGTTATCTATTAAAACCACCATCGACAGTCCATAAAATTAGTAAATCTTCCCATGGAATACTATGTCAAACTTACAACAAACGCCTCATAACAATCCCTATATTTATATCAAAAATTGAATAAATATTTACCACAAATTATTTATCTTTAATAAACATATTTTTAATCTATTAACAATTATTCATCATTAATATTATAAATCATAATATTTAACAACCAGATCATTCTCAGGAAAGAAGGGGCTTTCCGATAAAGATTTCTCCCTATTGGTGCGCAATTAGGTGACCAAACCTCTCCTCGACAGAACTTTCTAGACATCGTCAATATTTTAAATAATAATATGAATAACTTTGTCGTCTCAATTATTGATTTAATAATATAAAATATTAATATTGTGACAATAATTGAATCAAATAACGTGAGATACTATGAAACAATTACTATAGCAATAATTGAGTATAACTGAGTGACTTCTCACGTAAGCATCAATAATCAATATCGTGTGCTACTATGCAACCACGCCAGACATCGCATTTTTTTACCACCGGGTATTTCAACAGCTTTAATTCAAGAAAATTTCACCATTATTTTTATAAAAAGATATTTCTGTCATTTTCTAACTACGACAATACTTTCATTGTGGGGTCCACCAATGATTGGGCCGTCGTACTAATATTCCCTGTTAAAATGAATATTCCCCGACACAACGAATATTTTATATCAACTTGCTTACTTTGCAAAATTTTCAAATATTACCCACAACTATAACATTATATCATATCCACACCATAATATTCAAAAATATATTTCGAGAAAAAAAATTATTCTTTATTCAAAAAAGTTGGGGTCTTACACGTCACACCAGGGTATTGGCTGTGTACTGATGCAACACGGCAAGGTCATTGCGTACGCTTCACGTCAGCTGAAAGATTATGAGAATGGATATCCGACTCATGACCTGGAGTTAGCAGCGGTAGTTTTTGCCTTGAAGATTTGGAGGCATTATTTGTATGGCGAGAAGTGTGAGATATATACGGATCACAAGAGTCTGAAATATATCTTCACGTAGAAAGAGTTAAACATAAGGCAGCGCCGATGGCTAGAATTGATCAAAGATTACGATTGTGAGATTCTGTACCATCCAGGCAAAGCAAATGTAGTGGCAGATGTCTTGAGCAGAAAAGGCAAAGAGAAGTTATTGAAGTTGACCATTCAAAAATAATTGGTGAAAGAATTCGAACGACTAGACTTGTAGATTAGGTATCCGATGGAGACCGACGAACAATTGTTTACAGTAACAGCAAGCCTGACTTTATTGGATAAGGTTAAAGAGGCACAAGAAAAGGACGAAGATTGCAATAACATCAAGAAGCGATTGACTAGAGGTGATGAATTGAAATTTAAGATTGATAGCACTGGATTGCTAAGATTTGAAGGATGAATTTGGGTATCGCTAGTACCAGAACTGAGAGAAGATATTTTGCAAGAAGTGTGCAGTACGAGATACTCGATACACCCAAGAAGCATGAAGATGTACCAAGATTTGTGTCACCACTTCTGGTGGCCAAACATGAAGAGAGAGGTTATGGAATGCGTAAGTAGATGTCTAACTTTTCAGAGAGTCAAGGCAGATCACCAACGACCAATCGGGTTATTACAACCATTAGAAATTCCAGAATGGAAATGGGAGCACATCACAATAGACTTTGTGGTAGGGCTTCCAGCAACGCAGAAAGGGCACGACGCCATATGGGTGATAGTAGATCGTCTTACTAAGTCAACTCACTTTTTACCGATTAAGATTAAGTATAGTTTGGACCAGTTAGCCAAATTATATGTCAAGGAAATTATCTCGAGGCATGGGGCCGATATCTATTGTATCAGATAGAGATCCGCGATTCACGTCAAACTTCTGGAAGAGTCTTCAAGAAAGAATGGGGACATAACTACGAATGAGTATTCGTATCATCCACAGACCGATGGGCAGAGTGAGAGAATGATTCAAACACTTAAAGACATGCTCTGAGCTTGTGTGATGGACTTCAAGGGTAGTTGGGAGGATCACCTTCCATTAGTAGAGTTCGCGTATAACAATAGTTATCACGCCAGTATTGGAATGCCGCCGTATGAAGCACTGTATGGGAGGATATGTAGAACACCTTTATGCTGGGACAAAGTTGGAGAACGTCGACTGTTGGGACCAGAGTTGGTACAACAGACGGTAGAAATCATCATGGTGATAAGAGCCCGACTAATAGCAGCTCAAGATTGCCAGAAGAAGTTTGCAGACTTATATCGCAAGAAGAAAGATTTTGAATTAGGAAGCTATGCACTTTTGAAAGTATCTCCCTGGAAAGGGAAGATTCATTTTGGGAAGAAGGGCAAGTTGAGCCCTAGGTTCATAGGACTGTTTGAGATTCTGAGGTGAGTCGGTGAAGTGGCGTACGAGGTAGCGTTACCTCCTAAACTTGAGCACATTCACGTGTTTCATGTGTCAGTATTGCGGCCGTATAAACCAGACTACAAGCACGTTATCTCCTATAAACCAATCCAAGTCCAGAAAGACTTACCGTATGAAGAAGTTCCTGTCCAGATACTAGATAGGTAGGAACAGAAGCTGAGGAATAAAATCATCCATTCTGTTAAGATTCTCTGGAGGAATCACGTAGTCGAAGAAGCTACGTGAGAACTAGAAGAGAAAATGAGAGCGAATTATCCGTTTTTATTTAAGTAACCTTATTTTTTTATAATTCTGAGGACGTAATTTTTATAAGGGGGGAGGGATGTAATGACCGTGAATTTTAAACTCCTTATTAAATAAATATGTGATTTAATTTTTATGAGTTAGTTTTGTGAGTCTATTTAAACCTTATGTGATTATGTGAATTTATGAAATGATTAAAGGGAGTCACTAATAGTTTATTTAAATTAGTGGACTAACCCTAAGATTTTTAATATCAAAGAATTGATAGGATTATTAATAATTAAATATTCAATTTATTTGAATATAGTGGCGTGATTTGAACATATTGATTAATTGCAATTATGGGTAATTAAATTGATAATGTGTTGATTTATAATTATTATGAATAAATAATAATTAATGAGTAAGAGATTAATAAATATAATATGATTAATTTGTGCAAGCATGCAATATAGTAAACCTTTATTATATGGTAGTTAACTATATATTTTATATAGTACAAGGTGACACATTAATATGTCTGTATATTATAGACTATATAGTAAGAGTTATTGCATTCATGTGAGTACATAAATAATCCCTAACTTTCCATTGTGTAGTAGCATTAACACATTAAAACTACATTTTTGGAGTATAAAAGAACAAAATAAACATTATAAAAATGTTGCAAAGAATTGAGAAGCTCAATACATGAACAGTAACTCACTCTCACTCTATAATACGCGAACACAAGTTGGTAGTTGAAGCTAGAATAGCAGTGATGATGGCTATGGAGGTGGGCAGTAGGCCAACTCTTCTATACCCATTATTCTCTTCCAATTTCCAGTAAATCAAACCATGGAACAAAGCCATGAACTAGGCAACCCTTTTCTCTATAAATGGCAGCCAAATTCTTCTCATTCTCAGAGCTTGAAAACTTGTCTGATAAGTGTAGGAAGAGAGTGTGTAATGCCCCGAAATCCGGTCTATCTTCACACCCGGATTCTGTACGTCACGAGTACATCATTCATCCCAACATACATTATTATATACTGAAATATAACAACATACATTCTCAATTCTCAGGTTCTAAAACCTTATAACCTCTTTCATTACAAATAATGATAATTACCCTATTCTTTACATCTTACACAATTGACTTTTATTCGCCACCAAGGACACATAACCGTTCATTAAACTATTCTATAGTTTAATTACATTATTCTGCATTACAAGTCTTCACTTGATCTTCACACTCATTCCTATAATGAATGACACTTCTTCTAGATACCGATCAGCTTGATCTTTACGGAATCCTTAAGTTCTTCTATCATCGTACGCTGAAAATGTTTTTCATTAAGTAAGTGTGAGCATTCAATTTTCTAGCAAATCATAGCAGTTGAACAAACAACTTCAAAAATTTAAACATTCTTTTAAGACTTTAATAAACGAACAAAGGATATGAAGCAACTTGAATAATAGGAATAATCTCGATTCCTATAATTTTAAAACATTATTCACATTCACTTTGAAATACAGTCATTCTCTACTCTCTTTCATATACATTCTGTAAGACCCCAACTTTTATGAATAAAGATGAATTTTCTAAAAATATTATTTTTAAATATTATGGAGTGAATTTAATATAATGTTATAGTTGTGGGTAATATTTAAAAATTTTGAAAAGTATGCAAGTTGTTATATAATATTCGATTGGTCAGGGAATATTCGTTTTAACAGGGAATATTCGTACGACGACACAATCATTGGTGGACCCCACAACAAAATTATTGTCGGATTGAGAAAAAGATAAAAATATTTTTATAAAAATAACGACAGAAGTTTTACCGTTAACTGTTGAAACACCCGATGATAAAGTATACGAATACGCTGTGGTTGCATAAGAGCACCACTCAGATTGATTATTGATGCTTACGTGATAAGTCACTCGGCTTTTGTTCAATTATTGCTACAAAAATTGCTTGCATATTATCTCACGTTATTTGATTCAATTATTGTCAATATTTTATATATTATTAAATCAATAATTGAGACGACGGAGTTATTAACATTATTAATTACAATATTAACGATGTCTAGAAGTTCACCAGGACGAGTTTGGTAACCTAATTTATGCTACCAATAGGAGAAATCCATATTGAAACCCCTTTTTCCTGGGAACGACTCAGGTCGATTAATAGTGTGAATTATAATAATAATGATGAAGTTTGTTTTATTAGTATTATTAATGTAATAAAATGTAAAAGCTTTTTATATAAAAATGTAATACTTTTATAAAGTTATTTATTTTATTAGACAATAATTAGAATATATTATATTTTATTATGCATAGTGTTTTGAATAGAAAATCTTTTATATAAAATGTAATACTTTTATAAAGTTATTATTTTATTAGACAATAAGTAGAATATATTATATTTTATTATGCATAGTGCATGCATAGTGTTTGCATAGTAAAATCTTTTTATATAAAACAGAATACTTTTATAAAGTTATTCATTTTATTAGATTATAAATAGAATATATTATATTTTATTTAAAAAGATTTTGTTTTATTAGAATATTTTATTAAATCAATCTGGACCGTCCGTTTAAAATTGAATCAATCTGGACCGTTCATGAATTAGTTACTATTTAATCCATTCTCCTATAAATAGAAGTTCATTCCTTCATTATTTCTTACGAATTCACTGAAACTCTAGAGAGAGACACTATAGAGAGAAAGAAGAAAAGTATTCTGCTACTTCACTACTCCTATATCTAGTTCTTCTTTATAAGGTAAGGGGTATTATTTCTTTTGTATTCATGAAGAGAACTTCTGTTATTCCATTCTTTATTATTTTATTGGAATAACCTGTATACGGGGACTACCCTATACTTGATGAAATTCTTCTGTTATTTCATTCCTTATTATTCTGTTGGAATAACCGTATATGCAAAGTACCGCATACATGGTAAAATTCTTCTGTTATTCCATTCTTTATTATTCTGTCGGAATATCCTGTCTGTGCGTTTACGCAAGACCTGGTTCCATTATTTATTATTCTATTGGAATAACCTATCTGTGCGGTCTATCGCATGCATGGTGAATTCTGTTGTTATTCCATTCTTTATTATTCTGTTGGAATATCCTGTCAGTGCGTTTACGCATGACCTGGTTCCATCATTTATTATTCTGTTGGAATATCCTGTCGGTGCGGATTACGCCTGACCTAGTTCCGTTATTTATTATTCTGTTGGAATAACTTGTCATGCGTATGATTTATCGCATGCCCGTGATTTCTTTTGTTATACCATTCTTTATTATACTTAGTTGGTTAAAGTTTTGGCTTTTATACTCCATGAAATTAGTGGAATATCCTTGATATTTGCGCTTCATCCAGTATCTTTTCATGGAAATGTTCTTCTGAGCATTCTTGAGTTTTACCCCACAAAGCAGTATCATGTTGACAATTTGGACATTATTGGTTCCTGAATAAACTAATTCTTGAACTTGTTTTATTGAATTCTTATATCATTGTCATCATCCTCATGCTTATATTGTGATGAAAGTCATCTTTGGCTTACGTGCATAGATGGACTTAGTATAATTATGTCCAAGGATCATTCGGTATAATCATGACCTGTAATGTTATAAATGCTGTGGTAAAAATCCTCAGTGGCCTGTAATGCATTGATGGACAATTTTTGGTATGATTATGACTAGGGATTATACGGTATAGTCATGACCATTGATGATTTAATGAATATCCTTGGTCGTGGTACAGGGATGATTAGATGATGTGGTTTATTTATTAAGCTGAGTCTCAGTGATAAAAATTGATGAAAACATTTTAAATCATAGAAGATAGTAGATTTTATTCTCTACTTGACTCTTCTAATGGATTGCTTGTTCCACTACAGTTAAACTTGATGTCTATGGTATTTTATCAGTTTTACATTGTTGAAGACTAATGATAATTTATTCTGCATTATCTTAGTCATAATATTTTTTACTGGGCTAGTTGAGCTCACCCTTTCTTTCACTGTTCTCTTCAGAAAATGAGAACATAATCGGGACTAGTCGGGGAATGGAGTGATGGTATGAGATGGTGTATTAGTAGTCCTCACTATTCTGTAAAATAGTATGATAATAAATGTAATGAGGACTCTATTTGAGAGTGGATATTGTCTAGAAGGCAATATTCCTGTTTAAACTCTCTGTTATGTTTTGTAGTATTTTACACGACAGTTGTATAATTAAGTTTTTATTTGTATTTTGTACCATGTATTTGGCGACTCAAGATGGGTGATGTATACCTATTTTGGGGGCGTCACAGTTGGTATCAAAGCTTTGGGATATGATCCTAGGCCGAGATGTGAGACAAGAACTAAGAGGGAGAGATTTTGGAATTCCTTCGCTAGTATGACCTACCTAAGTTTATTTGGTATTTAATTGCTCGGTCAGAATATAGGAATAATATGTGATATGTTAATTAACCCTTGTTTTGTGGCAATATTTGAAAATGGCATCCGAGAATGTTGAGAACATCAATGGAGCACAGAAGACCGTTGAGTCTCCACAGATCAATAATCCGGGCAATGTGCAACAAGATGGCGATAATCCTCCTGTAAACAACAACACTGATCAAATGACGAACGACGGTATGTTTAGGAGCTTCTTAGAATTCATGCAACATCAGGCGAAGGCGGCTCCTGTCCAAAATGCAGGTGGAATCACTGACAACTCTTGGACGATCACCGCTAAGCAGTTCAAGGAGCTGGGACCACCGGAGTTTTTTGGAGAGCCAAAACCACTTAAGGCAGAGACGTGGATAAAGCAAATCAACAAGATATTTGATGTCTTGGGATGCTCCAAGGAGCAAAAGGTTCCTTTTTCCACCTTCATGTTGCGTGCAGAAGCAGATTACTAGTGGGAATCTGTAAAGCATACTCAACCTGCCGCACTGAAGATGTCTTGGGAGAAGTTCCAAGAGTTGTTCAATGACAAGTACTTTCCAGAAAGTATTCATCACACTAAGGAGGTAGAGTTCATCAAACTTGAACAAAACAATATGACAGTGGCACAGTACGAAGCTAAGTTTGCCGAGTTATCTCGGTTTGCGTCCCACTTGGTTGATAATAAGGAGAGAATGACGCGGATGTTTCTAAGAGGTTTAAAACCCGATATACGTCAATACCTTATCTCTCATAAACTGTGTTTGTATTCAGATGTTGTGAATAGGGCTCAATTATTGGAGCGCGATAATGAGTCAACCAACCAAGATAGAAGCAAATGACAAGTCGATAATGCCAAAGGTAGCGATCATCGAGCGGTGACAACAAACGTGGAGGAATCAATGATGCCAGTAAATGATAACCACTTCGGTGGTGTAATCATGGCCAAGACAATAGGAGTGGAAAGTTCAAGAAGAAAAGGTTCAGCAAAGATGGAAAGACGTCAGCACCAACACTCGCTGTTAAGGAAGGAGAACGACCGCCGGTCGTATGTTACAAATGTGAAGGGGAAGGACACATAAGTCCAAACTGCACGATGCAGTCCAAAACATGTTATAATTATTGAAAATAAGGCCACCTAGCCCGATTTTGTCGTGCACCAAAGTCAAGTCTAACTGGGATGGAGGCATTAAAGGGGGTCCCAAACAAGACAAAATCGGTAGTTCAAGGGAGAGCGTTTGACGTAACCTCCCAAAAAGTGAGGAATCTGAACGAGGTGATCACAGCGAAGTTTATACTTTATTTGATATCGGTTCTACCCATTCCTTTATTTCTCCTACTTGCGCTCAACGTTTAAATTTGACTACGGAGAAATTAGACTTTGACCTATCTGTTGAAACTCCATTGGGAGAAACCTTCATTACATCCACGGTTTATAAGTCTTATTTGATTCAAATCGGTAATCGCACGTTACCTATCGATCTTATTTCTTTGAAAATACTTGCATTTGATGTGATTCTAGGGATTGATTGGTTAACTACTCATCATGCAAAAATTAATTGTTTTCGTAAGGTTGTTAGCTTTCATATTCCTAATCAACCTATTATACGAATTCAAGCAACCAAACCATTCAAATCCATCAGTGTCATCTCAAGCCATAAAGTTATTCGTTTATTTAAAAATGGATGTCTAGCTTTCTTAGCTCATGTCACGGATCTAAACAAAAATACGTCAATTTTGAATGATATTTCTATTGTTAATGAATTTCCTGACGTATTCCCTGAAGAACTTCCTGGCCTACCCCCAGAGCGTGAAATTGAATTTTGTATCGACCTTGAATCTGGTACAAAACCCATTTCCAAAGCCCCATATCGAATGGCTGTTGTTGAACTTCAGGAGTTAAAAACCCAACTACAGGAATTGTTAGACATCAGTTTCATCTATCCTAGTACATCTCCTTGGGGTGCTCCTATTCTATTCGTGAAGAAGAAAGATGGAAGTATGCGACTTTGTATTGATTATCTGGAGTTGAATCATGTCACCATCAAAAATAAGTACCCGTTGCCTCGCATTGATGACTTGTTTGACCAGTTGCAAGGAGTTAAATTCTTTTCAAAGATTGATCTTCGTTTCGGATATCATCAGTTGAAGATTAAAATTGATGACATTCCAAAGACTATTTTTAGAACTCGGTACGGGCATTATGAATTCTTAGTCATGTCTTTTGGATTGACTAATGCTCCTGCTGCCTTCATGGACATGATGAACCGAGTATTCAAGGAATATTTGGATTACTTTGTGGTCGTCTTTATTGATGACATCCTCATATACTCCAAAACCCGTGAAGATCATGAGCAACACTTGAGGCTGATACTCCAAAAGCTTCATGAAAAAAAGCTTTATGCCAAGTTGAAGAAATACGAGTTCTAGCTTGAGGAAGTAGCATTCCTTGGGCATGTAGTATCAAGTCATGGAATATCTGTTGACCCGGCAAAGATTGAATCTATTCAAAGCTGGGAACAACCTAAATTAGTGACCGAAGTACGTAGCTTTCTCGGCTTAGCTGGTTATTATCAGAGATTCGTAGAAGGGTTTTCTCGAATCGCTACTCCATTAACTCAGCTAACTCAAAAAGATACAAAATTCGGTTGGAGTGAGGAATGCGAGAAGAGTTTTCAAGAACTCAAGAGTAGACTCATTTCAAAGACCTATTCGACAATACCATCTCGCTCTTGAGGATTTGTCATCTACAAATGATGCTTCGAGCAAAGGGTTAAGATGTGTTCTCATGCAACATGGGAAAGTCATAGCCTATACCTCTCTCAAGAACTCAAAGAATATGAGAGGAATTATCCTACTCATGATCTAGAGTTGGCGTTTTGTTATCTTCAGCACTTAAAATTTGGAGGCATTACTTGTATGGGGAGAAAGTGGAGATCTTTACGGATCATAAAAGCCTCAAATATTTCTTCACTCAAAAGAACTCAACATGCGACAACGACGTTGGCTTGAACTGCTGAAAGATTATGATCATACCATCCAATACCATCCTCGAAAAACAAACGTAGTAGTGCGACGAGTAGTAGAAGATCATATGCGTACGAGGGCAATATTGTCAACGCAAAGGCCCATTTTGTATGACTTGCGAAGGATAGAGATAGAGATAAAGACTCCAGGGACCCACGTGATGATGGCGAATATACGAGTAGAACCAACTTTAATCGATAAAGTTAAAGCTGCTCAAGCTACAGACCTGGAGCTGATGCGTATGAGGAAGAAAGTGCAAGAAGGTGCTATGTCAGAAGCAAGAATCGATGAAGAAGGAATACTTCGAGTCAACTCCAGACTTTGTGTTCCTAACGACCCTGAGTTAAAGTATAAAATCATGATGGAGGCGCACAACACACCATTTGCAATCCATCCAGGGAGTACCAAAATGTATCGTGATCTTCGACATACATTTTGGTGGAGCAATATGAAGAGAGAGATAGCGTTGTTTATCTCAAGGTGTCTAACTTGTCAACGAGTCAAGGCGGAGCATCAAGTACCAAAAGGTCCATTGCAACCACTTGAAATTCCAGAATGGAAGTGGGAGCACATTACCATGGATTTCATTCTTCGGTCTTCCCAAGGTTGCTTTCAAGGCATAGATGCAATTTGGGTCATTGTTGATAGATTGACCAAGTCTGCTCATTTCTTACCTATACGAGAAACTTATACACTTGAATGTCTTGCTTGTATGTACATAAACGAGGTTGTAAGATTGCATGGTATGCCAGTATCCATAGTTTCTGATCGAGACCCAAGATTCACTTCACGATTTTGGGTTAGTTTGCAAAAAGCTATGGGCACGGATTTACGATTTAGTTCGGCATATCATCCTCAGACGGACGGACAATCAGAGAGGACTATTCAAACTCTTGAAGATTTATTAAGACTATGTGTCTTTGACTTCAAGGGAATTTGGGACAAGTTTTTACCATTGGTAGAGTTTTCCTACAACAATAGTTATCAAGCAAGTATTGGCATGGCTCCATTTGAGGCGTTGTATGGAAGAAAGTGTCGTTCTCCAGTATGCTGGGATGAGGTGGGTGAAGCAACGTTGTTGGGACCGAAGTTGGTATGTATAACTATGGAAAAGATTCAAACGATCCGACAACGTATAAAAACCTCACAAGATCGACAAAAGAGTTATGCTGATCTTCATCGAAAGGACGTGGAATTCGATATTGGAGATCATGTGTTGTTACGTGTTGCTCCATGGAAAGGAGTTGTGAGATTTGGAAAGAGAGAAAAGCTCAATTCTCGATTCATTGGCCCACTTTTAATTCTCGATCGAGTAGGAACTGTGGCCTATAGACTCGCTTTACCGCCAAGTTTATCTCGTTTTCATAACGTTTTTCATATATCCATGTTACGTAAATATGTGGAAGACCCGAACCACATTATTGAGTTAGAACCGGATGAAATAGCGGAAGATTTAACGTATGAAGATATTCATGTTCAAATCTTGGACAAGAAGGAACATATTCTACGCTCCAAGGTTATACCTCAAGTCAAAGTTTTGTGGAGAAACCACGATGTTGAGGAAATGACCTGGGAGTTAGAATATGAAATGAAATCAAGGTATCCTTACCTCTTCAACATACCAAGTATGTACCCTAATTTCGAGGGCAAAATTTCATAGGAAGGGGAGATTGTAAGACCCCAACTTTTATGAATAAACATGAATTTTCTAAAAATATCATTTTTAAATATTATGGAGTGAATTTAATATAATGTTATAGTTATGGGTAATATTTAGAAATTTTGAAAAGTATGCAAGTTGTTATATAATATTCGATTGGTCGGGGAATATTCGTTTTAACAGGGAATATTCGTACGACAGCACAATCATTGGTGGACCCCACAACGGAATTATTGTCGGATTGAGAAAAAGACAAAAATATTTTTATGAAAATAACGGTGGAAGTTTTACCGTTAACTGTTGAAACACCCGGTGATAAAAGTATAGTAATATGCGTGGTTGCATAGTAGCACACAGTATTGATTATTGATGCTTACATGAGAAGTTACTCAGTTTTGTTCAATTATTGCTACAGTAATTGTTGCATATTATCTCACATTATTTGATTCAATTATTATCAATATTTTATATATTATTAAATCAATAATTTAGACGACGAAGTTATTAACATTATTATTTACAATATTAACGATGTCTAGAAGTTCTGCCAAGGAGAGGTTTGGTCATCTAATTGCGCGCCAATAAGGAGAAATCCTTATTGGAAAGCCCCCTCTTTCCTGGAAACGACCTGGTCGATTAATAGTGTGAATTATAATAATAATGATGAAGTTTGTTTTATTAGTATTATTAATATAATAAAACAGAAAAACTTTTTATATAAAACAGAATACTTTTATAAAGTTATTTGTTTTATTAGACAATAATTAGAATATATTATATTTTATTATGCATAGTATTTTGCATAGTAAAATCTTTTTATATAAAACAGAATACTTTTATAAAGTTATTGTTTTATTAGACAATAATTAGAATATATTATATTTTATTATGCATAGTTTTTTGTATAATGCTGCGTATAGTGTTTGCATAGTAAAATCTTTTTATATAAAATAGAATACTTTTATAAAGTTATTCGTTTTATTAGATTATAAATTGAATATATTATATTTTATTTAAAAAAAATTTGTTTTATCAGAATATTTTATTAAATCAATCTGGACCGTCCGTTTAAAACTGAATCAATTGGGACCGTTCATGAATTAGTTACTATTCAATCCATTCTCCTATAAATAGAAGTTCATTCCTTCATTATTTCTTACGAATTCACTGAAACTCTAGAGAGAGAAACTATAGAGAGAAAGAAGAAAAGTATTATGCTACTTCACTACTCCTATATCCAGTTCTTCTTTAAAAGGTAAGGGGTATTATTTCTTTCGTATTCATGAAGAGAACTTCTATTATTCCATTCTTTATTATTTTGTTGGAATAACCTGTATACGGGGACTACCCAATACTTGGTGAATTCTTCTGTTATTCCATTCTTTATTATTCTATCGGAATATCCTATCTGCAAGTTCTGCATACATGGTGAAATTCTTACATTTCCATTATTTATTATTCGTGGAATAACCTCGTTGCGTGCATGCGATTATCGCATGCATAGTGAATTTTATTGTTATTCCATTCTTTATTATTCTGTCGGAATATCCTGTCTGTGCGTTGACGCATGACCTGGTTCCATCATTTATTATTCTGTTGGAAAATCCTGTCGGTGTAGATTACGCCTGACCTAGTTCCATTATTTATTATTCTGTTGGAATAACCTGTCTGTGCGGTTTATCGCATGCCTGGTGATTTCTTTTGTTATTCCATTCTTTATTATACTCATTTGGTTAAAGTTTTGGCTTTTATACTCCATGAAATTAGTGGAATATCCTTGATATTTACGCTTCATCCAGTATCCTTTCATTGAAATGTTCTTCTGAGCATTCTTGAGTTTTACCCCACAAAGCAGTATCATGTTGACAATTTGGACGTTATTGGTTCCTGGATAAACTAATTCTTGAACTTGTTTTATTGAATTCTTATACCGTTGTCATCATCCTCATGCTTATATTGTGATGAAAGACATCTTTGGCTTACGTGCATAGATGGACTTAGTATGATTATGTCCAGGGATCATTCGGTATAATCATGACCTGTAATGTTATAAATGATGTGGTAAAAATCCTCAGTGGCCTGTAATGCATTGATGGACAGTTTTTGGTATGATTATGACCAGGGATTATATGGTATAGTCATGACCATTGATGATTTAATGAATATCCTTGGTCGTCATACAGGGATGATTAGATGATGTGGTTTATTTATTAAGCTGAGTCTCAACGATAAAAATTGATGAAAACATTTTAAATCATAGAAGATAGTAGATTTTATTCTCTACTTGACTCTTCTAATGGATTGCTTGTTCCGCTGCAGTTAAACTTGATGTCTATGGTATTTTATCAGTTTAACATTGTTGAAGACTAATGATAATTTATTCTCCATTATCTTAGTCATAATATTTCTTACTGGGCTAGTTGAGCTCACCCTTTCTTTCACTGTTCTCTTCAGGAAATGAGAACGTAGCCGGGACTAGTCGGGGAACAGAGTGATGGTCCGAGATGGTTCATGTATAAACAGAACATTCTCATCTTATAGAAACACCAAAAAGTTCACATTGTGGCACAAGGCCTCATACGTTCTACCACCTTATACAAATATCACACATTTGCACATAGACAGAACTTCTCAAGTTCAACATCTGAGAAGTTTTAGAAATTAGCATTCATTTAGAATATGAATGTAGTTATGAAACTTACCTTATGTACAGCTACAGCTTATGCTGAACTGCTCATTCCAATCCCTATAACAAATAAGGAAACACATACACTAATTAGTCATGTATATTTGACTTATGCATTTGTTTACTTAACTTTACTTCTTAGGGTTCACGTTCTTGCAACCTAAGTTTACGCGACCACTTTCATTACCGTTCTACAGCTTCATGACATACGGAGATGTCTTACTTATACGTTCATCATCTTTGATGATTTACATTCTTATCTTCTTCTTTTAACTTCTCTAGGACTCAGCACACATCGCTTCTCTGCTACTAGTCCATATGGTACTCTGAGTAGTTTCCCACAAATGACTAACAAACAAGTTTCCGTCTCGTCTACACTGCTATCACTGTGAGTTAGATCGGTTGCCAGTTTCGTATATACCTTCTCTCTTTGAAGGAATTGTTTAGCCTAGCTCCTATATGTCAACCATCAAAGGTTACGATTGTACTACAACCTAAACTTATCTTAACTTATCCGAACTATTAAACTATAATGTTCGTTAAGTCAATTTTTCATTCCTTATGGCTTTCTGGCAACTAAATGTCATACCTCTTCTCTATCGTCCAAGTTATACAGTCTTTTGTATACTCAGAACGATCATTCAAGTTAATCATTAACTCGGCTTCTTTACGTTATGCGTACTTATCTTTAATTCAGCTTCTTCACCATTCATGGTTTAATCATTGGTCTTTATTATCTTACGGTCAAACTATACACGGTGTGTAGGTTCTGCCCGTTTAATATTTACGTACACTCAACCTTCACGTCGATTAAAGTGTTTAACGTTTATATTTCATTCTAAAATTCGCCATCAGACCCATATTCGGCATCGATTAATCTTCTTACCATTCACTACGGCTTTCTTAATACCATTTGTTCTTCCTCCTTAATGTCGAAGTCATATGTTTCGTTGTATGCTAAGACAGATCATTCAACACAACTGCGTTACGTTCACAGCGTCTATACGCTTTACACTTATCTCTCATTACCACCACATAACATCGAAATGTTATTCATTACCTTCGTCAATCAACGTCTAAGGAATCACCATCATAGCAATCCCTCACGTTCGTTTATCGCGACTACGGTCCCCGGATATCGGTTCTGTAACCCGCGTTCACATTCTTTGTCTTTTAATCTTGTTTGATCTTTTCATTCAACCTTCATTAAAGGTTTAAAACACTTGATTAAGTGTTACATTCGATGAACTACATGTTCATTAGCTTTCAGTACACTTCCCCCAGGTTTTGAGCAGTTAAAAGCTCATTATTGGCTTTTTTCCTACACCAGCGCTGCTGCGCCACTTTCTTCTTTTAACACTCATGCGCATGTGCCACTCTCTGTAGTGTCCAACTTTGTCAATCACATTGTGGTGCCGCCTTCAATGCATAGCTCCAGCCTGCGCGTGCCATTGCGCCTTAGTTCTTGAAAAATTTTCTAAGTCTTGGATCCATTTTGAGACGCTTACTTTCGATCTCATAACTTCTTCATTATAACTTGGAACGAGGTCGTTCTAAAGCCATTCTCTTCCTTATCTTACGTACTTCGATTACCCTCAGATAGAACTTCATTCTGAATCTGTTAACATACCATTAAATTGGCTTAATCCTTGTCCTTCGCTCGTTTTATGTTTTTAACGTTATTCATTCGTTCGTCCGTAATTCGGTCATCCGAACTTGGAATTCATTTATTCTTGAGTCCACGACTCACGTTTTCTACGTTCTCTTACTTTCTTATGAAATCCTACATGTTCAGGTTCATTTACTAACTTTCTAATTCCCGTTCGCCTTTTACGAAATTTTTGCCATAACTTCGTAATAGCTCAGTTTTAATCCATTCTTCATTAATATTTCTATCATTCCTAACCAGGAAATAGGAATCTAACTTATACGCGATGATTTTAAACTTGTCCATCAATAACAATTATCCTATGATGGTTTTAAATTTGTCCATCAACAACGTTCTTCGCGCTCTTCGTTCGTTCTTCATTTTTAATCGATATTTTGATTATGATTTCACTTTTTCTTAGAATTTGATGTTATAGAACACCATTCCTTACTTATTTCACCGAATCGTTCATATGATTCATTCGGATCGCTTAAATTCATTAAGAATCTTATACTTCCTTAAGAAATTTATAAACTAAACTTCTAATTCTTATTTCTTTATTTTCTCATGATTTCAACCATATGAAATCATTCTTACATCTTTTACTTCATATTCTCATTAATCTATGTTTTAAACATAGAAACTTAAAGAAAATTTATTAGAATTTAGGTTTTCGGATTACCTCTGTTCTTTAATCTTTCTCCGTTGGACAAAACGTGCACTCGGGCTAGCTTTTTCTCTTTCTTTTCCTCTTCTTTTTCCCATTCGAACTCTCTCTCTCTCTCTCTCAAGTTAGAGGATTTTTAAAAATCCAAATAAATGAACTTAAGGCTTCCTTTTATAGATTTTCAAGGCTAGGGGCGTTTTGGTTATTTGGCCAAACCACCTTACTATTCACACCTCCTTACTATTCACGTAGCTTCCCTTGGAAGCATCGTGCTTCCGTCTTTCGGGTTTCGTCCGATAGTTTTAAAAACTGTGATTCTCGGAATCCAAATATTTTTGGATATTTATTCTTTCCTTTACTGATTAACTTTTACGCATTCTTCGGATCTCCAAAAAACTGAAAAACACTTTTCCACGATAAGGGTTTTCCTTCACGTTTTCCCCTAACGTAGTTAAACAAATTAAAAGTACATAACAGTACTTTTCGTCATTTTTATTTTGTCTAATTTCTGCACGCTTTTTGAGAAAAACTTTTATCGGCTTATTTAACTTTTCACGATATACTATCGTCAAATCTTTCGACGGAATGTCATTTCGACACACCGAACTCTCAGAAAGGCTTAGGTTATTCAAACCCTAACCCTTAGCGTTTCGTCAGGTGAATAGTACCTATTTCGTCTTTTTCCCCAGAAATATTTTATTCCCAAAATTTTTTTATTTTTATCTTGAAAATTCTTATTCGTTCAGTCTAACTCGTAGCCAGAATCCTCCCGATTAATAATCATCCTAGGTTCTAGAATGATTAATAAACACATATCACAGAATAGTATTAATAAAAAATCATTTTATTAATAACTAATTCTTTAAATCTTAAATTCTGGACAATCTAATTTTCCGGGTTGTCATTCTTCCTCCCTTATAAAAATTCTATCCTCGGAATTTCTAAAACCACACCCATTCCCGGGTCATCACATTCACCCATTCTTCACAGAATTTCGTCCTCAAAATTTTAATCTACCCTTTTTCTCAACTTCTCTTTAAAAAAGTTCTTATCTTTCAAACATTCCCTCACCTTCATAAGTTATCAAGAATTATGAAGTAGAATGAACAACGAGGAATATAAAATTCCTTTAAAACATTTCTAACTTTTGCTGAGGGGTCAAATTGACCATGAACTCTTACTAGATTTAACAGCATGACGCCGTAAACCTTCTTCCACAGTCAGTTTACAATTACGCAAAAAGTAAACTACCTCTTTCATACGTAGGCGATCAACCCATTGTATAACCCCATTTCAGGGTGTGTTCACCTCAAACTTAATCATTAGATTCCGTACCAAAGCAATTTGGTTTGGCACAACTTCTTCAAAGAAAGCTCGATTTTCTTTTAATCATGACATACCATTCCTCTTAACCAAATCAAGTAGCTTAAACCATACAAATAAATTGGATATCAACTTGAAACATTCGTCTAGTTAAATCAATTGTCATCGACTACTTCTTTAAATTCTTTTGTAATACATCAAAACGTTTTATGACGTCATGATATCATACTTTTCACAGTACGTTGAGGACTTCTTCAGTTTATGACTTCGTCATTATACATCATGCCATAGTGGGTTGTTGATCCTATGATCACATCCAACACCAGGTTCAATTGCATTAACAACTCCATCCTTTTACTATCCTTGCATCAAATGCATTGATGATATAAAATTCATTTTGATGTCTAGCCGAATCAACTAGTATAGACATACCAAGAATAGTTCTTTTAAAATCCATTAGTTCCAAAAGTTGAACCAATTCTTTCATTTTCAAAACGCGCACACACAAGCACGATTTCAATGAATTTCAAAATCTAGCATAGCTAGATGACTTGGAATATCCTATTCTCCATATTCCTTCATTGTCTTACTTGCGACAATACTTAATCTTCTCTAGCACCTTCCATGCTAATTCTACTAAAAATAACTCATTTTCAGTCTAAACATCACTATACCTTAGTACAGTCCATCAACTTACCACACATTATGAGTTCAGGAACTTTCCACAATAATATGAGTTTACAAACTATCTCAATTAGACCATAGGCGTCCATTCGCTGAGAAGTTCAAAAACATACCATATCATTATGAGTCACGAACTTACCATAAGTATGAGTTTCAAGAACTCGCACCTACTTATCTTTCTCTACCTATCAAGTATATACATGAGAAAAGATTAACCTCCTCGTCATATACATATTGATAGCGTGACCAATTCCAATGATTATCACTGTAATAAACTGAGTGGTTGTTACACCAAAGCACAAACCTCTGCCCATAACAAAGGTTCATACAACTCAGCTATCACATGAGTCCTCAATTAAAATTTTACAACTTCTAAATTTCTCTTTACTTAATACGAATTTTCTTTAATTCGTATGCTATCCTTCTCAACTCAATCTGAGTTCTTCTTCCTGTACTACTTCGTAGTACCATTCATTCATAGCATTAGCTATAAATCATTCATCATTTAATAGCTCATCTGTTACTACGATTTACTATGATCACGTGGTGATCTTCTTCCTTAGTCATTTAACTCAACAATTTTCTTATCCTTCTCTCTACGATTATAGTCTTAGGTACTCATACCTAAGGTTTATAACCTATCAGCTCTTATACCAACTTGTAACGCCCCAAAATCCGGTCTATCTTCACACCTGGAGTCCGTATGTCACGAGTACATCATTCATCCCAATATACATCATTATATACTGAAATATAACAACATACATTCTCAATTCCCAGGTTCTAAAACCTTATAACCTCTTTCATTACAAATAATGATAATTATACTATTCTTTACATCTTACACTAGTGACATTTATCTGCCACCAAGGATACGTAACCATTCATTAAACTATTATATAGTTTAATTACATTATTCTGCATTACAAGTCTTCACTTGATCTTCACACTCATTCATATAATGAATGACACTTCTTTTGGATATCGATCAACTTGATCTTTACGAAATCCTTAAGTCCTTCTAACATCGTACGCTGAAAATGTTTTTCATTTAAAGCAAGTGTGAGCATTCAATTGCCCAGCAAGTTATAGCAGTTGAACAAACAACTTCAAGAATTTAAACATTCTTTTAAGACTTCAATAACCGAACAAAGGTTATGAAGCAGCTTGAATAATAGAAATAATCTTGATTCCTATCATTTTAAAACATTATTCACATTCACTTTGAAATACATTCATTCTCTACTCTCTTTCATACACATTATGTCTGGCTAGAATCAATAGCACAGACTTATAAATAACGGTTCATGTATAAACAGAACATTCTCATCTTATAGAAACACCAAAAAGTTCACATTGTGGAACAAGGCCTCATACGTTCTACCACCTTGTACAAATATCACATTTGCACATAGACAGAACTTCTCAAGTTCAACATCTAAGAAGTTTTAGAAACTAGCATTCATTTAGAATATGAATGAAGTTAGGAAACTTGCCTTACGCATAGCTATAGCTTACGCTGAACTGCTCATTCCAATCCCTATAACACATAAAGAAACACATACACCAATTAGTCATGTATATTTGACTTATGCATTGGTTTACTTAACTTTACTTCTTAGGGTTCGTGTTCTTGCAACCTAAGTTTACGCGACCACTTTCATTACCGTTCTATGGCTTCATGACATACGGAGATATCTTACTTATACGTTCATCATATTTGATGATTTACATTCTTATCTTCTTCTTATAACTTCTCTAGGACTCAGCACACATCGCTTCTCTGCTAGTAGTCCATATGGTACTCTGAGTGGTTTCCCACAAACAACCAACAAACAAATTCCCGTCTCGTCTACACTGACATCACTGTGAGTTAGATCGGTTGCCAGTTTCGTATATAACTTCTCTCTTTGAAGGAATTGTTTAGCCCAGCTCCTATATGTCAACCATCAAAGGTTACGATTGTACTACAACCTAAACTTATCTTAACTTATCTGAACTATTAAACTATAATGTTCGTTAAGTCAATTTCTCATTCCTTATGGCTTTCTGGCAACTAAATGCCATACCTCAAGATTCATTCCCTATCGTCCAAGTTATACAGTCTTTTGTATACTCAGAACGATTATTCAAGTTAATTATTAACTCGGCTTCTTTACGTTATACGTACTTTTCTTTAATTCAGCTTCTTCACCATTCATGATTTAATCATTGGTCTTTATTATCTTACGGTCAAACTATGCACGTGGTGTAGGTTCTGCCCGTTTAATATTTATGTACACTCAACCTTCACGTCGGTTAAAGTGTTCAATGCTTACATTTCATTCTAACATTCGTTATTCTTCCTTAATGTGGAAGCCATATTCGGCTTCCATTAATCTTCTTATCGTTCACTACGGCTTTCTTAATACCATTCGTTATTCTTCCTTAATGTGGAAGCCATATTGTTTGTTGTATGCTAAGACATATCATTCAACGCAACTGCATTGTGTTTACAACGTCTATACACTTTACACTTATCTCTCATTACCACCACATAACATCGAATTGTTATTCATTACCCTCGTCAATCAACGTCTAAGGAATCACCATCATAGCAATCCCTCACGTTCGTTTATCGCGACTATGGTCCCCGGATATCGGTTCCGTAACCTGCGTTCATATTCTTTGCCTTTTAATCTCGTTTAATCTTTCCATTCAACCTTCATTAAAGGTTTAAAACACTTGATTAAGTGTTACATTCAATGAAATACATGTTTATTAGCTTTCGGTACACTTCCCCCAGGTTTTGAGCAGTTAAAAGCTCATTACTGGCTTTTTTCTACTTACACCGGCAACACTACCAATTCTTTCTTTTTTTCTTCTTTCACTTTGCGCACATTACATCATGATTCCAAGATCAGCTCATGGGTGGCAAGTGCTGTGCGCATGGCCACCTCCAAATGTAGCTCAGCGCATGCCATGCGCCAGCCTTAGTTCTTGAAAAATTTTCTAAGTCTTGAATCCATTTTGAGACGCTTACTTTCCGATCTCATAACTTCTTCATTATAACTCAGAACGAGGTTGTTCCAAATCCATTCTCTTTCTTATCTTACGTACTTCGATTACCCTTAAACATGACTTCGTTCTGAATCCGTTAACATGCCATTCAATTGGCTTAATCCTTGTCCTTCGCTCATTTTATGTTTTTAACATTCTTTGTTCGTTCAACCGTAATTCGATCATCCGAACTCGGAATTCATTCATTCTTGAGTCCAAGACTCACGTTTTCTACGTTCTCTTACATTCTTATGAAACCCTACATATTCGGGTTCATTTACTAACTATCTAATTCTCATTCGCCTTTTACAAAATTTTCACCATAACTTCGTTATAGCTCAGTTTTAATCCGTTCTTCATGAACGTTTCTATCGTTCCTAACCAAGCAATAAGCATCTATCTTATACGCGATGGTTTTAAACTTGTCCATCAACAACAATTATCTTATGATGGTTTTAAATTTGTCCATCAACAACGTTCTTCGCGTTCTTCGTTCGTTCTTCATTTTTAATCAATATTTTGATTACGATTTCACTTTTTCTTGGAATTTGATGTTATAGAACACCATTCCTTACTTATTTCACTGAATCGTTCATATGATTCATTCGGATCGCTCAAATTCATTAAGAATCTTATACTTCCTTAAAAAATTTATAAACTAAACTTCTAATTCTTATTTCTTCATTTTCTCATGATTTCAACCATATGAAATCATTCTTAAATCTTTTACTTCATATTCTTATTAAGCTGTGTTTTAAACATAGAAACTTAAAGAAAATTTATTAGAAGTTAGGTTTTCGGATTACCTCTCTTCTTTAATCTTTCTTTGTTGGACAAAGCGTGCACTCAGGCTAGCTTTTCCTCTTTCTTTTCCTCTTCTTTCTCCCATCTGAACTCTCTCTCTCTCTCTCTCTCAAGTTGGAGGATTTTTAAAAATACAAACAAATGAACTTATGGCTTCCTTTTATAGATTTTCAAGGCTAGGGGCATTTTGGTCATTTGGCCAAACCGCCTTATTATTCACACCTCCTTACTATTCACGTAGCTTTCCTTGGTAGCTTCGTGCTTCCGTCTTTCGAGTTTCGTCTGATAATTTTAAAAACTGCGATTCTCGGAATCCAAATATTTTTGGATATTTCGTCTTTCCTTTACCGATTAACTTTTACGCATTCTTCGGATCTCCAAAAAACTAAAAAACACTTTTCCACAGAGCGTTTTTCTTCACGTTTTCCCCTAATATAGTTAAACGAGTGAAAAGTACATAACAGTACTTTTCGTCGTTTTTATTTCATCTGATTTCTGCACGTTTTTTGAAAAAATCTTTTATCGGCTTATTTAACTTTTCACGATATACTATTGTCAAATCTTTCGATGGAATGTCATTTCGACACACCGAACTCTCAGAAAAGGCTTAGGTTATTCAAACCCTAACCCTTAGGGTTTCGTCGGGTGAATAGTTCCTATTTCGTCTTTTTCCCTAGAAATATTTTATTCCCGAATTTTTTTTATTTTCGTCTTGAAAATTCTTACTCGTTCAGTCTAGCTCGTAGCCAGAATCCTCCCGATTAATAATCATCCTAAGTTCTAGAACGATTAATAAACACATAGCACAGAGTAGTATTAATAAAAATTCATTTTATTAATAACTAATTCTTTAAATATTAAATTCTAGACAATTCAATTTTTCGGGTTGTCATAGAATGAGTGTGCTGAGCATTGAGGGAGTATAATTAGTGTGTTACTTGAGTTGGTATGAATGCTTTGAAGTGTTTCAGATAGTCTGGTTTTGAAAATTACCATACATATGTTAAGGCTTCATCAAGCGAGCCATTTATTTTTGCCTCGAATCTAAGTAGGCGGCAGCACCACTTTTATAACTTTTATTATGCATGGCCATCGCATGGTGTTTTTTCTTAGAATCTTTGTAATGACTCAGTAAGAGGATGAACATGCTACTTTGGTTATTATACGCTTATAAACAAACTTAACACATGGAATGAGGATGCTATGGATATAGTGAGCCATGACTAGTTGTTTTAGTTTGATTATTCAAAGAGGACTTAAAGACTTGGAAACTAGTTTTGATCAACCTTTTTCAAAAACATGTTCTGACCTTAGTTGTGAGTGTATCAGGTTCTGACATACATTAAAATGTGACCAATATGGTAGTTTACATTGTTGGTGATGGTATGTTGTAGTCAAGCATGAATTAAAAGGATAATGCAAGTAAAAGACTACATTAGCTATGTGTACATGAACTATGCATAAACTAAGTTTTAAACTTCATAAACATGCCATGTGACCTATTATGTGGTTATAGAAGCATGTTATGGAATATGTGAACTTATCTTGCTTGCTTGAATAAATTTTACTAATAAAAACTTAAAGTTTGAAAACAAACTCTATATACGCTTTGAGTAAGATTTGTGAACATGCTTTTAAGGTTTAACTTGTATATGAGACGTCACGATTAAGTGTGTCATGCATGTAAATGTAATTGATATGAAGTCCTAGTGAGTTATATGCATTGTGAAACTAGTTAAGTGTGGTTGAGAGTAAGCGTAAATAAAGTAGAACGTCATAACTTGAGATACTTGATTTAACAAATGCAAGCATGTGAAGTAGAGACCTATGAACCACATATCATGTGTTTAACGATTAAACGTAAGAAAATTATGAATTGAACACTTGAAGTCTTGATTAAATGAAAATAGATGGTGACACTACAAAAAAATGGGCATTTAGCAACGATTTTTCGGGCAACGACTTGATATGTCGTTGCTAAAAGTATATGTTTAGCAACAAAATTTGTCCTTCGTTGCAAATTGTGTTAGCCTTTCACTTTTTGCAATAAGTCGTTGCAAATTTTCGTTGCTAATTCATTGGCGGGAAAAAATTTCGTTAGAAATTCGTTGCAAAATTTTTGGCCACTTGCTTTCCAGTCATCGTGGGCAACGAAAGTTTTTTTATTGCTAAAAATGGGGCTTTGGCAACGATTTTTTTAGGGAACCACATTATAAGTCGTTGCTAAAAGTGTATATTTAGCAACGAAACTTGTCCTTCGTTACAGATTGTGTCAGACTTTCACTTTTTGCAACGAAATTCATAAGTAGTTGCAAAATTTAGAAACAAAATTCGTTGCAAAATTTATAACCACTTGATTTATCCTCATCGTGGGCAACGAAAGTTTTTTTGTTGCTATATTTCGTTGTTAATATGGACCACATTCATTGGCAACAATTTTTATTTTCGTTACATATTTTATACAACGACTATTAAAATGTTGCCTTAAATAACAGTCATAATAATAATACTAATAACAATAACAGTAATAATAATAATAGTGGTAATAATAATAATAATAATAATAATAATAATAATAATAATAATAATAATAATAATAATAATAATAATAATAATAATAATAGTAATAATAATAAGAGTTGTACTAATAATAATAATAATAATAATAATAATTGTGAGACCCTAAATTTTATGAATAAAGATTTAAATTTCTCGAAATATTTTTTTCAAAATTATGGTGTGAATTTGAGATAATGTTATAGTTGTGGGCAATATTTAGAAATTTTACAAAGTACCCAAGTTGTTATATAATATTCGATTGGTCGGGGAATATTCGTACGACGGTACAATTATTGGTGGACCCCACAACGGAATTATTGTCGGATTGAGAAAACGACAAAAATATTTTTATGAAAATAACGACGAAAGTTTTACCGTTAAAACTGTTGAACTACACGATAGTAAAAGTACAATAATACGCGTAGTTGCATAGTAGCACACGGTATTGATTATTATGCTTACGTGAGAAGTCACTCAGTTTTGTTTAATTATTACTACAGTAGTTGCTGCATAGTATCTCACGTTATTTGATTCAATTATTGTCGATATTTTATATATTATTAAATCAATAATTGAGATGACAGAGTTATTAATATTATTATTTACAATATTAACGATGTCTAGAAGTTATGCCAAGGAGAGGTTTGGTCACCTAATTGCGCGCCAATAGGGAGAAATCCTTATTGGAAAGACCCTCTTTCACGGAACGACTTCGATCGATTAATATTGTGAATTATAATAATGATGATAAATGTTGTTAAATATATTGAGGTGTCTTTTTATGAAGTCACGAGGAGTTTATATATATATATATATATAAATATATAAATTACATTTAATTAGTATTATTAATGTAATAAAATAGAAAAGCTTTTTATATAAAACAGAATACTTTTATAATGTTATTTGTTTTATTAGACTATAAATAGAATATATTATATTTTATTATGCATAGTGTTTGCATAGTGCCTGCATAGTGTTTGCATAGTAAAATCTTTTTATATAAAATGCAAATACTTTTATAAAGTTATTTATTTTATTAGACTATAAATAGAATATATAATATTCAATTATGCATAGTGTTTGCATAGTAGTACTAATAATAATAGTAATAATAATAATAATAATAATAATAATAATAACAACAATAACAATAGTAATAATAATAAGAGTTGTACTAATAATAATAATAATAATTGTGAGACCCCAAATTTTATGAATAAAGATTTAAATTTCTCGAAATATTTTTTTCAAAATTATGGTGTGGATTTGAGATAATGTTATAGTTGTGGGCAATATTTAGAAATTTTGCAAAGTACGCAAGTTGTTATATAATATTCGATTGGTCGGGGAATATTCGTACGACAGCACAATTATTGGTGGACCCCACAACGGAATTATTGTCGGATTGAGAAAACGATAAAAATATTTTTATGAAAATAACGGCGGAAGTTTTACCGTTAAAACTGTTGAACTACTCGGTAGTAAAAGTACAGTAATACGCGTGGTTGCATAGTAGCACACAGTATTGATTATTATGCTTACGTGAGAAGTCACTCAGTTTTGTTTAATTATTGCTACAGTAGTTGTTGTATAGTATCTCACGTTATTTGATTCAATTATTGTCGATATTTTATATATTATTAAATCAATAATTGAGATGACAGAGTTATTAATATTATTATTTGCCATATTAACGATGTGTAGAAGTTATGTCAAGGAGAGGTTTGGTCACCTAATTGCTCGCCAATATGGAGAAATCCTAATTGGAAAGCCCCCTCTTTCCTGGGAACGATCTGGTCGATTAATATTGTGAATTATAACAATGATGATAAATGTTGTTAAATATATTGAGGTGTCTTTTTATGAAGTCACAGGAGTTTATATATATATATATATATATATATATATATATATTATATATAAATTCTGTTTTATTAGTATTATTAATGTAATAAAATAGAAAAGCTTTTTATATATAAAAAATACTTTTATAAAGTTATTTGTTTTATTAGACTATAAATAGAATATAATATATTTTATTATGCATAGTGTTTGTATAGTATCTGCATAGTGTTTGCATAGTAAAATCTTTTTATATAAAAATGTATACTTTTATAAAGTTATTTATTTTATTAGACTATAAATAGAATATATAATATTCTATTATGCATAGTGTTTTGATAGTAGTACTAATAATAATAATAATAATAATAATAATAATAATAATAATAATAATAATAATAATAATAATAATAATAATAATAATAATAATAATAATAAGAGTTGTACTAATAATAATAATAATAATTGTGAGACCCCAAATTTTATGAATAAAGATTTAAATTTCTCGAAATATTTTTTTCAAAATTATGGTGTGGATTTGAGATAATGTTATAGTTGTGGGCAATATTTAGAAATTTTGCAAAGTACGCAAGTTGTTATATAATATTCGATTGGTCGGGGAATATTCGTACGACGGCACAATTATTGGTGGACCCCACAATGGAATTATTGTCGGATTGAGAAAACGACAAAAATATTTTTATGAAAATAACGACAGAAGTTTTACCGTTAAAACTGTTGAACTACTCGGTAGTTAAAGTACAGTAATACGCGTGGTTGCATAGTAGCACACGATATTGATTATTATGCTTACGTGAGAAGTCACTCAGTTTTGTTTAATTATTGCTACAGTAGTTGCTGTATAGTATCTAACGTTATTTGATTCAATTATTGTCGATATTTTATATATTATTAAATCAATAATTGAGATGACAGAGTTATTAATATTATTATTTACAATATTAACGATGTCTAGAAGTTATGCCAAAGAGAGGTTTGGTCACCTAATTGCGCACCAATAGGGAGAAATCCTTATTAGAAAGCTCCATCTTTCTTGGGAACGACCTGGTCGATCAATATTGTGAATTATAATAATGATGATAAATGTTGTTAAATATATTGAGGTGTCTTTTTATGAAGTCACGTAAGTTTATATATATATATATATATATATATATATATATATAAATTCTGCTTTTATTAGTATTATTAATGTAATAAAATGTAAAAAACTTTTTATATAAAAGAATACTTTTATAAAGTTATTTATTTTATTAGACTATAAATAGAATATATTATATTCTATTATGCATAGTGTTTTTAGCATAAGACTGCATAGTGTTTGCATAGTAAAATCTTTTATATAAAAAATGTAATACTTTTATAAAGTTATTTATTTTTTAGACTATAAATAGAATATATAATATTCTATTATGTATAATATTTGCATAGTAGCTCAGCATAGTGTTTTCATAGTAAAATCTTTTTATATAAAATAGAATACTTTTATAAAGTTATTCATTTTATTAGATTATAAATAGAATATATTATATTTTATTTAAAAGATTTTGTTTTATTAGAATATTTTATTAATCTTTGCATAGTAAATCAATATGGACCGTCTGCTTAAAAAGTAAATCAATGGACCGCTCATGAATTAGTTACTATTCACCCATTCTCCTATAAATAGAAGCTCATTCATTCATTATTTCTTAAATTCACTAAAACTCTAAAGAGAGAAACTATAGAGAGAAAGAAGAAAAATATTCTTTACGCCCACTACTCCTATATCCAGCTTTCTTCTAAGGTAAGGGATATTATTTGTTGTACTTTATTATAAGGGATATTATTTGTTGTACTCTCTCGTAAATTATTATTTCTTTTGTATTCACGAAGAGAACTTCATTATTCTATTCTTTATTATTCTATCGAATAACTCAGATATCGCTAACCCGATGCTACCCTATATATGGTGAAATTCTTCCGTTATTCCATTCTTTATTATTTTGTTGAATATCCTCATGCGTGCGCGCTTACGCATGACCTGTTCCATTATTTATTATTCTTGGAATATCATGTTTGTGTGTTTACGCTTACACCGTTCCGTTATTTATTATTCTCATTGGAATAACTTTTTTTCTGCCTACGGTCTATCGCATGCCTGGTGATTTCTTTAGTTATTCCATTCTTTATTATACTCAATTGGTTAAAGTTTTGACTTCTATATTCCATGAAATTAGTGGAATATCCTTGATATTCAAGGCTTCATCCAAAGATCTTTTCATGGAAATATTCTTCCGAGCATTCTTGAATTTTACTCTACAAAGAAGTATCATGTTGACAATTTGGACGTTATTTGTTCTGGATAAATTAATTCTTGAACTTGTTTTATTGAATTCTTATATCATTGTCATCATCCTCATGTTTATATTATGTTAAAAGTCATATGTGGCCTCAGTAGTGCATAGATGGACTTGGTATGATTATGACCTGGATTAATCGGTATAATCATGACCACCGTAATGTTACAAATGATGTGGTAAAAGTCCTCATTGGCCCGTAGTGCATTGATGGACAGTTGTTGGCATGATCATGACCATTGATGAATACACGAATATCCTTAGCTCATAGTGCATGGATAATTTGTGGTTGTGATACTAATGAATATCCTTGGCAGAAAGTCGCGGGGATGATGTGGATTATTTATTAAGCTCGAGTCCCAAATGATAAAAGTGATGAAAAACCTTTTAAATCATAAAAGATAGTAGATTTTATTCTCTACTTGACTCTTTTAATGGATTTCTTATTCCGCTGCAGTTAAACTTGATATTTGTTATATTGTATCAGTTTAACACTGTTGAAGGCTAACGATAATTTATTCTGCATTATCTTAGTCATAATATTTCTTACTGGGCTAGTTGAGCTCACCCTTTTAATTTCATTGTTCTCTTCAGGAAATTAGAACGTAGCAGGGACTAGTCGGGGAACGGAGTGACGGTCCAGATGATAGCATTAGTTGTCCTCACTATTCTATAAAATAGTGTGATAATAAATGTATTGGGGACTTATTTTGAGTTTGAATACTGTCTAGAAGACAATATTTGTATTAAAACTCACAGTTCATGTTGTATATTTAAAATTGTATTTGTATTTTGTACCATGTATTTGGCAACTCAGAATAGGTGATGTATTCCTATTTTGGGGGCGTCACAGTTGGTATCAAAGCTTAGAGATATGATCCCTGGCTGAGATGTGAGACAAAAACTAGGAGGGGAGAGACGGGGAATTCATTCGCTAGTATGACCTACCTAAGTTTATTTGGTATTTAATTGGTCGGTCAGAGTATAGGGATAATATGTGATATGTTAATTATCCCTTGTTTTGTTGCAGTATTTAAAAATGGCATCCAAAAATGTTGAGATAAGCAATGAAGCACATGAGACCGTTGAGTCACCAACGATCAATACACAGGATAATGTGTAATAGAAAGACAATAATCTCCATGAAAATAATAACACCGATGAAATGTTGAATGATAGGATGTTTAGAGGCTTTATGCAATTCATGCAACATCAGACAAGAGCGGCTCCTGTCCAAAATGCAGGTGGAAACACTGGCAACTCTCGGACGGTCACCGCTAAGCAGTTTAAGGAACTGGGACCATTGGAGTTTTTTGGAGAGCCAAAACCACTTAAGGCGGAGACGTGGATAAAGCGGATCTGCAAGATATTTGATGTCTTGGGATGCTCCGAGGAGCAAAAGGTTCCCTTTGCCACCTTCATGTTTCATGCAGAGGTAGATTACTGGTGGGAATCTGTAAAGTGTACTCAACCTGCCGCATTGAAGATGTCTTGGGAGAAGTTCCAAGAATTGTTCAACGACAAGTACTTTCCTGAAAGTATTCGACACATGAATGAGGTAGAGTTCATCAAGCTTGAGCAAAACAATATGACCGTGGCGCAGTGCGAAGCTAAGTTTGTCGAGTTGTCTCGGTTTGCGTCCCATTTGGTTGATAATGAGGAGCAAATGACGCGAATGTTTCTGCGAGGTTTGAAACCCGATATACGTTAATTCCTCATTTCTCACAAACTTTGTTTATATTCAGATGTTGTTAATAGGGCTTAGTTATTGGAGCGCGATAATGAGTCAGCACAACCAAAAGGCAACGACCAACAACATGATAATAATCGTACTGGTGGCAACGACCATCGGAACAATGATAACCATCGTGGGGGAAATTATCATGCCAAGAATGGTAACCACTTCGGTGGTAATTATGGCCAAGATAATAAGAGTGGAAATTTCAAGAAGAGAAGGTTCAACAACGATGGAAAGACAACAACACCAACACCCGTTTTCAAGGAAGGAGAACGACCACCAATTGTATGCTTCAAATACGGAGGGGAGGGACATATCAGTCCAAACTATGTGATGCAGTCTAAAGCATGTTACAATTGTGGAAGAGAAGTTCACCTAGCTCGATTTTGTCGTATGGTGAAGTTAAGTCCAGCTAGGATGGTGATACCAAAGGATGTCTCAGACAAGTCAAAGTCGGTGGTTTCAAGAAGAGCGTTTTTTGTGACTTCTCAAAAAGCGAGTGACCTGAACGAAGTTAGTGCGGGTTAGTTAATTATAAATTATTGCGAAGTCTATACCTTATTAGATACCGGTTCTACCCATTCTTTTATCTCTCTTGCTTGCGCTCAACGTTTAAATTTGATTCCAGAGAAGTTAGACTTTGACTTATTGGTTGAAACTCGGTTAGGAGAAACCTTCGTTACCTCCACTGTTTATAAGTCTTGTTTAATTCAAATCGACACTTTCACGTTACCTGTCGATCTTATCTCTTTGAAAATACTTGCCTTTGATGTGATTTTAGGAATTGATTGGTTAACTACTCATCCTGCTTTTCGTAAGGTTGTTAGCTTTCATATTCCTAACCAACCTATTATGCAAATTCAAGCAACCAAACCACTAAAGTCAATCATTGTCATATCAAGCCATAAGTAAAGAGCCCCGATCCTTTCATTGTTGACTTCCTTGTGTGGAATGCACCGAAGCCAGACTTTCCGTAGGCGACGTCGTGAATAACGGTGACAAGTTGATAGGTTTCAATGTGACGTGCTATCCAAGTCTTAGATGAGAGTCACAGTTTTGAATGACATTTCTATTGTTAATAAATTTTCTGACGTATTCTTAAAGACTTCTTAGCATAACCCTAGAGCGTGAAATCAAATTTTGTATTGACTCCAGTACAAAACCCATTTCTAAAACCCTTAAATATTTCTTCAAATAAAACGAACGTAACATGCGCCAAAGACGTTGGCTCGAGCTGTTGAAGATTACGATCGTACCATTCAATACCATCGTGGAAAAGCGAACGTGGTAGCTGACGCGTTGAGTAGAAGATAGTATGCGTTTACGAGTGCGATGTTGTTAACATAAAAACCCATTTTGTATAACTTACAAATGATGAAGATAGAGTTAAAGACTCTAGAGACCCACGTGAAGATAACGAATATACGAGTAGAATCGACTTTAATCGATAAATTTAAAGCCGTGCAAGCTACATACTCAGAGCTGATGAATGCGAAGAAGAAGGTTCAAGAGGGCGTTATTCTAGAAGCAAGAGTCGACGAAGAGAGTAAATCTCAACCCTCGATTTAAGTGGCCCATTTGAAATTCTCGTTCGAGTAGGAACTGTGGCCTATAAACTCGCCTTACCGCTAAGTATGTCGCGTGTTTATAATGTTTTTTTTCCGTATCGATGTTACGTAAATATGTGGACGACCCGAACCACATTATTGAATTGGAACTAGACGAGATAATATAAGATTTAATGTATGAGGAGATACATGTTAAAATCTTGGATAAGAAGGATCTTATTCGACACTCAAAGGTTATACCTCAAGAGTTAGAATCTGAAATGAAGTCAAGGTATCCTCATCTCTTCGGCATACCAGGTATGTACGTAAATTTCAAGAGCAAAATTTCATAAGGAGGGGAGATTGTGAGACCCCAAATTTTATGAATAAAGATTTAAATTTCTCAAAATATTTTTTTTCAAAATTATGGTGTGGATTTGAGATAAAGTTATAGTTGTGGGTAATATTTATAAATTTTGCAAAGTACGCAAGTTGTTATATAATATTCGATTGGTCGGGGAATATTCGTTTTAACAGGGAATATTCGTACGATGACACAATCATTGGTGGACCCCATAACGAAATTATTGTCGGATTGAGAAAACAACAAAAATATTTTTATGAAAATAACGTCGGAAGTTTTACCGTTAAAACTGTTGAACTACTCAGTAGTAAAAGTACAGTAATACGCGTGGTTCCATAGTAGCACACGGTATTGATTATTGATGCTTGCCTGAGAAGTCACTCAGTTTTGTTCAATTATTGCTACAGTAGTTGCTGCATAATATCTCACATTATTTGATTCAATTATTGTCGATATTTTATATATTATTAAATCAATAATTGAGATGACAGAGTTATTAATATTATTATTTGCAATATTAACGATGTCTAGAAGTTCTGCCAAGGAGAGGTTTGGTCACCTAATTAAGCGTCAATAGGGAGAAATCCTTATTGGAAAGCCCCCTCTTTCCTGGGAATGACCTAGTCGATTAATATTGTGAATTATAATAATGATGATAAATGTTGTTAAATATATTGAGGTGTCTTTTTATATGAAGTCACGGAGTTTATATATATATATATATATATATATATATATATATATATATATATATATATATAAATTTGCTTTATTAGTATTATTAATGTAATAAAATGTAAAACTTTTATATAAAAAACATAATACTTTTATAAAGTTATTTGTTTTATTAGACTATAAATAGAATATATTATATTTTATTATGCGTAGTGTTTTGCATAGTACTTTGATAGTATTTGCATAGTAAAATCTTTTATATAAAACAAAATACTTTTATAAAGTTATTTATTTTATTAGACTATAAATAGAATATATAATATTTATTATGCATAGTGTTTCAGATAATAAGTACTCGTATAGTGTTTGCATAGTAAAATATTTTTATATAAAATGTAATACTTTTATAAAGTTATTTATTTTTTTTAGACTATAAATAGAATATATAATATTCTATTATGCATAGTGTTTGCATAATGCTCTGCATAGTGTTTTGCATAGTAAAATCTTTTTATATAAAAATGTAATACTTTTATAAAGTTATTCGTTTTATTAGATTATAAATAGAATATATTATATTTTATTTAAAAGATTTTATTTTATTAGAATATTTTATTAATACTGCATAGTAAATCCAATATGGATCGTCCGTTTAAAATTAAATCAATCTGGACCGTTCATTAATTAGTTACTATTCAGTCCATTCTCTTATAAATAGAAGCTCATTCCTTCATTATTTCTTACGAATTCACTAAAACTCTAAAGAGAGAAACTATAGAGAGAAAGAAGAAAAGTATTCTGCTACGTCACTACTCCTATATCCAGTTTCTTCTAAGGTAAGGGATATTATTTGTTGTACTCGTAAGGGATATTATTTGTTGTACTTGTAAGGGGTATTATTTCTTTCATATTCATGAAGAGAACTTCATTATTCCATTCTTTATTATTCTCGGAATAACTCAGATCTGTGCTACCCTATACATGGTGAAATTCTTCATTATTCCATTCTTTATTATTTTGTTGGAATATCCTCGTCTGTATGCGTTCACGCACGACATTCGGTTCCATTATTTATTATTACGTTTGAATAACCTCGCTGCATAAATTCTATCGCATGCCTGGTGATTTCTTTTGTTATTCCATTCTTTATTATACTTAGTTGGTTAAAGTTTTGACTTCTATACTCCATGAAATTAGTGGAATATCCTTGATATTTGCGCTTCATCCAGTATCTTTTCATGGAAATATTCTTCTAAGCATTCTTGAATTTTACTCTACAAAGAAGTATCATGTTGACAATTTGGACGTTATTAGTTCTTGGATAAATTAATTTTTGAACTTGTTTTATTGAATTCTTATATCATTGTCATCATCCTCATGTTTATATTATGTTGAAAGTCATCTGTGGCCTGTAGTGCATAGATGGACTTGGTATGATTATGACCAGGGATTAATCGGTATAATCATGGCCGTAATGTTACAAATGATGTGGTAAAAGTCCTCATTGGCCCGTAGTGCATTGATGGACAGTTGTTGGCATGATCATGACCATTGATGAATACACGAATATCCTTGGCCCGTTGTGCATGGATAATTTGTGGTTGTGATACTAATGAATATCCTTGGCCGTAATGCAGGGATGATGTGGATTATTTATTAAGCTGAGTCCCAGCGATAAAAGTGATGAAAAACCTTTTAAATCATAAAAGATAGTAGATTTTATTCTCTACTTGACTCTTTTAATGGATTGTTTGTTTCACTGCAGTTAAACTTGATGTTTGTTATATTATATCAGTTTAACACTGTTGAAGGCTAACGATAATTTATTCTGCATTATCTTAGTCATAATATTTCTTATTGGGCTAGTTGAGCTCACCCTTTTACTTTCATTGTTCTCTTCAAGAAATGAGAACGTAACAGGGACTAGTTGGGGAACAGAGTGACGGTCCAGATGATAGCATTAGTAGTCCTCACTATTCTATGAAATAGTATGATAATAAATGTATTGAGGACTTATTTTGAGTTTGGATACTGTCTAGAAGATAATATTTGTATTAAAACTCACAGTTCATGTTGTATATTTAAAATTGTATTTGTATTCTGTACCATGTATTTGACGACTCAGAATAGGTGATGTATACCTATTTTGGGGGCGTCACAATAATAATAATAATAATAATAATAATAATAATAATAATAATAATAATAATAATAATAGTACTAAATACTAAACCTTGCAAAATAATAGCATCTAGGCCTAGGTGCTCGGGTGGTCATTGGATTAATATTCCAAATTAGAGGTCTTGGGTTCGAATTTGTGCATCAACCTATTATTTGGGATAAAGTTCAATATTCGCCACATCAGCACGTCCACATATGATATGTACGTGTGTGTGTGTGTGTGTGTGTATGATATGATATTTGTTTATAAATATTTATATGAATATTTAGTGATAAATTTATAAATATATATATATATATAAATATATGAATATTTGTTTATAAATATATATAAATTTATATAAATATTTGTTTATAAATATTTATATGAATATTTAGAGATAAATTTATAAATATATATATATGATAATAGAATTTATCTAATACACAAAAAACATAAGAAGCAAAAATATCACAGCTAGGTTTCGAACCTAAGACCTATGGGTTATTGGGCCATTAAGCTAGCACTGAACCATTCTAATTTATTAGTTAACTAAACAAATCTCAACATTAAAGTAAATTTTAGATGAAATATTTATAAATTTATAAATTTTAAAGATAAATTTATATGAATATTTGTTTATAAATATATATATGAATATTTATATATATATATATATATATATATGGGAATGATCCATAACATCTATATGCTATGAGATAAAAAGTGACATATAGGCTCTAAATTGTCCGTTTTACAAATCAGTGACTGAGATTGAGAGTTGGAAATCGCCATCCGCTAGTAATTCTAGCGGACGTAGTTAGTTAATACCCCTCCAAATGGCGAAGACAGACGCATCAACTTCACAATCCGCTAGTATACCAAGCGGATGGATATAATCCAATACAAAAGATTTCAGCCACTGTACTGAAAACACTTCACGACGCAAAACCCAATATACTTTACAGATATTACAACACTTCACGAAGCAATCAGTGCCTGTTTCCTTCCTGCACTACACCCAAAGTCTTACGATACAATTGAACCATGAAAAGTTTGGTACTATGATAATCTTTCTCCTCTTAACTCCTATTTTTATTTATTTTTCCTTTTTTTTTACAGTGCGAGTGGGAAGATTTATTAGGTTAAGCAGTAAATTTAAAATCAATTGTATTTTGTTAAATAGATTAACTATGTGTCGTGCCTCCGATACTACATGAACGGTGAGATTTATATCAAATTAGACAGCCCACATAATTTTATTAGGGTAAGCCGAAAATTCAAATTTAAATGTAGCTTATTAGATAAATATTCAAACACAAAAGCCACGAAGACGATAATAAACGAGACAAAGCCCAAGTTCTGTGATTTATCGTTAGCGTATCGGAGCAAATAGAGAGAAAATGTATCATCCGCCTGAGGGGCGTTAAATGGTGGTACGTGATCGTAAGTTCGATCTCTTTCTTATTATATTTTCTAGGGTTTATTGTTAAAGCGATTACCAATTGAATTGAAAGATTAAAAGATCCCTAGAAATCCTAAATTGCAGCTAATAATTGTGATTTTTATGGTTTACTGTTGATTGATCTGTATTTACTTACAAATTCTCATCAACGGCCAAGAAAACTGTTACGATCTTGGTTGGTTATTTCATTGGTCTTTGGTGACATAGTAACAAGAATTGGGGCTACAATTTACTCAATAAAAATAGTTT
The DNA here is from genome assembly GCA_020205615.1 of Panax quinquefolius. Lineage (NCBI taxonomy): Eukaryota > Viridiplantae > Streptophyta > Magnoliopsida > Apiales > Araliaceae > Panax > Panax quinquefolius. The sequence goes on along the minus strand of CM035154.1, from coordinate 78,973,460 downwards.
GGGAAATCTAGAATTTACATAGAATAGGACACAAATTGGAGACAAGAGAGGCAAGCAGAGAACAAAAATTAGAAAAAAGTCATTATATTCATAACTTTGGTTATTTTTGTCAAAATAAATCATATATTACTAATAATTATGCTTTTTGTTTTATTTGAGTGATGGGAGATACAGAGAATTTAAGAGAGAAAGCAGAAAGTAGAGATAGTGGGAGAGATGATAGAGAGAATAATTTATTCATTTTCGAAAATATGTTGGCTAATTCATTTTTGACGAGGATTTGGAGACAAGAGAGATGCCAAAGTTTTATGGAAGTATGCCTTTTATTTTATTTTATGGAGAATTTGGAATGAGCGTAGAATAGTTGATGGAAGAGATCAAAAGAGAAGGGTAAAGATGGAAGAGATTAAAACAGAATGGTAAAAATTGAAAATAAAAAGGCTTCAAAATGGAGTAATCAACAAAGAAGAAGTAATTTTTTTTTCTCCGACTTTATTAATATAGACATGGATACCACTTTCAGCCATCAAGTGCTTAGCACAACTAACAGACTCCTCAAAATGACACTATAAAAGAACAATTTAGACCTAAAGAGCTACAACATTGTATTGCAAAATGAAACTAGAATTAAACTAATTTAAAACGTTAAGAATTTAACTAATTTGAAATAAGAAGACAAGACGTACTAATTTAAAACGTCAATCTTGTCGGATGGTTGGAAAGATATTAGGGGAAGACAACTAATAAACTTTCTTGTAAACAACCCCCATGGAACTGTATTTTTGAAATCTTTTGATGCATCTGATGTAATTAAAGATGCTAATTTGAAGTTTAAACTACTTGATGAGGTTGTTGAGGAAGTGGGAGAAGAACTTGTCATTCAAGTAGTCACTGACAATGCCTCTAATTATAAGGCGGCGGGGAGGATGTTAATGGAGAAGAGGCCACGTATGTGGTGGACACCGTGTGCCACGCATTGCATTGATTTGATGCTTGAGAAGCTTGGAGAGTTGCCTCAACATAAAAATGCTTTGACAAAGGCAAAGAAGGTAATTACTATTATTATTATTTGGTTATAATTTTTTTATTCAATGAATACTTGAATTATTATTATTTTTGACATTATGTAGGTAAGCAACTTAATATATAATCATGGATGGGTCTTGGCATTGATGAGGGCAAACACTAATAAAGACCTTGTTCGGCCAGCCGCCACTAGATTTGCCACTGCTTATTTAACTTTGCAGAGTATGCATAGTTTGAGACAACCTTTGGAGGCTATGTTTACATCTAGGGAGTGGGCAAATTGTGCTTGGGCAAAAAAACCTGAAGGTAAGGAGGCGAGAAAAATCATACTGAGTGATAGGAATTTTTGGTGTAGCGTGGGATATGCAATTAAGACCACAAAACCTCTAGTAGGTGTATTGAGGATGGCAGATTCAGAGAAGGTGCCGGGAATGGGATTTTTATATGGTGCCATGGACAATGCAAAAGAAGAGATTGTAAAAAATCTGGATAATGAGGAGGGGGCCAATAAAGAGATATGGAGCATAATAGATGCTAAGTGGGATAATCAGTTGCATCGGCATTTGCACGCTGCTGCATATTATTTGAATCCTCATTTTCAATATGAAGACAATTTCTATGCCAATGCGGAAGTTAAGGTGGGATTGTACTCTTGTATGGACAAGCTTATTTCTAACACTGGAAAGAGAGAAAGCTGATTTGCAAATGGATGCATTCCGATTGAGGCAAGGGTTATTTGGCTACACAAATGCCAAAAACACGTGTAAGAAACGTGCTCCCGGTAAGTACCGTTGATTAATGTCTGGTTATGCTTTTATTTTGATTAAACATGTACCGGTAAGATTGATTTATATTTTAATATTGATCCAGCTGATTGGTAGATCGCATATGGAGATGAAGCTCCGGAATTAAGAAATTTTGCAGTGAAGATTCTGAGTTTAACTTGCTCATCTTCGGGGTGTGAGCGTAATTGGATTACTTTCAGTCAGGTATTTATTAGATAGAAATCATTTATTAAGATTTTATGAGATCTAACATTGTCACTAATGCTAAATTACTTGTAATATAGATACATACAAAGAGAAGGAATCAATCGTCTCGCATCCGTGCTTAACTCATTTAAACACATTATGTACAATAAAAAATTGAAAGATCGGCATATCAAGAAAAAGGCACTAACGGAAGAAGAAGATCCATTGGTTGTTAAAAATGTGCCATCTGATAATGAGTGGATTGCGGGGGGAAATGATGAAAATATCTCGGGACTGACTTCTGGGAATGATGATATGGAGGAGGGTGAAAGGACTCATGGGAATGAGAAGACAGTTGGGGGAGAAGAGACTAGCGTGAGGGAGATTACACTTAGAGGGCAAGGGACTCGGGGAACAAGTAGTAAACAAGGAAGTCAAAAGAGAGAAACACTTTGTCGTCAAAAACTATGTCAAAAGGTTAGTGTCTGTAACACCCCAGTCCCACATCGAAGGGGAAAAATTTGTCTGCATATAAGGAAATAAATTACTACCAATAGTACCTTCAAGTCATGACATTTTGGGTGAGCCTGTGGTGGGCTAAGTTAACCCAAGAAGATACTATTGGGCCAGTAGTTTGAGGCCTTATTTTGATGGATTTGATTTGATTCGGACTTGGGATTTGACCCAAGATTTGTTCTGGACTCGGGATTTGACCCGGATTATTACAGTGTCATTACTTAAGTTGCCTTTAAGGCGTTCTTTAAAAAAACATATTCATTTGGATTAAATATATATTCACTTGCTTATTTATAGATAAAGGGAAGGGATTACAATTGGTTGATGAAGAACCTGAGTTTGAGGATCTTAGCACTGACAATGAGGAGGATGACAGAGCTATTAGATACGATGATGATTCCATGGAGGATCCTCTTAGTGATGATAGTAATGATGATGATGATGATGATGGTGATGGGGATGATGATCTAGGATTTGATCCATTATTCAAGCCGCTAGATACAAATGATACATTACTTGCATAGTGATGGATGATCACTATATAAGTACTTGATGATATTATGTTGTTTTGATGTTTTGTAATGATACATTACCGTGACGTTGATTATTTGTCTTCTATGACCTTAATTTTAATGATGAATTATTTTATGGTTTTATTAGTATTTTTTCATAATTTTTTGGGGACTTTTAGGTCTTTAAATCAAGGCTTCCGCCTCGCTCCGCCTCGAGGCTTACGCCTCGCATAGCCCAGAGAAAAATGCCTCGTACCGATTTTAGCTTTTTCGAACATTGAATAACGTAAAACGAACTAATGATGAAATTTAAGCTAATTGAATGGCATGTTAATGGATTTAGAATAGGAAGTCGAAGTACGTGATGAAAGTAAGACGATAGCTTTGGAACGACCTCGTTCTGAGTTATAACGAAGAAGTTATGAGATTGCGAAGTAGGCGATTCGTACGTGTTCCAACACTTGGGAAAAAATACCGAAAAACATCGGAGACTTGTTATTGCATGCTGAAAAATAACAAAGTGGCGCCAGTGACGCCAGATAAGAAAAACCCAGAGAAGAGCTCTTAACTGCTCAACTCCTGGGGGAAGTATAAGGAAAGATGATGAACATATAATTCACCTAATGTAACACTTAAACAAGTGATTTCAACCTTTATTGAAGGTTGAACGAAAAGATTGAATGGGATTAAAAGACAAAGAATGTAAACGCAACGTAGTTGTGATGAACGAACGGTCTTAGCATACAACGAACCATATGGCTTCAACATTAAGAAAGAATGATGAACGTGAGGTTCATGTAATGAATAACGAATGAGAGTGATTAAAATCTTAGGTAAAGGTTGAATGGAAGTTTAAAAGACGAACAATGTGAACGCCGAATACGTAAACGATCCTCGTGAATCATATTCGTGTCGTGCGAACGTTCTAAGCATACATTGGTTATATGACTTGGACGTTGACGAAGGTAGTAAATAAGATATGAATTATCAAGAAAGCCGTAACGAACAGTAATAAGATTAATGAAAGCCCGAGTGTTAGTCGGATAGAAAATGTTAGAATAAAATGTAAGCGTTAAACACTTTAGCCGACGTAAGGTTGAGTGTATGCGAATATTAAACGGGTAGAACCTACACACCGTGTATGGTTTGACCGTAAAGCAATGAAGACTAATGATTAAACCTGTGAACGGTGAAGAAACTGAATTAATGATAATGACGTATAACGTTAAGAAGTCGAGTTAATAATTATAACTTGGATAACGTTCCGAGTCGAATGAACCGAACGTTATAATATATGAATAAGGTAATGTAAAATGCTTAACGCTATGAACGCATAATATTAACATTGAATGATCGTTCTAAGTATACAAAAGACTGTATGACTTAGACGATAAGGAATGAATCCTGAGGTATGGTATTTAGTTGCCAGAAAGCCATAAGGATTGAAAAATCAACTTAAAGAACGTTATAGCTTTAATGGTTCAGATAAGTTAAGTTTAGGTTGTGGTACAATCGTAATCTTTAATGGTTGACATATGGGAGCTGGGCTAAACAATTCCTTCAGAAAGCGGAGGTATATACAAAACTTGCAACCGATATAACTTGCTGTGAAAGACGGTGTAGATGAGACGGGAAACTAGTTTGTTGGTTGTTTGTGGGAAACCACTCAGAGTACCATATGGAATATTAGTAGAGATTCGATGTGTGCCAAGTCCTAGAAAGGTTATAAGAAGAAGATAAGAATGTAAATCATCAAAGATGATGATCGTATGAGTTAAGACATCTCCGTATGTCGTGACGCCGTAAAGAGGTAAAGAAATTTGGTCGTGTAAACTTAGATTGCAAGACTGCGAACACTAAGAAGTAAAGTTAAGTTTAAACCAATACGTAAGTCAAGTATATGACTAATTGGTGTATGTGTTATTTTTTTATGTGATATATA
>CM035154.1:78686743-78968393 GCA_020205615.1 Panax quinquefolius | reverse complement strand
AGTTCTTTTAACTCTTTGACGGATACTCTACACCTTCGGTTGAGATGATGCTTTTTTCCGGCGACTCCTTCCTCCTCCGGTAGGAGGTTTCTTACAATAGAGCCTTCAATTCTAGAAGGGCCTGCGATGACGAGTGTCCACAGGGTGGTGTACCCTCAGTAGACTCTCAGGGGTACGATCTCTAGATATGCTTTGTCTTTGAGCTCGGGCACTATGGTGAGAATGTGCAACAACAAGGGCTTTCTTTGTGGTTTCAGGAGTATGATCTCTGGAGCGACCTCTTCGTTCTCTCCGACCCTGCTCCTTAGAATTGACAGGGTGATGTACCCTCCTCGATCTTTGAGGAGTAGGGCTTCAGGATATTCTTCTTCATCGAAGTTCTACCGAGACTCTCGTCCCGAATGAAGCAGTTCTTTCCCACTTGGTGTCCTTGCTCTTTGGATTTGATTATAACCGAGCTCTTCGTCTCTCAACTCGCCATCCCGCCATCCGCTTTCGCCTATATCCCGTCGTTGCTTCACGAGTACTTCCATAGCTCTATCCGCCTCATCCGCCATCTTAGCTTAATCATGAAGCTTTTTCGTCCTGGTCCTCTCAGTATCGAAGTTCTAGGCGAAGTGCCTTCTACTCATTCCCCATGCGTGCATGACGCTTTATCCGTCGGGAAGACTAGCCTACGTTTAGCCTTGCCCACCGCCTTCGACCAAAAATCTTCCGGTGATCGTTTGGACGCTGTGCTAGCATGAACACTTATTTCCGGTCCCAAATGATCCTTGACAGACACTCGTGGTGTCGATTCACTGGCAGCCCTCGGCTGCCCTTCTGGTGTAGGTGTTCTATTCTTCACCATGAATACTGACGTAGACCAAACACAGTCTGTGATTAAAAAATACTCAGGACACTAGAACTCAGCCCTCCTTTTTGCGCCAATGTTAACGCCAAGATCTTTCTCCACGTCCCAATCACCAAGACGCATCCGATATCCTGCACAGTTCAACAAGTCAACACCAAAAGCTTGACGGCCTGACCATCTGGGGATAGCTCCGGCGTGAGAGTCAGTATCGGCGATCACAAGGTCAACAATGGAGAGAAAATATTATCTAATGCCTGAGATAGATTAATAATAATAATGAATGTGTATGTTACTTACCTTCTTATGTGATCTTAGCCTCATACATACTCTACTCCCGGTTTACCGTGCCACCCATCATCTCCTGACACCTTTTCCCCCACTCCCGGTCATTTCAGCCGAAAGTAAGCAGCCTACTTCCACACCTGCTACCACTGTTTGCCACCGTTGGTCATCTGAGTCCCATCCTCATTAATGCCATGCAGAAAGGTGGCAGACACAATAGTCAACTATCACTTGGCGTAATGATTACCGGTCAAAGTTGGATTAAGTAACAATTTGTATAATGGGCCAATTCAATGACTAAGCCCAAATAATGGAAATGACCCAAATGACCGGATCCAACCGAAAGGACCCAATGAAATAATCAAGTAACTGGGCCCAAATCATTCGGACCAACTAGGACAAGAGTAACATGATCCAAGGGAGGAGCCCATTAAGGTTGGCCCAATAAGGAAAAGGATTATGGCCCAACAGTGCTTATAGTCCAGCTTATATGGACATAATACAGATACGTGAAACACGTTATGTATTCTTTCTAGGTCTGGAGGTAATGCTATCATATACGCTACCTCTCCTATCCGTTTTAATACTTCAAAAGGTCCTATAAACCTTGGACTTAACTTCCCTTTCTTTCCAAAGCGTATCTTTCCTTTCCAGGGAGATACCTTTAGAAACACATACGAACCTACTTCAAACTCTCGGTTTAATCTATGTGAGTCCACATACTTTTTTATTCGTCTCCGAGTGAAACAAGACGCATCCGAATTAACTTAACCACATCCGCCATCTTGCTGCACAAATTCGGTCCCTAGCATCCGCCGTTCTCCCACCTCGTCCCAACATGATGGTGTTCTCGCACCTTCTTCCGTGAGATGAGCTTCATAAGGCAAGATACCTATGCTTGCATGATAACTGTTGTTATATGCAAACTCTACAAGTGGTAGGTGATCATCCCAACTACCCTTAAAATCCATGACGCAAGACCTCAACATGTCTTCTAACGTCTGAATTATCTTCTCGTTCTGCCCATCAGTTTGTGGATGATAAGCTGTGCTTAACTTCAAGTATATTCCTAGCTGTTCTGGCAAACTTCTCCAAAAATTCGATGAGAATCGTGGATCACGATCTGACACAATCAATACTGGTACTCCATGTCTAGAAATAATTTCCTTGATATAGAGTTTAGCTAACTGGTCTAAGTTATACTTGACCCTAATTGGTAAGAAGTGAGCCGATTTCGTCAATCGGTCGACTATTACCCAAATCGAATCGTACCCTTTTGCCGTTATTGGAAATCCCACCACGAAATCCATCGAGATATGCTCCCACTTCCATTCTGGAATCTTCAATGACTGTAACAAGCCACTGGGTCATTGATGTTCGGCCTTAACTTTTTGACAAGTCAAGCACCTACTCACATACTCTACTATTTCTCTCTTAATGTTTGGCCACCAAAAACTCTGTCGAAGGTCTTGATACATCTTAGTGCTACCAGGATGTATCGAGTACCTTGAACTATGAGCTTCTTGTAATACTTGCTCCTTTAATTCTATCTCATTCGGAACCCAAATTCTTCCTTTAAATCATAATAATCCCTCAATATCAAGACTATACTTAGCAGCTTCTTTCTCGGATAACTGCTTCTTCATTTGGTTACACTCATCAGTCTTGAGTTGTGCCTCCTTGACTCTCTCTATGATGGTAGATTGCATCTCCGTTGTAAAAAGTATCTGCCTCGAATCACTCGGCATCCTTACTTCTATTTCCATTCTAGCCATCTCTGTTATTAACTCATTTTGAGTCGTTAACATAGACAACTTTTCTCGACCCTTCCTCTTTTAAGGCGCCTAAGAACTACATCGCTTTCCTGTGGTGATACAGATTTCATAATCGTAATCCTTTATCAACTCGCCATCTTCTCTCGCCTCATATTCAATTCCTTACGAGTGAAGATATACTTTAGACTCTTATGGTCCGTATATATCTCACATTTCTCCCCATAAAGATAATGTCTCCATATCTTTAGGGCAAATACTACCGCAGCTAGTTCCAGATCATGAGTAGGATAAACTTTCTCATAATCCTTCAACTGCCGTGATGCATACGCAATGACTTTGCCATGCTGCATGAGCACGCAACCAAGTCCTCTATGCAAAAAATCACTATATACTACGAAATTTCCTGTGTCATCTGGCAATGACAAAACAGGCGCTTCACTTAATCTTTTCTTCAGTTCTTGAAAACTGTCTTCACATTTGTCCGTCCATACGTATTTCACCGTCTTCCTTGTCAAGTTAGTCAACGGGGTAGCTATCTTCGAAAAATCTTGGATAAATCTTCGATAGTATCCCGCTAAACCTAGGAAACTCCGCACCTCAGTCAGCGTTTTCGGTTGTTCCCAGTTCATCACTGCTTCTACCTTTGCTGGATCCACTGAAATCCCTTCTTGGTCAATGACATGACCTAAAAATTGTACCTTCTCCAACCAAAATTCACACTTAGTGAATTTCGCATATAACTTCTCCTTTCTTAGTGTCTCCAACACTAACCTTAAGTATTCAGCATGATCTTCTGGCGTCTTAGAATAGACTAGAATATCATCGATAAACACAACGATGAACTTGTCCAAATATGGTTTGAACACTCTGTTCATCATATCCATAAATGCAGCTGGTGCATACGTCAACCCAAATGACATTACCAGAAACTCGTAATAACCATAACGAGTTTTGAATGCTATCTTTAGTATATCCTCCTTCCTAACCTTCAATTGGTGATACCCCATCCTCAAGTGTATTTTAGAAAAATAATTTGCCCCTTTCAACTGATCAAAAAGATCATCGATCCTGGGCAATGGGTATTTATTCTTTATCGTTAACTTGTTCAACTCTCGATAGTTGATACAAAGCCTTAACGATCCGTCTTTCTTCTTGACGAACAATACTGGTGCGCCCCACAGGGAAACACTCGGTTGAATGTACTTTCTATCCAGTAGTTCCTGTAACTGAACCATTAACTCCTTCATTTCCACAGGCGCTATACGGTACGGTGCCCTTGAGACTGGTGCCGCTCCTGGCACAATGTCTATTACGAATTCGATATCCCTATCCGGTGGTAACCCCGGTAACTCACTTGGAAATACATCTAGGAATTCGTTTACTATAGGTATTTGTTCTATGGTTGCTCCCACTCGCTGGGTATCAATAACATGGCACAGATAACCTACACACCCCTTCCTTAACAGTTTCCTAGTTTGTGTCATCGTAAGACAACACGAACGCCCCGATGATTTATTACCGTAAAATACTACAAAAGGTTGCTTCAATGTCCTAATACTCACACATTTCTTCTGGCAATCTATAATTGATCCATGGTTAATCAACCAATCCATTCCGAGAATTACATCGAATTCTCCTAACTTTATCGGTATTAAATCTACCGATAATTTACAACCCCGAATATCTACGCAACAATTCCTATGAATATCTTCAACAGGAATTATCTCTTCGTTTGCTACCTTAATAATCAAAGGTATAAGCAACTTTTTGGGAAGTAATCCTAGTCGTCTAGCAAAATCACATGCTATAAACGAACAAGTAGCACCCGAATCAAATAGCACGTATGCATTTATGTTATTGATCAGAATAATACCTGCAACTACATCCCTTGATGCCACCGCATCTTAGACCGTTATATTAAAAGTGCGGGCCATTGATCTACCCAGCTGAGCTAGACCACTAATAGCCAACTTACCGCTATTAGTGCCCTTATTTCCTTCCATACCCTTCTTCGGGCAATTCTTCGCTATGTGGTCAGTTGATCCACATATAAAACATCCGTGGTTTTTCTTCGAATTTGGACAGTTAGGCGAAATATGCCCTTCCTGTCCACAATTATAACATACGACCTTTCCTTTGAGACAGACTCCTAAGTGAGTCTTCCCGCAGGTTTTACAGGCCTCCATCCTTCTCTTGGAATCCCCTTGTTTTACTCCGGTATTCCCAGAGTTAAAGCCCTTTCTTTTCTGACCGTCGCCACTACCTCTGGCTCCTTCGGTCTTGATTCCCCCATCAACTTTACCCTTATTTTTCTTATCCTTGTGGTACTGGCTGAGAGCCTCATTCCCACCTTCGGCTATTATTGCCTTCTCTAATATGGTTCTAAAGGAAGTACTTTGAAACACCGAGATCCGGCTATAGAGCCAGGGTTTCATGCCCTACTCGAATCTCCTAGCTTTCCTCACTTCAGTGTCCACTTGATGTGGAGCAAATCTTACCAGTTCATTAAACTTGGCAGCATACTGGGGAATTGTCATATCCCCTTGTTTCAATTCAAGAAACCTCATTTCCATTCTCCCTTGCATACTCGTGGGAAAATAGTTCTAGAAGAAAATCTCCTTAAACCTCTCCCATGTTAGGTTTCCTATATCTACTTCTACTTTGGTTTGCTTCCCCACCGAAGTTGGCCTCTCCTTTCATCAAATAGGTCGCAAAGGCAACCTTTTGACCCTCCTCAACATTTGCTATAACAAATGCTTTCTCAATTTCTTTTACCCAAGTCCTGGCTTCTATATAGGTCCGTAGTTCCTTTGAACTCCCATGGACCTACACTTTTAAAGTCCTTAAAAGTAGTAGCTCGTACTACTCCAGGAATTACGGGTACATTAGCCCCCGTTCTATTAAATGCGGCCGTTAAACGATTAACGAACTCCTGCATTGGATTAACCGGACCACCCTTCGGTTGGTTAACATTAGTGTCTTGATTTCGTTGTCTCCTTCTTGGCGGCATTTTGTTGTTAAGAAAACAACACATCACTATTACCTTCTTCTTGTTGATTAGTTATTATTTGTAATGAAACAATAACTCATACTCATTACTCAATATATTCCATAAAATGACTTATATTGATTCATAACTTGTAGTATAACACTACATTGTTTACATTACTCAATTTTTTAGGCGATTACATTACCATCCCGCAATTACTTTCCAAAAATTGGGATTTACAAAAGACTACCCTTGATATACAAAAGAGGGTTTTACGTCACTACTAGATACATAATATTTACATATCTAATCTACTCTAGCTATTGATAGATTACATCTGCCGAATGGCATTCTGGAAATCTTTCTTGGCCAAACCGACTATGACATCTCGACTAATGGTATGTCGAGTCTGCCCTGTTTCCACTGGATATCCAGCTACTTGCTGCTGGAAGTCCACGTGAGAACTCCTATGTATATAGGACATCCTCTCCAACTTCTGTTGTTTAGTCTTTAGCTCTTGCTTGAGCTCAAAGACTTCACATTTCAGCTCTCGGACCTTGTCCTTAGCTAGAATTCTATCATCGTGCTCTTCTTCCCACATACCCTCCATGCTAGTCTTGTCTTCACGGACAGCTTGGAGTTCCTCTTCCAACTCCTTCACCTCTTGGTAGTAATGGACATTCCTATCCAATACTGACATAAATAGTGCCTTCATTGACTCTTCAGTAGTCAATTCTTCTGTAGGTGGAACCTAGTCAAAGGACATCACGTCCACCTCCTCCTCTAGTATGCCATCGAAAATAGACATAGTCTAAATCGTCCGAGTCTCCAGACTCTATTACTACCACCTCTGACTCAATCGCTACGGGATTGGGTAGTATCTCTACCCGATTAACTGAATCCTCGCTCACTACATGCATATTTCTATACATATCATTTTCTCCTGACATCTACAATAAAACAATATAGTTTGATTAGTACACGTCAGTAAAATAATAAAAACACATAATATAATATAATGCATTTTTATAAGGTTATCTTTCATCTTTTACTTCTTTATTAAGGTTATGACTTAAGGTTCTAATCCCCCTTAAGTTTTATAACCTAGGCTTTGATACCAACTTGTAGCGCCCCCAAATCCGGGTATCTTCCAACCCGACAGATGGTGCTATACTATACAAACTTTCATACATTCATTCCATTGAAAAATCTCAAAGAACGAACATAACGTCTATATATTAAAAGTAGTATTTATATTTCCCAGGTTCTATACCCGTTACAAAGATTCTTTGTCATAATATTCATTACATTACAACAATAGACCTATACTATTACAAAAGATAGCTTAATAATCTGCCTTATCCTTTTTTGATCCTTCGGGACGTTCAGTCTTAGCTGCATTCATATGGTTCAAGCAAGATTGAGCATAACTAGCTCAGCAAGTATAACAATTTCAATAACAACATGCTTGATACATATGAATCGTATATCTTCGATAACTGAACAATAGTTATGAAGTACTATTGATAATTCAAAATAGCACTTCATCTTTCTTTCAAAATGTTTCACAATGAATAATATTCAGTAAAACATTCACTCCGGTCAAAGACCTCGAGTATTCATTCTTTCTTTGAAAAGGATAACCCGGAACTAAGTCCGTAAGCTCGATATTACTTACGAGCACTTCTAGGTGATCAGCCTATTGTACTCTATGTTGATCAACACTACATTCATTAAACGTATGTACGTTTAATCATTTGGCAACCTCAAGTGCCTGTCGTTTTATCGACAAAACATTTGTTTAACATTTCAGTCTTCTTTTGAAAACCATATCAAGTAGTTGACAAAAGATAATAACATTTGATAACAAATGAATAGATTATCAACAATCCACTCAATATGTCAAGTCTAGCCAAAGGAACTGACTTTAACTTCATTGTACTTCAATTCATGCGTAAGGATACATGAACTTAAAAAACTTGTTCAGATTGAACTGAGACAAGAGTTAGAATACTTGCCTTTAGCGTCTGCTAAAGTGTAATTACTTTACGTTCCAAGTCTTTCAAGTCTCTACAATACATGATCACATAATGCCTTATATTAGGTCACATATAATCAAGTATGTATCTGACTATATCTTACCCTTCATCTCAATCTAATTGTGTATTAGATTCCGGGAAGTTCAAAAGCCTACGGCTCATAAATTACGTAATCTACGCGTTCATACAAGAATTTTATCTATTTCGTTTACTAAAAATTCACCTATTGGTTCATTTTAAATGTAAACAATAAACGTTCGTGAATGTTCAACGCTCGTTTCTTCGTTCTAAGTCGGAATTCGCCCATTTTCGATTCCGCGACTTTTAAATGACGAACATGACTTGCCTCCATTAGGAAATAACATTTCTGAGTTTAAACTCAAAATTTGACTTCTAATCCGGGAATTTCACGAATTCGACGATTATCGTCTAATCGTGCGATTTCTGGCAAATCTTCATTCTTATGATTTGTTCAACATTACAAATGAATTCTATTCATTATGTGAACATCTCAACATACATATTACAACCACTTGTATTCGTAGTTGGATTTTGACTTATTTCTTTCATAAGCTTATAACTTGATAAATTATAAACTACTTATGATCTCATCATTCGTGACTTATGATAATTAAAGTTTCTTAACCATTATACCTATATGTTCTTATCATATAGCTTTACTTAAGTATACTTGATACATAAGATCATACAAGTTCTTTTATTTCCATATTACTTCTATTAATAAACTCATTACAAGTTCATAATTCCTTCACATAAGTTTATAACTTATGCTTGCTTAAATGACTTATTACCAACTTATATGGCTTAAGTTCATTACTTATACATACTTCTTACTTTTTATCATTCATGTTCCTTAATCCAAGCTTTTCTTATCAACCTATCATGATAGAGATAGAAGATAATTGGAGAAGGAATCTTACTTTTGAAGTCTTTGGTAAGTAGCTTCTTCTTCTTTTTAACTTATGGAAGTTAACTTATTTGTAACTTAAACTCTCTACCAATTAAGCACTTTGAAATAGCTAACTTGTTTGAACAAGTGATAACTGGCTAGCAAGGCTTCTCTATTTATAGAACTTGCAAGATTGGGGTAGATTAGTCATAACACTAAGTCACCTCCTTACTATTCATTGCTTGGCTAACACAAAACTTATCCTTTGCTTGGCCACTACTCTTAATACTTGGTCATTACATAACTTGGTCATTACTCTTATAACTTGGTTACCACTTCACTTGGTCACCACTTTTAATACTTGGTAACCACACATTATGTGACACCCCCAAATCCAGGCACTTCATTCCCACGGGATCTGGTGTTCACTTAATTAAACATTTATATCTAACTACCCAATCACAATAAAACTGGATAAATAAAACCTTTCCCATTAAAGGGTTACATAATAAAATTTCCCAGGTTATCTAACCTTTAATTACAATCATTCAAATGCGGAAATTAAATAAACTTCATTAAAACCAAGTCTAAGATCATCATAATAAAAATCTAACATCTCAATCAAAGTAAAATTACAAGTCTTCATCACTTGCACATTTTTCCCTTTCCTTTGCTAGACGAAGGTTCATCTACCTTCTTTTCTTTAGCTGCAATGAGTTTTAAAATATGCAAGAGTGAGCAAAAAAATTGCTCACTGGATACAATATCAAATCAACAGGAGTATAGTAATAATAACTGCCAATAAAAGGCTCATCAACAATGAATAGTACTCTATCATCAATAATCAGAAACTGAAATCCAAAATGTGGAATAAATATAACTGAGGGTCATAAGACCATGAACTATGTCCACAGATAAGTAGTAATCTTTAACTCCAACTTTAACAAATAATAAGACTATAAGGACTCCTCGTACTTGGGGATCGCCCTTCGTACTCATCTATTGTGCATTAAACATTTAACGCTACGCTGTAAGTTAACCCCAATCATAACATTAGGGTTGTTCATCTCAAGATTTAGAGTACAAGTCCGCACTAAAGGAAGTTTGGTTTGGATAAGCTTCGAGGTAATTTGGATTTCAACAAACATCAACTAAGGATTAGTTGAATGAAACCAAGAACATTTCACTATAGAATAATCGTGATTGAATCAATCCTAGTAAATTAAAGTCATGCTTTAGGAATAATCTAAGAGCATACAATTTGAATAACTATAACACCTTGCTTGAACAATACTAAGCCAAGGTTAATTAGAATTGAATACTAAGCATGCATAACAATTTGATCTATAAAAATGTTCAACATTAGAATATATAAATTTGCATGCTAAACAACAAGTTAAATACAAGAATAACTTGCTCAAGAATAACTTACATCATTATATCATAATCGAATTGAAAACCATAATTAGTTCAACAAGATAAAAGATTAGAAAAACTTGCTCAAAGAAAATTTAAGCGATTGCACAATTCTAAAAGTAGAGTTAAAGAACTTGCTCAATGTAAAAAGAAAGTTTAGAAAACTTGCATTACTATATTGAGAACAATAATTGATTCCAATTACAAAAGTAGAGTTAGAGAACTTGCTCAATGTAAAAAGAAAGTTTAGAAAACTTGCCTTCTTCGTGGGCTAAACCGAACAAATCAAACCACAATATCCTATAAACATATGTCATCATGACATAATTAGTCATTACCATCTTACGAACATAACTAAGTACGTTCATCATGTAAAAATTGGATTTTTAATCAAATAATCAAGTTATAACACAAGTTAATCCTTAATAACATAATTATTCATAGTATAGAAATACTAAAATCAATATTTTACAGATCCTACTATTATCACATAATTTTTTCTTAAAATTTCGTGTACAAAAAGTACAATCGTCGATTCATTCTGCTTAATCATTCACACAGGCCACAATTTACAACTTGTGGGTCGTGTTTGTAGTGTGGGTATGGCACTCATGCCGCACAAGATCATAGGCTACAAGGCATGACTGCTTGGCGTGAGTATGGCGTTATGGCGCACATTAAAGGTATCAGTGAAGTCTGCCATACACACCAATTGCGCACTGACAGATGAACCTTGCAACAAAGCGACGAAAAAGCCAATTTTGGCCTACAAGCTCGCTTTCTACTGCAGACTAATTAGCACATAAATCATATAGAGACTTCATGTAAACATATTTCAAAAACTTTAAACATGATTCTACCCATACAACAACATAAACAACAAAATTAACACACCTAAATTCACTGTTTTTGGCTAAAACTCATTTTTTTTATATTTCAATGAAAATCAACACTGTAACTTTTGTTTTTCAACCAAAACCACTAATTCAAAGTGTTTTTATCAACAATTATACATGCTCTATCAAATTAAATGGTCAATTTATCAACTAAACCACTAATTAACCCTCAATTTCTATTTTAACTAAACAATATATAATCACCAAAAACTCTCTATAAAAAGGTTTTCTTCACAAACTTCATACATAACAACAATAAATTGATTATAATCATATATAACCTATGAAAATAACTTTACAACACTAGTTTATCATATGAACACATATAAAATCAATAATTATCCTATCACAAGAATTTTACAGAGAAATAGGAGAAGAGAAACTAAAACTTTTAAAACTTAAAAAGAATAGGGTAATACCTTGAAGAAGATGATGACTATCCTTTCTATTCTCAAGCTCCTTCTTCCCACTCTCTAGCCTTTCTTCCTCTCTTCTCTTCTTCTTCTTCTCTTCTTCTTCTTGGGTTTTCTTTCTTCTCTCTAACCTCTCTCCTCTAACATACGTCTTAACCAAATAACGTATATAGATATTATATATATTAATTATATAATATAATTATAAACATAACTGATATCAATTATGTGAATTTTAAAATCAAAAGCCATAAGGCTTGTTTGGATAACCACTAACAAAATAACCCATTAATCCTAACACCTTGTTTGGTAAAACTCAAATAAATTAAAGACTTAATAGGCCTTAGGCATTGTTTGGCAAAACTGAATTAAAACTCCTTTAAGTTATTTTAGTATTTCCTTTATAACAAGGTTATTTGTCACACATTAATTTAATTAAATTAATCATAATAACAATTTATTAAATTACTACATCACATAAATGAATACCACCAAAATTATAATTTCTATATAATTAAAACTTTATTTAATCAACCAACACATCCTTTTTAATTACAAATTCCAATAAAAAAAGAATAGTAATTGAATTAATCAAAATTCTCTAACTTAATAATTAAATTAAATTAGCAAAATAATTAATTTTCCTTAATTATTTATTTAACAAATAATTAAGCACATCAATTCAAATTTGAACAATTATTTATTCAACAATAAACACATCCATTAAATATTTAAATAATTCAATAAATTTTAATATAACAATTAAAATTCTAGAATGTTACACATTAACCACATTAATATGGTTTACCCCATGGGTTTGTCAACTCATGGATTCTAGCTTGGGCTTGGATTAAATAAATCCTTGGGCTTTGCTTTAACAAACACTCACATTCTTATCCATTCAATAGTTGGGCCTTAACCTTAATTGACTTGGGCTTGCACAAAATCCTAACCAATCTTTACAAGTCCATTAATATTACATAATACATATACATATAGTTTATGCATTATTCTCGTATTCTAATTCATATAGAATTTATATACGATAATTTATCCTTCATACAAACTCGTATAATACTTCGTATTATACTTGTTTTCATTCCTTTATACAATACCAAAGTATTGTACAATTATTACTTTACTCACTCCTACTTCGCTTTTCTTAACGTTTATAACTTAAGTCCGCAAGCGAAATATTACGTTTTCCATAACTAGATTATTAGTACATAATCCATCTTACCTTAATATTCTATCATTACGTATTTCTCAGAAATTCAAAAATAACTCCCGAGCAAATACTGATGAATAGTGTTTTTCGGAAAATTTCTCGGAAAACTTTCATTTTTGTCTTAGAAATTTAAACACTTTAATTCCTTCACGTAGCTCAAATACTACGACATTCCAATATCAATAAGTTATAGAATGACAACCATCTTGATAACACATAGAATATAATTTTATTATTATTTTTTTAATTTTATAAAATCATTTTACAATAAGATCCGAATTTCTCGGTCGTTACAGTCACACTATTTTATAGAATAGTGAGGACTACTAATACGCCATCTCGGACCATCACTCCGTTCCCCGACTAGTCCCGGCTACGTTCTCATTTCCAGAAGAAAACAATGAAAGCAAAAGGGTGAGCTCAACTAGCCCAGTAAGAAAGATTATGACTAAGATAATGCAAAACAAATTATCATTAGTCTTCAACAATGTTAAACTGATAAAATACAATAGACATCAAGTTTAACTGCAGCAGAATAAGCAATCCATTAGAAGAGTCAAGTAGAGCATGATATCTACTATCTTCTATGATTTAAAATGTTTTCATTAATTTTTATCGCTGAGATTCAACTTAATAATTAAACCACATCATCGAATCATTCCTGCACTACGGGCCAAGGATATTCATTAAATCATCAATGGTCATGACTATACCGAATAATCCCTGGTCATAATCATACCAAAAACTATCCATCAATGCACTACAGGCCACGGAGGACTTTTACCACATCATTTATAACATTACAGGTCATGATTATACCGAATGATCCCTGGTCATAATCATACCGAGTCCATCTATGCATGTAAGCCAAAGATGACTTTCATCATAATATAAACACGAGGATGATGACAATGACATAATAATTCAATAAAACAAGTTCAAGAATAAATTTTAAAGATTTATAAGTTAATTTATCCTGAAATCAATAACGTCCAAATTGTCAACATGGTACTGCTTTGTGGAGTAAAATTAAAGAATGCTCAGAAGAATATTTCCATGAAAAGTACTGGATGAAGCGCAAATATCAATGATATTCTACTAATTTCATGGAGTATAGAAGTCAAAACTTTAACCAACCGAGTATAATAGAATATATGAAATCGCAAATAGATTTTCACCGCATATGAAAAAATCCACGCAGATGCATCATTTCCACAATTTAATAAGGAATGAATATTTAAGGATCATTCACCATGCATGTGATAATCCATATAGACGGGTTATTCCAACAGAATAATAAAGAATGGAATAATAGAAGAATTCACAAGGCATACGATAGACCGCAGAGACAGGTTATTCCCAACCGAATAATAAAGAATGGAACTGTGTCATGCGAATCCGCAGATGCATGCAATATATTCAAATGTAATAATAAAGAATGGAATAACAACAGAAATTCACGTGATATGCGATAGAATCAAGATGCATAAAGTTATTCCAATGTAATAATAAAGAATGGAATAATGTAAGAATTTTACCACGATGCAGATTGATGACAGACAAAAGTTATTCCAACATAATAGTAAAGAATGGAATAACAACCCTTACGAGTATTGAAAGAAAATAACTCTCTTCATGAATACGAAAGAATAATACCCCTTACCTTAGAAGAAACTGGATATTAGAATAGTGAGGTAGCAGACTTCTCTTCTTCTTTCTCTCTATAATTTCTCTCTATAATAATTGCTCTAAAGCTTTAGTGAATTGGTGAGAAATAAAGGAAGAATGAACTTCTATTTATAGGAAAATATAGTTTCGATAATTGCACATTTTGGGGCTCGAAATATTACAGTACAATACCTTCAACTTTTCTTTCATTTTTAATTTAGTCCTGCAAGTATTATCAAACTTGCACCACCTCCCCTAATAGTAAATCATGTGAATTAATAGTTCATTCATGTGAGTCAATAGTATAATCATGTGAAAAAAACTAATTACAGTATAGTACCTTAAACTATCCTCCATCTTTAATTTAATCATGCAGGTATTATCAATCTTGCACCAACTCCCCTAATAGTACATAAATGTGAATCAATAGTACACACATGTGAACAAATAGTTATATGCATGTGAATTAATAGCAATTAATTGCTCATTTATCCAATTAATTACCTGATAACTTCCAGACATCAATTATTATCGAAATAAATGTCAATTTCCACTAACACTATTAATTCCCACACAATGGAACCATCAATTTTATCTTTAATCAACACGAACTTATTCAGCATTAATATTATAATTCATAATATTTAACAACCAGGTCGTTCCCAGGAAAGAGGGGGCTTTCCAATAAGGATTTCTCCCTATTGGCGCGCAATTAGATGACCAAACCTATCCTTGACTGAACTTCTAGACATTGTCAATATTGCAAATAATAATATGACTAACTTTGTCGTCTTAATTATTGATTTAATAATATATCATATTATGCAGATGATACTGTGACAATAACTGAATCAATAATATAAGAGATATGATGCAACAATTACTGTAACAATAATTGAGTATAACTAAGTGACTTCTTACGTAAGCATCAATAATCAATTCCGTGTACTACTATGCAACCACGCGTATTACTGTACTTTTACTAACGGGTAGTTTAACAGTTTAACGGTAAAACTTCCGTCGTTATTTTTATAAAAAGATAATTATGTCGTTTTCTAACTACGACAATACTTCCGTTGTGGGGTCCACCAATGATTGTGCCGTTGTACGAATATTTCCTGTTAAAACGAATATTCCCCGACCAATCGAATATTATATAACCACTTGCTTACTTTGAAAATTTTGTAAATATTACCCATAAATACAACATTATATTATATCCACACCATAATATTCAAAAATATATTTTGAGAGAAATTAATCTTTATTCATAAAAGTTGGGGTCTTACAACCTTCCCTTCTTATGAAATTTCATCCTCAAAATTTGGGTGCGTACCTGGTATGTCGAAGAGGTGAGGATACCTTGATTTCATTTCAGATTCTAACTCCCAGGTCATTTCCTCAACATCGTGGTTTCTCAACAAAATTTTGACTTGAGGTATAACTTTAGAGCGTATAATATGATCCTTCTTATCCAAAATTTTAACAGGTACCTCTTCATACATTAAATCTTCCGTTATCTCGTCCGATTCTAATTCAATAATGTGGTTCGGGTCTTTCACATATTTACATAACATAGATATGTGAAAAACATTATGAACACGAGACATACTTCAGCAGTAAAAGTAGTCTATAGCCACGATTCCTACTCGATCGAGGATTAAAATGGGCAAATGAATTGAGGATTGAGCTTTCTCTCTTTCCAAATCCTATAACTCCTTTCCATGGAACAACATGTAATAACACATGATCTCCAATATTGAATTCCACGTCTTTTCGATGAAAATCAACATAACTCTTTTGTCGATCTTGTGAGGTTTTTATACATTGTCGGATCGTTTGAATCTTTTCCGTAGTCATACGCATCAACTCCCGGTCCCAACAACATTGCTTCACCCACCTCATCCCAAAGATACCGAGAACGACACTTTCTTCCAAACAACGCCTCAAATGGAGCCATGCCAATACTTGTTTGATAACTGTTGTTGTAGGAAAACTCCACCAATGGAAAGAACTTATCCCAACTTCCTTGAAGTCAAGGACACAGAGTCTTAATAAATCTTCAAGAGTTTGAATAGTCCTTTTCGATCGCCCATTCGCTTCGAGGATGATATGCCGAACTAAATCGTAAATTTGTGCCCATAGCTTTTTGCAAACTAACCCAAAATCTTGAAGTGAATCTTGGGTCTTGATCAGAAACTATGGATACTGGTATACCATGTAATCTTACAATCTCGTTTATATACATACTAGCAAGACGGTCAAGTGTATAAGTTTATCGTATCGGTAAGAAATGAGCAGAGTTGGTCAATCTATAAACAATGATCCAAATCGCATATATGCCTTGAGAAACCTTGGGAAGACCAGTAACAAAATCCATGGTAATGTGCTCCCACTTCCATTCTAGAATTTCAAGTAGTTGCAATGGACCTTTTGGCACTTGATGCTCTGCCTTGACTCATTGACAAGTTAGACACCTTGAGATAAACCCCGTTATCTCTCTCTTCATATTCCTCCACCAAAATGTATGTCAGAGATCATGATACATTTTGGTACTCCCAGGATGGATTGCAAATAGTGTGTTGTGCGCTTCCATCATGATTCTATACGTCAAGTCGGAATTGTTAGGAACACAAAGTCTGGAGTTGACTCGAAGTATTCCTTCTTCATCGATTCTTGCTTCTGGAATATCACCTTCTTGCACTTTCTTCTTCATACACATCAGCTCCAGGTCTGTAGTTTGAGCAGCTTTAACTTTATCGATTAAAGTCGGTTCTACTCGTATATTCGCCATCATCATATGGGTCCCTGGAGTCTTTAACTCTATCTCCATCCTTCGTAAGTCATACAAAATGGGTCTTTGCGTTGACAATATTGCACTCGGACCCGCATATGATCTTCTACTCAATGCGTCAGCTACTACATTCGCTTTTCTAGGATGGTATTGGTTGGTATGATCATAATCTTTTAACAGCTCAAGCCATCGTCGTTGCCGCATGTTGAGTTCCTTTTGAGTGAAGAAATATTTGAGGCTTTTATGATCCGTATAGATCTCCACCTTCTCTCCATACAGGTAATGCCTCCAAATCTTAAGCGCAAAAACGACTGCTGCCAACTCTAGATCATGAGTAGGATAATTCCTCTCATATTCTTTAAGTTATCGAGAGGCATAGGCTATAACTTTCCCATGTTGCATGAAAACACATCCTAACCCTTTGCCTGAAGCATCATTGTAGATGACAAATCCCTCCGAGCCAGATGGTATTGTCAGAACAGGTGCTGAAATGAGTCTTCTCTTGAGTTTTTGAAAACTCTTCTCACATTCCTCGCTCCAACCGAACTTTTTATCTTTTTGAGTCAGCTGCGTTAATGGAGTAGCGATTCGAGAAAACCCTTCTACAAATCTCCGATAATAACCAGCTAAGTCGAGAAAGCTACGTACTTCGGTCACTAACTTAGGTTGCTCCTAGCTTTGAATTGCTTTAATCTTTGCCGGGTCAATAGATATTCCATGATTTGATATCACATGCTCAAGGAATGCAACTTCATCAAACCAGAACTCACATTTCTTCAACTTGGCATATAGCTTGTTTTCACGAAGCTTTTGGAGTATCAGCCTCAAGTGTTGCTCATGGTCTTCACGGGTTTTGGAGTATATGAGGATGTCATCAATAAAGACGACCACAAAGTGATCTAAATATTCCTTGAATACTTGGCATCATCATGTCCATGAAGGCAAAGTAGGAGCATTAGTCAATCCAAAAGACATGACTAGGAATTCATAATGCCCGCATCGAAGTTTCGAAAGCGCTTTTGAATGTCATCGCTTTTAATCTTCAATCGATGATATCCTAACTAAGATCAATCTTTGAAAAGAATTTGGCTCTTGCAATCGGGTCAAACAGTCATCAATGCGAGGCAACGGTACCTATTTTTGATGGTGACATGATTCAACTCCCGATAATCAATACAAAGTTGCATACTTCCATCTTTATTTTTCACTTAATAGAACAGAGCACCCCAAGGAGACGACTTAGACAAATGAAACCGATGTTCAACAATTTCTCGTAGTTGGGTTTTTAACTCTTGAAGTTCAATAAGAGCCATTCGATATGGGGCTTTGGAAATGGGTTTTGTACCGGATTTAAGGTCGATACAAAATTCAATTTCACGCTCTGGGGGTAGGCCAGGAAGTTCTTCAGGGAATACGTCAGGAAATTTATTAACAATAGAAATATCCTTCAAATCTGACGTATTTTTATTTAAATCCGTGACATGGGCTAAGAAAGTTTGACATCCGTTTTTCAATAAATGAATAGCTTTATGGCTTGATATGACAGTGATTGATTTTAGTGGTTTGGTTGCTTGAATTCACATAATAGGTTGGTTAGGAATATGAAAGCTAACAACCTTATGAATACAATCGATTTTAGCATGATGAGTAGTTAACCAATCAATCCCTAAAATCACATCAAATGCAAGTATTTTCAAAGAAATAAGATCAACAGGTAACATGCGGTTATCGATTTGAATCAAACAAGACTTATAAACTGTGGATGTAATGAAGGTTTCTCCCAACGGAGTTTCAACAGATAAGTCAAAGTCTAATTTCTCCGGAGTCAAATTTAAACGTTGAGCGCAAGTAGGAGAAATAAAGGAATGGGTAGAACTGGTATCAAATAAATTATAAACTTCACTAGAGTTTATGATTAGCTTACCCGTGATCACCTCGTTCGGATTCCTCTCTTTTTGGGAGGTTACGACAAACGCCTCCTTTGAACTACCGCTTTTGTCTTATTCGAGACACCCTTTGATGCCTCCATCCCATTGGACTTGACTTTGGTGCACGATAAAATCAAAGCTAGGTGACCTTCTTTCCATAATTATAACATGCTTTGGACTGCATCGTGCAGTTTGGACTTATGTGTCCTTCCCCTCCACATTTGTAATATACGACCGGCGGTCGTTCTCCTTCCTTAATAATAGGTGCTGGTGCTGACGTCTTTCCATCATTATTGAATCTCCTCTTCTTGAAATGTCCACTCTTATTGTAATGGCCATGATTACCACTGAAGTGATTACCATTTTCGCATGTTGATTCCTCCATGTTTGTTGTCACCGCTTCGATGATCGCTACCACCGGTATTATCGACTTCGCTTGCCGGTCGCTTCTCTTGGTTGGGTTGACTCATTATCACGCCCAATAATCGAGCCCTATTCACAACATCCGAATACAAAACACGCTTTGTGAGAGATAAGGTATTGACATATCTCGGGTTTCAAACCTCTTAGAAACATCCGCGCGCCATTCTCTCCTCATTATCAACCAAGTGGATTTAAACCGAGATAACCCAAGCAAACTTAGCTTCAGCAGATCTTGCCACTGGCCATATTATTTTGCTCAAGCTTGATGAACTTTACCTCCTTCATGTGATTTAATACTTTTAGGAAAGTACTTGTCGTTGAACAACTCTTCGAACTTCTCCCAAGACATTTTGAGTACGGGCAGTCGAGTACGCTTTTATGATTCCCACCAAGAATCCGCCTCTCGCCGCAATATGAAGGTGGCAAAGGAACCTTTGCTCCTCTGAGCATCCCAAGACATCAAATATCTTTATCCACGCCTCCACCTTAAGTGGTTTTGGCTCTCTAAAAACTTGGTGGTTCCAGCTCCTCGAATCGCTTAGCGGTGATGGTCGTCGAGAGTTGTCGTTGTTTCCACCGCATTTTGGACAGAGCCACCTACCGATGTTGTATGAATTGCATAAAACTTCTGAACATCCCATCGTTCATCATTTGATCATTTTTGTTTACCTGAGGATTATTGTCTTTTTGTTGGACATTATCCTGGGTATTAATCTGTAGTGACTCAACGGTCTCATGTGCTTCATTGCTTATATCAACATTTTCAGATGCCATTTTCAAATACTGCCACAAAACAAGGGTTAATTAATATATCACATATTATCCCTATACTCTGACCAACCAATTAAATACCAAATAAACTTAGGTAGGTCATACTAGCGAAGGAATTCCCCATCTCTCCCCTCCTAGTTCTTGTCTCACATCTCAGCCAGGAATCATATCCCTAAGCTTTGATACCAAATGTGATGCCCCCGAAATAGGTATACATCACCCATCTTGAGTCGCCAAATACATGGTACAGAATACAAATACAAACTTAATTATACAACTGTCGTGTAATATACGACAAAACATAGTCGAGAGTTTAAACATGAATATTGCCTTCTAGACAATATCCACTCTCAAATAGAGTCCTCATTACATTTATTGTCACACTATTTTATGTAATAGTGAGGACTACTAATACGCCTATCTCGAACCATCACACCGCTCCCCGACTAGTCCCGACAACGTTCTCATTTCTCAAGAGAACAATGAAAGAAAAGCAAAAGGGTGAGCTCAACTAGCCCAGTAAGAAATATTATGACTAAGATAATGCAGAACAAATTATCATTAGTCTTCAACAATGTTAAACTGATAAAATATAATAGACATCAAGTTTAACTGCAGCAGAATAAGCAATCCATTAGAAGAGTCAAATAGAGCATGATATCTATTATCTTCTATGATTTAAAATGTTTTCATCAATTTTTATCATTTGAGACTCAAATTTTAATAATTAAATCACATCATCGAATCATCCTCGCACTACACGGCCAAGGATATTCATTAAATCATCAATGGTCATGACTATACCGAATAATCCTCGGTCATAATCATACCAAAATCGCCCATCAATGCACTACATGCCACTGAGGACTTTTACCACATCATTTATAACATTACAAGTCATGATTATACTGAATGATCCCTGGTCATAATCATACCGAGTCCATCTATGCACGTAAGCCAAAGATGTCTTTCATCACAATATAAGCATGAGGATGATGATAATGACATAATAATTCAATAAAACAAGTTCAAGAATAAATTTAAAAGATTTATAAGTTAATTTATCCTGAAATCAATAACGTCCAAATTGTCAACATGATAATATCGCTTATATGGAGTAAAATTCAAGAATGCTCGTAAGAATATTTCCATGAAAAGATATCGGATGAAGCGCTTAAATATCCGTGATATTCTACTAATTTCATGGAGTATAGAAGTCAAAACTTTAACCAACTGAGTATAATAGAATATATGAAACTTCAAATGGATTTTTGTCCGCAATGCGGTAATCCACGTAGACAGATCATTTCCACAATTTAATAAGAAATGAATATGAAGGATCATTCACCATGCATGTGATAATCCACATAGACAGGTTATTCCAACAGAATAATAAAGAATGGAATAACATAAGAATTCACAAGGCATGCGATAGACCGCAGAGACAGGTTATTCTCAACCGAATAATAAAGAATGGAACCTGTGTCACGCAGAATCCGCATGCATGTGATATTCCAATGTAATAATAAAGAATGGAACTGTGTCATGCAGAATCCGATAGACAAGATATTCCAACATAATAATAAAGAATGGAATAACAACAGAATTCAGCAAGCATGCGATAGACCGCACAGACAAGTTATTCCATCAGAATAATAAAGAATAGAATAACAGAAGAATTTTACCATGTATGCGGTACTTCGCATAGATAGGTTATTCCAACATAATAGTAAATAATGGAATAACAACCCTTACCAGTATTTGAAAGTAGTATGCACACAAGCCAATCATGTTTGATGATAAAGCATATACTTTGTAACAATCTTATTCATTTATTAATAAAAAGTATTAATTTATTAAAGGCTTTTAATTATCTACATGATGTCGTTTTTATAATATGTGATAAACCCATAGTTTTAAGCAATGCTTTTAGAATAATGATGATGATCATTCTAATGAGATCTAAATTCTTAGAAAGCTTAAAACTAAAATAGTTCCCAATCATTGGATTACTAAATTGGGGATTAGTGAATCCGGATAGATCGGGTACATACGTTGTTTGCTTCATTGGATGAGGATGATTGATCTCATGATCATTTGTGTGGAGACACTAAAGCAAGTATGTAGGTGCTTATTAGAGAATAAGTTCATCGAACGTGGCTCGCTAAGGAATACCTAATGGAGTTTTATTTACTTTGTCGTCAATAGAATTTCTGTAGTGATAGTAGTACAAGTAATCCTTGGACTTGAGATCATCATAGATCTTGTGTATGATGAGTTATACTTTGACTTATTCCTTAAGACCCTTAGGGTATATCAAAGGGTATGCTTGGGTATAATAAGTTGTATATGGAGATAATGTATGATCAATAAAGAATCTACCACTTCTAATAAAAGAAGAGAAATGTCCTATGTGATTCGATAAATGACAACCCAAAGAGTCTCTTGGTTAAAGGCGTAATGAAATTAGAAAGGAGTTTCTAATTTGCATTATTTGAGTTGTGCATTTAAGGATCGAAATACATATAATTAAATAAAATAAGACTTGACAAAGAATTCCATGCCTTATATTTAATTGGGACATCAGATGGTGGAAGGATTGAATTGTATTCAGAACTATTTACTCAAAGGTTCTTTTATGATTAATGTTGAAATCTATATTATCCGGAAAGTCGTTGATCGCTAGGAGGCTTATCCCTATTGTAGAATAAATATTATTTATTTAAATAAATTAATTATTTAATTTATTTATTTAAATAAGATTAGAATTGTTCTAATTGATTTATTCACAACTGGGTTTAATATGGAGAACCTAAAGGGTCACACCATAAAAGGAAGAATAATTATTTAAGAAGTTAATGGCATAATCGTAATAATATAGTTATGTATATTTAATTTAATCTATGGTGATAGAATAAATTAAATAGCTTAATATTTATTATTTAATATTTTAGAAATATTAAATATAAATTAATAAGAGGAGTCTTATTAATATTATTACAATTATTATTATTTTAATTTCTAAAAGAGTTTAGGAATTAATTTAATATAAGTACTCTCATTTATTCTAATTGGATTAGGAAGGAAAATTAATTAAAGGAGTTTAATTAATTATCCCTAATAAGATTAGGGAGCTTAATTAATTAAAAGAATTAATTAATTAAAACCCAATTCCTTAATTGTTAAGGTGGGTTGCCCACATCTATAAATAAGAGGAGTCTTATTATGGGTGGGATGGGTTGTTGATTTTTTCAACATACGTTATTCCAATTGTTGGGAGAGTACACCCTTTTCTATAGAGATAGAAAAACTAGGGTTTAGCCAACTACCCTTCTTCTTGAATTTTCTTCTTCCTTGGTGGATCACCTCTAGAGGCCAAACGCTTGGGTGGCTAACGTTGATCAAAGGAAGGAACCAAACCCGTGGATTCAAGATCGAACGCGAAAAGGATTTGGAGGTGAACTTGTATTCGAGGAAGCTCGATCTTCAAGGGTATGATTTATTCTTTATCTTTTTCGCTTAATTAATAATTATGCATAAAGGATGATCCCGTATATGGTTTGTAAATTTTTAAACTCGATTTTACACGCTCAGCACTTTTTATGCAATTTGATTGCGTTATGAATATTATTACAAACCTAATAAAGGGTATCGAGCCAAACCTTTATGCTAATTATTAATTATTTTAATTTGATATGTATATTGATATGTGTTTAAAACAATTTAATTGGGCATATTATTGTATAAAATTTATTATAAAAAAAAAAAAAAAAATTAAATCGGGCCGCTTTTTTTTATAAAAGGATCATGGTAAGTTTTTTTTCTTAATGTTAGCGGATTCATATGTTTTTGAAAAAGGCATGGGCAGAGTTTTTTTTTTTTTATTTTAAAGCAAGGCCACGTGAAGTCGCTATGAGTTCTAAAATAAAGAAAAAGAAGTCGTATATCATTTTAAAAAGGAAGTCATGGTATCATTCCTTTCCGCATCATGGTTTCTGCATAATGAAGCTGTGTGCTTTTTTTTTTATTTTAAGACTAATGCAGCTACGAAAAAAAAAAAAAAAAAAAAAAAAAGGAACATTCTTATTATGGTTATATATATATATATATATATATATTATATATATATATATATATATATATATATATTCTTAATTATTATATAATTAAAATAAACTTTAATATTCTCAAAATAAAAGGTTTATTTTAATATTAAAATATAAAGTTTTATTTTAATTTTAAATAATTTTATAATTAAAATAAAAAAGGTTTATTTTAATCTTTAAAATAAAAGGTTTATTTTAATATTAAAATAAAAGATTTATTTTAATTTTAAAATTAGAATTTCATGCTAACTAATTAGAGTTGGAATTGGATTCCATGATAACTAATTGGAGTTGAAATTGGATTGCCTAATTTCCTTAAATAAAGGAGTTTATTTAGATATGAAATAGATTTCATATTATTCAAAATAAAAGAGTTTATTTGTGAATAGAGAAAGAAAATCCATGTTTCCTTAAATAAAGAAGTTTATTTAAATATGAAATAAGATTTCATATTATTCAAAATAAAGGAGTTTATTTGTGAATAGGAAAGAATATCCGTGTTTCCTTTAATAAAGATTTTTTTTTTTACATGGAATTGGATTCCATAATTAATTAAAATAAAAGAGTTTATTTTAATTAAAGATTTTTTTTATTACATGGAATCGATTCCATAATTAATTAAAATAAAGGAGTTTATTTTGATTAAAATTTTGATTAAAATAAAATAGTTTATTTTATTCAAAATTGGATAAATTAAAATAAAATATTTTTATTTTGATTTAAATTTGGATTTAAATAAAGGAGTTTATTTTTATTCAAAAATAGATTTTATACTAACTAAATTTGCCCATTAAATGATATCAATATATATATTAAATGTTTATTATTCATGAGATGAATGTTATTTATTGATGCATATGGTGATGTGTATGATAATAAATGGGATTGATTATGGACTATCTATCGACCAATGCGATTCGATTTTATTTTAGTTGGATGTATGAATGTATGGGTTTTATTAAATGGGGTCTCACAGATTTCGCCTTCTCTAATTTTTTCTTAATGTAAATTCTATCTCTCTCCTATGTACTTCCCCTTGACTGCTGATCAAGGTTTCTATTTATTTTAAAATAGTTTTGTAATAGGAATATTTAGAATTAATTTTGAAAAATTAGAGAGCAAAGGAGTAAGGAGCGCTTAAAGACCCGTTTGTGATGGAGCCCGGGTTTAAATGTAATAGTTATATTTAAATATTATTTCTTGCACCCCTAGGGTTTGACCTTTTGGTTCACTTGGTGGCTCTAGTGAACCAAACTAGAATAAAAGTCCATAATCAATCCAGGTAGAATATAGTATTCTATATGTGCATGCTTATACTATATATATATTATATATTATGCAAACATGCTTCGCATGTTTATTAATATGACGCGTATTTTATATATATATGTGCATGCCGCTAAACAAGATGAGACAAATTAATAACAAACCCCTCAATTTTTTTATATTAAGTCCTAAGCGCTCAAAGATATTTGGAATATCGAACGTCGCTTTCAAAGCATGATAAAATTAATAGAGTATTAAATATTTAATATGAGTTTGTTGTGTCACCACAAGGCAAGTATTAAGTATTTAAGATGTTAATTTATCACATTTGATGCTTATAAAGAAAATTGAACAATATTGTTTTGTTGTGTCACCACAAGGATGATATTTTTCTTTTTTGAATATATGGAGTGCTAGGTCGGACTTAACTTGGATAATTTTGATTCGGATGTGCCACCACTTGATCAAAATAATCTAAGAGGCAAAATACAAGGAGTTGCATAGTTGATGTAATTGACAAGAGTTGTCTACCTATTTATTTATATATAGTTTGTTGTGTCACCACAAGGCTATATACATTTGAAATGGGATCCTTATTCTCACTAGCAGATCTTTGATTAGATTTTGCCGAACTATATAAGTGAGGGTAATATAGTTTGAAGAAAATAGTGGGAGATACCAATTTAAAACAAGACCTAAATTATTTTGGTAATTAATAAAAGAATGTATGTTAAAATGTTGTTAAATACAAATTCATCTATAGAATTTTACAATGTCTAAAATTACTATCACTGCGAAGCATATTAGATGCTAAATTAACTGTAATCAATTAAACGGATTGGTTAAGGAATTTGAGAATAGTTCTCATAGTCGAAAAGCTATCTTATGTCCTTAATACGCCTATCCTCGCAATGGTTGCGCATAATGCCTCCGAGGAAGAGATTGCTACTTTTAGAAAGTAGCAAGATGATGCACAAATTGGCTCAATGCATCATGCTCAAGATCCACGAGTAACGAGCTTCAACACAAGATGAAACTATGGATGCTCCTACTATATTCCCGCACATCAAGTAGTTGATGGTGAGGAAAGTAGGACCGATAGATATCGATATCTAAGGAGCTCTTCCGATCTAGAATGGCCAATGGCACTATAGTACATGATAAAAGTCCTTAACATTATCAATTTAATTGATCAATTAGACAACGAAGTTTTGTCATGGATGGAGAGTTGAGCCAAGATTTGATCTTGCACTCACTCCGGACTCTTTTCACAATTGTTGTAAATTTTTCATATGAACAAGCTAGATATCGCCTTCACCGATTTGCTTAACATGTTGAAAAATGATGAGAGTCACTTTCCAACCAAGAAAGACCATGTCTTACTGGTAGGGGCTAAAGGATCTTCTAAAAAGAAGTACGATTCAAATAAGGTATATAGAAAGGCATAAACAAAGGATAATAAGAACAAAATCGAAACGGATAGCAAAAGAAGTTTGCTTCCACCGCAATAAGCCCGACATCGGAAAGAAATCATGAGAAGCATCTGCGCAGAGGCTAACCAAAGAAGCTTAGTGAAGTTTCGATTACATAATACAATTTTGTTCATGGTTGAAATAAATTTTTCTTTAAGTCAATGTTCTACTTGGGTATTGGATACCGATTTTGGTTATCATAAATATAGATTTATGAAGGACCAAGCGTAAGTAGAAAGCTAAACAAATATAAGTAATCCTATGTAAGGGAAATGTAGCAAAGGTTGCCATATTAGCCATAGAAACTTATAGTTTAGCAATGTCTACGGGCAAATCTATTAAGTCAATAAGTTGTTATTGTATTCTAGTTCTTGTTAGAAATATTATTTCCATTTTATTGTTGGACAATAAAATTTTTGGTATTATAATTAAGAACAATTGTTGTTCTATTTATAATAATAATGTTTTTATAGAAATCGAATATTACTTAATAAATTTTGTATACTTGACTTACATGAAAATAATTTTGCATATTGAACAAATTAGTATAAGAAAAGGAGATGATCATTCAAAGAGTTGAATGTGTGTATTTGTTGAATACAAGTGTGAATTATTTGAAAGGTTCAAAGAATTCAAAAAGTGAAACAAATTGGCAAAGTATTAGGATTCTTTGATCGGATCAAGGAAGGAATACTTGTGCAATAAGTTTCTAGATCATCTCAAATGGTTTTCTCACAATGGACGCCTCCCGATATGCAATAGTTGATTGATGTATCCGAAAGGAAAAATCGTACCTTGTTGGACATGGTGCGGTCCATAATGATTTTACCGACATTCCAAAGATCCTTCGGGATAATGTCCTAGAAATGGTCGTACATATCTACTTAAAATGGTAACCTCAAAATCCAAATTTCAAGACTCCATAAAAGTTATGGATGTGGAGGATTCCTAATCTTAAGTATGTTAAGATAAGGGTTGTCCAACTTATGTGAAAAGGTTTCAAAGGATAAGCTTGGGATAAGATTTGACAAGTGTCGATTTGTGGGACATCCTAAAGTAAGTTTAGGTATATGTTCTATAATTCTACATAGCAAAAGGTGTTTATTATGAAACACGCCGCTTCTAAGATAAAGGTGTTTATCATTAAAAGGGCTAGTGGGAGGATAATAGATCTTGAAGAGTTCAAGAACCACAAAACACTATAAGTCAAATAAGAGGAACCTATAGATGAACCTATTGTACCACAACCAATCAATCAGAATCGAATAGTAATCAAGATACCTAGGAGGTATGGATTCATCATGGATGATGATGATGAGGTACACATCATAGAAGATGATGATCCAGTTACATACGATGAGGAAAGAGTTCTAGTGTGTACAAAAGGGTCAGTGGGAGCGTCGTGAAATTTCTAGTATTATATGTTGATATACTACGGATGAGGAATTACATACCAATGCTACAATCAGTAAAGATAAAGTTGTCTAAACATTCCTCCATGAATGATTTGGAAGAGTATCTTAATTGGGGATATAAATCTATATAGATAGATTTAAGAGGATGCTCGACTTAACCCAAGGAACGTATATTCATTTGATGCTAAAGTCGTTTAGCATGGCAAACTCCAAAAGATGTCTCATGTCGATGAGCTATGGAGTGTATCTCTCTTAATAGTCCCCATAGACTCCAAAGAAGAGAGAGATCGCATGAGTGACAATCATGTATGCAATGAAATATACGAGACCCGATGTCGATCGGTCATATTTCGAGAAGATCATCACGAAGACGTTGAAAACATCTTAAAGTGCTTAACCCAAGACTAAGGATGTGATCATATTCATGGTGGGTCTAAATTAAAACTAGAGGGCTTAATGACTCAAGTTTTTCAGATGCATCAAGATGATGTAAAAATCCACTTTAAGGTAAAGCGTTATCTTGAATAAAGTGGTGCAAAGTTGAATTCGAAAGGTTCCAAACAAAGAAAGAGTTGGTTTGGTTTAGTGATAAAGACAAAGTATATAGCTATAAATGAAGTCGCAAGTTGATTGTTTGGATTAAAAGTTCATTACGTAACTCAGAATAGTTCCCAAGTCTCATCTTGGATCTAAACATGTGTTGTGGCACTTTCATTTGATTATTAGAATCATTGAAAGATGGGAAATCACTATGTAGATAGTGGACTCTCATGAACAACATTACATATCCATTAACTAAAGCTTATCCAACAAAGCAGGATAATCGCCACTTAGAGAAGAAGAGTATGAGTTACCATGACGATCGGGCTTTAGTGCAAGTGGGAGATTGAAAGTAGTATGCACACAAGCCAATCATGTTTGATGATAAAGCATATACTTTGTAACAATCTTATTCATTTATTAATAAAAAGTATTAATTTATTAAAGGCTTTTAATTATCTACATGATGTCGCTTTTTATAATATGTGATAAACCCATAGTTTTAAGCAATGCTTTTAGAATAATGATGATGATCATTCTAATGAGATCTAAATTTTAGAAAGCTTAAAACTAAAATAGTTCCCAATCATTGGATTACTAAATTGGGGATTAGTGAATCTGAATAGATCGGGTACATACGCTGCTTGCTCATTGGATGAGGATGATTGATCTCACGATCATTTGTGTGGAGACACTAAAGCAAGTATGTAGGTGCTTATTAGAGAATAAGTTCATCGAACGTGGCTCGCTAAGGAATACCTAATGGAGTTTTATTTCACTGTCAATAGAATTTCAGTAGTGATAGTAAGACAAGTAATCCTGGACTTGAGATCATCATATAGTATCTTGTGTATGATGAGTTATACTTTGACTTATTCCTTAAGACCCTTAGGGTATATCAAAGGGTATGCTTGGGTATAATAAGTTGTACATGGAGATAATGTATGATCAATAAAGAATCTACCACTCTAATAAAAGAAGAGAAATGTCCTATGTGATTCGATAAATGACAACCCAAGAGTCCTTGGTTTAAGGCGTAATGAAATTAGAAAGGAGTTTCTAATTTGCATTATTTGAGTTGTGCATTTAAGGATCGAAATACATATAATTAAATAAAATAAGACTTGACAAGAATTCCATGTTTTATATTTAATTGGGACATCAGATGGTGGAAGGATTGAATTGACAAGAACTATTTACTCAAAGGTTCTTTTATGATTAATGTTGAAATCTATATTATCCGGAAAGTCGTTGATCGCTAGGAGGCTTATCCCTATGTAGAATAAATATTATTTATTTAAATAAATTAATTATTTAATTTATTTATTTAAATAAGATTAGAATTGTTCTAATTGATTTATTCACAACCGGCTTAATATGGAGAACCTAAAGGGTCACACCATAAAAGGAAGAATAATTATTTAAGAAGTTAATGGCATAATCGTAATAATATGTTATGTATATTTAATTTAATCTATGGTGATAGAATAAATTAAATAGCTTAATATTTATTATTTAATATTTTAGAAATATTAAATATAAATTAATAAGAGGAGTCTTATTAATATTATTACAATTATTATTATTTTAATTTCTAAAAGAGTTTAGGAATTAATTTAATATAAGTACTCTCATTTATTCTAATTGGATTAGAAGGAAAATTAATTAAAGGAGTTTAATTAATTATCCCTAATAAGATTAGGGAGCTTAATTAATTAAAAGAATTAATTAATTAAAACCCAATTCCTTAATTGTTAAGGTGGGTTGCCCACATCTATAAATAAGAGGAGTCTTATTATGGGTGGGATGGGTTGTTGATTTTTTTCAACATACGTTATTCCAATTGTTGGGAGAGTACACCCTTTCTATAGAGATAGAAAAACTAGGGTTTAGCCAACTACCCTTCTTCTTGAATTTTCTTCTTCCTCGTGGATCACCCCAGAGGCCAAACGCTTGGGTGGCTAACGTTGATCAAAGGAAGGAACCAAACCCGGTGGATTCAAGATTGAACGCGAAAGGATTTGGAGGTGAACTTGTACCTGAGGAAGCTCGATCTTCAAGGGTATGATTTATTCTTTATCTTTTCGCTTAATTAATAATTATGCATAAAGGATGATCCGGTATATGGTTTGTAAATTTTTAAACTCTGATTTTACACGCTTCCGCACTTTTTATGCAATTTGATTGCGTTATGAATATTACAAACCTAACAGTATTGAAAGAAAATAACTCTCTTCATGAATACGAAAGAATAATACCCCTTACCATAGAAGAAACTGGATATTGGAATAGTGAGGTAGCAGACTTCTCTTCCTCTTTCTCTCTATAATTTCGCTCTATAATAATTGCTCTAAAGCTTTAGTGAATTGGTGAGAAATGAAGGAAGAATGAGCTTCTATTTATAGGAAAATATAGTCTCGATAATTGCACGTTTTTTGGCTCGAAATATTACAGTACAATACCTTCAACTTTTCTTTCATTTTTAATTTAGTCCTGCAAGTATTATCAAACTTGCACCACCTGCCCTAATAGTAAATCATGTGAATTAATAGTTCATTCATGTGACTCAATAGTATAATCATGTGAAAAAAAACTAATTACAGTATAGTACCTTCAACTATACCTTCATTTTTAATTTAGTCATGCAAGTATTATCAATCTTGCCCCAACTCCCCTAATAGTACATAAATGTGAATCAATAGTACACACATGTGAACAAATAGTTATATGCATGTAAATTAATAGCAATTAATTTCTCATTTATCCGATTAATTACCCAATAACTTCCAGACATCAATTATTATCGAAATAAATGCCGATTTTCACTAACACTAATAATTTCCACATAATAAAACTATCAATTTCATCTTTAATCAACACAAACTTATTCATCATTAATATTATAATTCACAATATTTAACAACCAGGTCGTTTCCAGGAAAGAGGGGGCTTTCCAATAAGGATTTCTCCCTATTGGCGCGTAATTAAATGACCAAACCTCTCCTTGACAGAACTTCTAGACATTGTCAATATTGCAAATAATAATATGAATAACTTTGTCGTCTCAATTATTGATTTAATAATATATCATATTATGTAGATGATACTGTGACAATAACTGAATCAATAATATGAGAGATATGTTGTAGCAATTACTGTAACAATAATTGAGTATAACTGAGTGACTTCTCACGTAAGCATCAATAATCAATACCGTGTGTTACTATGCCACCACGCGTATTAATGTACTTTTACTACCGGGTAGTTCAACAGTTTAACGGTAAAACTTCTGCCGTTATTTTTATAAAAAGATAATTATGTCGTTTTCTAACTACGACAATACTTCTGTTGTGGGGTCCACTAGCTTATCATAAACTCTAGCGAAGTCTATACCTTATTTGATACCGGTTCTACCCATTCTTTTATTTCTCCTACTTGCGCTCAACGTTTAAATTTGACTCCGGAGAAATTAGACTTTGACTTATCTCGTTGAAACTCGTTGGAGAAACCTTCATTACATCCAATCGCTTATAAGTCTTGTTTGGTTCAAATCGGGCACCCTCACATTACCTATCGATCTTATTTCATTGAAAATACTTGCATTTGACGTAATTCTAGGGATTGATTGGTTAACTACTCATCATGCAAAAATTGATTATTTTTGTAAGGTTGTTAGCTTTCATATTCCTAACCAACCTCTTATGCGAATTCAAGCAACCAAACCATTAAAATCAATCACTGTCATCTCAAGCCATAAAGCTATTCGTTTATTGAAAAATGGATGTCAAGCTTTCTTAGCTCATGTCACGGATTTAAACAAAAATATGTCAGTTTTGAATGATATTTCTATTGTTAATAAATTTCCTGACGTATTCCCTGAAGAACTTCCTGACCTACTCCTAGAGCATGAAATTGAATTTTGTATCGACCTTGAACCTGGTACAAAATCCATTTCCAAAACCCCATATCGAATGGCTCCTATTGAATTTCATTCGTCCTAGTACTTCTCCTTGGGGTGCTCCTATTCTATTCGTGAAGAAGAAAGATCAGAGTATGCGACTTTGTATTGATTATCGGGAGTTGAACCATGTCACTGTCAAAAATAGATATTCGTTGCCTCGCATTGATGACCTGTTTGACCAGTTGCAAGGCGCCAAATTCTTTTCAAAGATTGATCTTCGTTTTGGATATCATCAGTTAAAGTTTAGAACCGATGACATTCCAAAGACTCGCCGTAACTCCCCAGACGGCATTATGAATTCCTAGTCATGTCTTTTGGATTGACTAATGCTCCTCCTGCCTTCATGGATATGATGAACAGAGTATTCAAGGAATATTTGGATCACTTTGTGGTCGTCTTTATTGATGGCATCCTCATATATTCCAAAAGCCGTGAAGATCATGAACAACACTTGAGGCTGATACTCCAAAAACTTTGTGAAAATAAGCTTCATGCCAAGTTGAAGAAATGCGATTTCTGGCTTGAGGAAGTAGCATTCCTTGGGCATGTGGTATCAAGTCATGGAATATCTGTTGACCCGGAAAAGATTGAAGCTATTCAAAGTTGGGAGCAACCTAAATTAGTAACCGAAGTACGTAGCTTTCTCGGCTAAGCTGGTTATTATCGAAGATTCGTAGAAGAGTTTTCTCGAATCGCTATTCCATTAACTCAGCTGACTCGGAAAGATATAAAATTCGGTTGGAGCGAGGAATGTGAGAAGAGTTTTCAAGAACTCAAGAGGAGACTCCTTTCAAGACTGCTCGACAATACCATCCTGCCTTGAGGATTTGTCATCTATAGTGATGCTTTGGGCAAAGGGTTAGGATGTGTTCTCATGCAACATGGGAAAGTCATAGCCTATGCCTCTCGAAAACTCAAAGAATATGAAAGGAATTATCCTACTCATGATCTAGAGTTGGCAGCTGTTGTCTTCGCACTTAAAATTTGGAGGCATTACTTGTATGGGGAGAAAGTGGAGATCTTTACAGATCATAAAAGCCTCAAATATTTCTTCACCCAAAAGGAACTCAACATGCGACAACGACGTTGGCTCGAACTGTTGAAAGATTATGATCATACTATTCAATACCACCCTGGAAAAGCGAATGTAGTAGCTGACACATTGAGTAGAAGATCATATGCAGGTACAAGTGCGATATTGTCAACGCAAAGGCCCATTTTGTATGACTTGCAAAGGATGGAGATAGAGTTAAAGACTCCAGGGACCCATGTGATGATGGCGAATATACTAGTAGAATTGACTTTAATCGATAAAGTTAAAGCTGCTCAAGCTATAGACCTGGAGCTGATGCGTATGAGGAAGAAAGTGCAAGAAGGTGCTATGACAGAAGCAAGAATCGATGAAGAAGGAATACTTCGAGTCAACTCCAGACTTTATGTTCCTAACGACCCTGATTTAAAGTACAAAATCATGATGGAAGCGCACAACACACCATTTGCAATCCATCCTGGGAGTACCAAAATGTATCATGATCTTTGACATACATTTTGGTGGAGCAATATGAAGAGAGAGATAGCGAAGCTTATCTCAAGGTGTTTAACTTGTCAACGAGTCAAGGCGGAGCATCAAGTGCCAAAAGGTCCATTGCAACCACTTGAAATTCCAAAATGGAAGTGGGACCACATTACCATGGATTTCGTTACTGGTCTTCCTGTAATAACCTGTGATTTTGAATAATCCAAAATTTACGAATAAATTTTTTTATATTTAATATTGACTGTTAATATTGTACTGTGTATCTGTGATACAAGTCTCGAGAATTAGTCAATTTATGTATTGACTGAGAAATTAGAGTATAGTTATGCTTAACAGCTTTAGAAACCCTAACCCTAATTTTTGGATAGGGATTCAGTAGAAAATGCAATTAAAATAATTGTATAGATGAGTACATCTTTATACTGTATCAAGATTTTAATCAATGATTGAACAGATAAGGTTTAAAATTTATAAACCCTAATAAGGGATTAGAAACCCTAATCTCATATTTGGAAAACCTAATGTACAGTTAAAAACCCTAATTATTAGCCGAGAAACCCTAATTTAAAATTCGGGATTTCCTAAACCCTAATTAGGCAACCCTAATCCTAGTTGGCAAGCCTAATGTGGTTGTTAAACTTAAATATGATTAGAAAATGCTAATTATATTTTAGTTATTTTAATTTCTATTTTATAAACCCTAATTATAATTAAGAAATTTTATTTTTTTAACTAAAACCCTAATTAGAAAACAATTATAGAAACTAAAGTTGTAGAACTCTAGGGTTAAACCCTAAGGGTTTATGCAAAAGAGAAGTATGCCATTAAAATTCATGTACAATGACCAAAGTACCCTTTTTGATTAATTTAGTAAGTTAACTTGTAAAAATGGTCAATAACTTTAGTAGGTTACCTAACATATTGACTTGGTGACTTTTAAATCTCAATAAAACAGCCTCTAAGGGACAGCTAGCAGATCATTCAATGTATCTAAGTGATTATATAAGATTGAGAGAGAGAAAGTGTACACATTTTGCTTATTTTTCTCTCCAAGCTCTTAACAACTCTCTCTCACTCAAGACCTCCGAAATTTTATAGTAGATCAGTCACATTAACACCTCCTAGAAACCCAAGAACAGATTGAAGAGTATAGATCAAGAATTAGAAAGCTAGAAGGTATAAATATAATTTTAAATTTTGATCCATGTTGCTAAGAAGAAATATGTGTTTATGTGTTTAGATCTTTGCTAGATAATGTTTTATGATAATCTATGTTGATATAACATAGATCCATAGCATCATAGTGGGTAAAAGTTGAGTTTTTCAAAATCAGTTCTTGAGCATTTTTGTGGTTTGACAAGTAATGTCAGTGGCCACAGATCCTTGCTCGTTTATGCTATTTGTTGTTTTAAAGTTGTTATTGGTGGTTTGTTATGTTGTCTTCAATCTAGAAGTGGAATCACAGTGATTGAATGGCTAGATTTCATTTTATTAACTGTCAAAACCCGTTGACTGACGTTGACCGGGCCAAATCTGGGTAACCCAGAAATGGTTTTTAATGTCTGACAAGCTTTTGTAATGACAGGATTTGTTAGTTTTGTATGAGTTTTGTTGTTGTTGTTGTAACCGGTTTATACCCTGTTATATGGTCTTTAAATGCATGTCTTTAGGCCCTTCAAAACATCAATAGATCGTAAGTAGTGATTGGTCAAACATGACCACTCGGTCACGGTTTGTATTTCTGGGAAAAACTGAGAAACCTTAAAAACATAGTTCTGACCTCCTTTGACCGGCTCATATCTTGTAATCTTGTTGTAGTTAGACTAATCTGATGTTGTTTATGTGTTCTATGACATGTAGACGATACACTGGAACTTTAAAAACACTTAAACGATAATCGTAATCGATAGAATCAATCGCAAAGTGGGCGGTCGAAAGTATGCCTCGGTTTCGGGTAACCCAGAAAGCCCAGAAAGCTTCTAACAGCCACTTTGAAGCTTTGGATCTTGCAGAATTGTTGATGTATGATCGTGATAATGCTTGTTTGTTATAGTACTACATGTATACTACACGATCGGAGCTTTTGATTGGACAGAAACAAAATAGGCAGAAAATTAAACTTGGTCCAAGTAGTAGCCTTGAACACGGGTCTGACAATGTTCTTGAGCTCAAGAACACCTAAGACGACAGAAATGTCGCTATAGGGCTATAGCGTCGGTTTAATTATTTTTATTTTCCGATTTTCCAGAAAATACTTAAAAATAGAAAATAAATTATAAAAATTATTAAAATAGTTTTAAAAATTATTTTAAATTATGAAAATAATTTTGATTAATTGAATATTTTTCTTTAATATTTATAATTATTTAAATATTAAAGGTATTTAATTTATTTAATTAGTGTATTAAATAAATTAGAGAAAATCATTTTATTATATAAAAATCATTTTAAATAAGAATAATGTATTTAAAAATATTTTGAGTTATAAAATGTAGCTTTTAATATTTTTAGAGAATTTTCATTAATAAATTAATATTAATAATATTAGATTTATTTAATTTTTAACTTAAATAAATAAGTTAAAAATGATTTTATTAAATTAAAAATCATTTTAAATGATAATAAATTGTTAGAAAATATTTTGTATTATAAAATATAATTTTCAATATTTTGGAGAATATTCATTAATAAATTAATATTAATGATAATGTTTTATTTAATTATTAAATTAAATAAATGATAGAAAAAATGATTTTATTAATTAAAAATTGATTTAAAAATGAGAAAATGATTTAAAAATATTTTAAGTTATAATTAATGATTTTTAATATTTGATAATAATTTCATTAATATTTAGATATTAATGGTGATGATTCAAAAATGATTTTCATTATTTTAAAAATCATTTAAGTAGTAATATTGTTGATTTAAAATATTTTAAGTTATTAATAATAACTTTAATATTTTGTCAAGTATGTCATTAATATTTTAATATTATTTCATTAATATTTTAATATTATTAAATATTAATGATGATTAGATTATTTGATAATTAAATCATTTAAAAATGATTCCGATGTTTGAAAAATTATTATAAATTGTAATAATTGCTTATAAATTATTAAAAGCTTTCGAAAAATATTATAAATGATAATTGATTTATCTAAAATAATATTGAAGCTTAGAAACAGAATTTATTTGATAATAACTGTGTGAATTATCGGATAGGGTGACCAGAACATCGAGAATGGACCGAAGTCCAACCAGACCGAAATTGTTA
This sequence comes from Panax quinquefolius, assembly GCA_020205615.1. NCBI lineage: Eukaryota > Viridiplantae > Streptophyta > Magnoliopsida > Apiales > Araliaceae > Panax > Panax quinquefolius. The sequence goes on along the minus strand of CM035154.1, from coordinate 78,930,431 downwards.
GACTTATTAAGTGTTTATATAAGTTATAAACACTGATGTGGCTATGTGGTAATGTGTCTAGGGAAAGTTTGACTGTAGAATACAGTGTTGTGTGTTATGAAATATTGTGCTAATTGTGAGACCAATATTATTGGTTATAGGTCTTACGAACGCAGATAAGTTTATCGTGTAGCTGTAATCAGCGGAAGAGGCAAGTTCTCTAACTTAACCTTGAGTTAATATTATTTAATTATTATTGGTGATTAATTATTGGTAATTAGACGACGTCCAGGGATTTATTGTTGATTATTCGCAGTTAGTGCATGCTTAATAATTCAAATTGAATTACTAATTTGGAAAATATACATTCGTAGAATAACTGTTGTTGGATATTCATATCCGTAGAAGCTAGAATTGATAGTACATATAATTCATGTTTATTGTCGAATTATGTTGTGAAATGTCTTAGCCAATTATTCTGGTTAGACGAACATTTGTTAGAACTTGATAGGTTCGAGAAGAGAAGTAAATTATTATTGACAGATCGATGCCAATTATTTCGGCTAGATCGAGAAGTAATTAGAAATTGAAATTACCGTATTTCGTTATTAAATCAAAATCTTGATTTCGAGACCCGAGAAGAACAACCTTTATATAAAGGGAATATTTTATCTGGTCGTGTATTCTGGCCTTTGTCTTGCGCGATTAAGTATTATACATAATATAGGTATAATAAAGTCGATCACTTTATATACTTGCAGAGGGTATGATTTAATCTTTATGGTTATCTCGATACACACGGGTATATCAAAGTATAACTTTCGATAGTTACTCGAGAAGACAAGTTCAAGATCCAATGGATCGCTTCAAAGATAAACTGGAAAACATTCCACTTTGCTATGTCGTAGAATTAATTCTTGATTATTCATTTGAATATCGTAGAAAACCTTGAAAGCATTGTACTATTTAATTATCGAATTATTGTTGCATAGAATTTGAGAAGGTTTGATATTGATTTCTATATCTTTATCGTATGTCTTAACTTGCGGGGCAAACTTGTTTCTCACCCTTGCTAAATAAAACTTTTCAGCTAGGGATGAAGTTGTAGAAGGTGCTGCGAAGAAGAACTAAGGAAAAGGCATAGTTATAAATTAGTTATGATGAACAATATTTTTATTATGTTGTATTGTATTGTAAACCCTTTTTGTTTATCTGAAGGGTAAGGTTGTAATGTTAAGGTTAGAAAACCTAGGACTTATGTATTAACAATATCTGTTAATGAGTTATGTATTCCTATTTATAAATGAATAGGTAGTTAGATGTTATATTTTTGTGGATCATGAGCACCAAACTCGGGGGTCAGGTAACCCGGATTTGGGAGCGTCACAGGTTGGTATCAAAGCTGTAGGTTATAAACCTTAAGTGGGGTGGGGGAAAACCCTAGCATTATAACCATGAGCGAGATAGAGAATACTCATTTAGAGTACTAAGGGAGAGATTGCAGAAGTGTATCGATAGTGAGATAAGTGAACACATAGTGTCAGGAGTTTGTACTGGTGAAGTACTAATCAAGTTGTTTAAATTGATTGTAGGATTTCGGGAGAAGATAAGATAAGTATGGAGATGTAAATACCGTCGCACCAGACCAAGTGCCAAGAGTCGAGGTGCCAAAGACAAAGTGAGTCAGTGGATGAAGTGGGGAAGGATGAACTTATGGTTAATCTTGGGAGTGATTATGACGATTATCCCGAGATGTATCTAAGTGGTGATGAAGAGGCAGAGTCCGAAGAAGTTAAAGAGGAGAAAGGGAATAAGAACAAAGTATGAGAACTAGATCAAGTATCTATAGAAGTCTAGGAACTTTGGAGTAAAGTATTTCTCTTGGAGGAGTTGTGGAAGACCGAGCGAGCATTACGCGAAATGACTGAAGAACGAAACGAGCTGAAAGCACAGGTGGAAAGGATGAAGACAGAAAGTGGTGGATCATCTAAAAGAACAAGCAAGAAGGACAAAAAAAAAGAGAAAGAGGGAAAGAGACAGTGAAAACTCTAAAAATTCAAACCCGAAGAAGAGGCAAGCTTGAAGCAAGTGTGGGAAGACTCATGCGGGAGAATGCATGATGTGGAAAAACATGTGTTTCAACTGTAAGCAGGAAGGACATATTTCTTTGCATTGTCCTAAGCCGAATTTGAGGAAGTGTTTCTCATGTGGTAGAACGGGTCACAGATTTAACAAGTGTCCCAACAAGAAGAAGACTGGTGAAGGGAATGGTCGGTAGATAACTTAGATATATGTGATAGTATCTGTTGGTAGAAGCTTTTGATATTAAGTGTTGTAATATCGAGAAACGATGTATGAACATATGTAAATATAAATATGTTGAAATGAATGAAATCTTTATTTTCTATATGAATATAAGATTAAGATTAATTTGTGTGTTCCTAAAACTCATACTTATGGTAAATTCATGACTCATGATTATATGAAATGTTCTAAACCCCTCAGCGAATGGACGCCATAGGTCTGACTAGGATAAGTTCATACACTCATATAATTGTGGCAAGTTTCTGAACTCATAAGTGTGGTAAGTTTGATGAACTGGAATTAGATGTGTGAATATGGTAAATGGCAACTTTTTGTGTAAAGTTGGAGAATTGCAACTTTTTGTAAAGTTGAGTATGTTAATCCTAAAATTATTTTAAAAAGGGATAGTAATATGTGTTAAGTAATATATGTACTATGTGTTATTTGAATAAATATGTGATTACATGAGATCTATGTGTTGAATTCTTATTGTGTTAAGAATTTGTATAGAGAAAGGGAATTAATATAAGATTTTTATTTAAATTAGATCATGCCACCTAGACGACAAAATTGAAATCAAAGAAAACAGCAGTCAGTGAATAACGAAGGAGGTCAAGCTGACCCAATGCAAAACTTTGCAAATATGATAGCCGAAGCTATGGAAAATAGAGCTCCAGTAAGAGGAAGAGCGAGGAATCAAACAGCTAATAGATTGGCTAATTTCAAAGACTTTAAAGCGGTAGGACTGCCTGAATTCAAGGGAACCACGGATCCAATTGAAGCCCAAACTTGGGTGAAGGAGATGGAGAAAGCATTCATCATTGCGCGAGTGGCAGAAGAGTAGAAGACGACTTTTGCTACATACTTGATGAAGGGAGAAGCTAATTACTAGTGAGAGACTAATCAGGCGAGAGCTGGTACAGCGGTGGTAGCGTGGACAAGATTCAAAGAGTTATTCTTTGAGAACTACTTCTCACCGAGTATACAAGCTCAGATGGAAGTTAAGTTCTTGGAACTGAAGAAGAAGAATATGTCTATTTCTGAGTATGCGGCTAAATTCAACGAATTGGCGAGATTTGCACCTCATCAGGTGGACACAGAAGCAAGAAAAGCGAGAATATTTTAGAATGGGCTGAAGCCGGGGATATTCAACAAGGTGGCAGTATTGCAAATCAATACGTTTGCGGCTTTATTGGAGAAAGCATTAATTGCTGAAGGAGGGAGTGAGGCTGCATCTCGATTTCATCAGGATAAAAAGAAGAAAACAAGTGATGGAGGAAGTAGTGGTGGTAGTAACCTTAATAAGAGGAAGTGGAGTGAGAATACCCAATCGAGTAGCAAATCTGAAAAGAATAGGAAAGGGAGGGAGTCATGTACGATTTGTGGGAAGAACCATACAGGTGTTTTTTTGAAAAAGAAAAGAGTCTGCTATAACTGCGGGCAAGAGGGGCACATGTCATCCAATTGCCCCAGCCCGAAGAAAATACAAGGTTGTTATGCCTGAGGATCGACTGATCATCTGGTTAGAAATTGTCCAAAGAGGAATGCTGAGAAGGAAAGTGTCAATAAGGGACCCGGTGGTAGAACTTTGGTAATCCGAGAACTCAGACAACCAGAAGATCAACCACCGTACACATTCAATATGATGACGAGAAGAGGCAAGGGCTACTCAAGAGGTGGCAAAGAGTAAATTGATTTTATTTAAGAATTTAAATTACGCGAGTAATATGAGTCAGATATTTCTGTGAACTGATTTCTTTTATAGATTCAAGTCATAGGTTAGAATTTGAAACAAAAATTAATATTGTGTTGATAAAAATGAATTGATGATACAACTTTAAAAGATTATAGAGAATAAGAAAGCGGTGATTCCGAGGACGGAATCCTTTTAAGGAGGGGTGAATGTAATAATCCGTGATTTCGAATAATCCAAAATTTATGAATAATTTTTTTATATATGTAATATTGACTGTTAATATTGTACTGTGTATCTGTGATACGAGTCTCGAGAATTAGTCAATTTATGTATTGACTAAGAAATTAGAGTATAGTTATGCTTAACGGCTTTAGAAACCCTAACCCTAATTTCTGGATAGGGATTTGGTAGAAAATGCAATTAAAATAATTGTATCGATGAGTACATGTTTGTACTGTATCAAGATTTTAATCAATGAATGAACAGATAAGGTTTAAAATTTATAAACCCCAATAAGGGATTAGAAACTCTAATCTCAGATTTAGAAAACCTAATTAATATACAGTTAAAAACCCTAATTGTACGCCAGGAAACCCTAATTTAAAATCTGGGATTTCCTAAACCCTAATTAGGCAACCCTAATCCTAGTTGGCAAGCCTAATGTGGTTGTTAAACTTAAATATGATTAGAAAACCCTAATTATATTTTAGTTATTTTAATTTCTATTTTATAAACCCTAATTGTAATTAAGAAATTTTATTTTTCTAATTAAAACCATAATTAGAAAACAATTGTAGAAACTAAAGTTGTAGAACTCTAGGGTTAGAACCTTAGGTTTAGAACCTTAGGGTTAAACCCTAAGGGTTAAACCTTAAGGGTTTATGCAAAAGACAAGTATGCCATTAAAACTCATGTACAATGACCAAAGTACCCTTTTTGATTAATTTAGTAAGTTAACTTGTAAAAATGGTCAATAACTTTAGTAGGTTACCTAACATATTGACTTGGTGACTTTTAAATCTCAGCAAAACAGCCTCTAAGGGATAGCTAGCAGATCATTCAATGTATCTAAGTGATTATATAAGATTGAGAGAGAGAAAGTGTACACATTTTGCTTATTTTTCTCTCCAAGCTCTTAACAACTCTCTCTCACTCAAGACCTCCGAAATTTTATAGTAGATCAGTCACATTAACACCTCGTAGAAACCCAAGAACAAATTAGAGAGTATAGATCAAGAATTGGAAAACTAGAAGGTATAAATATAATTTTAAATTTTGATCCATGTTGCTAAGAAGTAATATGTGTTTATGTGTTTAGATCTTTGCTAGATAATGTTTTATGATGATCTATGTTGATATAACATAGATCCATAGCATCATAGTGGGTAAAAGTTGAGTTTTCAAAATCGTAAGAAAGCATTTTTGTGGTCTGACAAGTAATGTCAGTGGCCACAGATCCTTGCTCGTTTATGCTATTTGTTGTTTTAAAGTTGTTATTGGTGGTTTGTTATATTGTTTTCAATCTAGAAGTGGAATCACAGTGATTGAATGGCTAGATTTCATTTTATTAACGGTCAAAACCCGTTGACCGACGTTGTCTGATAAGCTTTTGTAATAACCGAATTTGTCAGTTTTGCATGAGTTTTGTTATTGTTGTTGTAACCGGTTTATACCCTGTTATATGGTCTTCCACTCGGTCATGGTTTGTATTTCTGGGAAAAACCCAGAAACCTTAAGAATATAGTTCTGACCTCCTTTGACTGGCTCATATCTTGTAATCCTGTTGTAGTTAGACTGATCTGATGTTGTGTATGTGTTCTATGACATGTAGACGATACACTGGAACTTTAAAAACACTTAAACGATAGTCATAACTGGGATATATAATCGATTAAACAATGAAAGTGGGAATAAAGTGGTTTCGGGTTTCTGGGTAACCCAGAAAGCCCAAAAAGCTTTTGACAACCACTTAGAAGCTTTGGATCTTGCAGAATTGTTATTGTATGATCGTGATAATGCTTGTTTGTTATAGTACTACATGTATACTACACGATCGGAGCTTTAGATTGGACAGAAACAAAATAGGCAGAAGATTAAACTTGGTCAAAGTAGTAGCCTTGAACACGGGTCTGACAGTGTTCTTGAGCTCAAGAACACCTAAGAAGACAGAAAGTGTCGCTATAGGGCTATAGCGACGGTTTAATTATTTTCATTTTCTGATTTTCCAGAAAATACTTAAAAGCAGAAAATAAATTATAAAATTATTAAAAATGGTTTTAAAAATTATTTTAAATTATGAAAAATAATTTTTGACCAATTGGAATATTTTTCTTTAATATTTATAATTATTTAAATATTAAAGGTATTTAATTTATTTAATTAGTGTATTAAATAAATTAGAGAAAATGATTTTTATTATATAAAAATCATTTTAAATAAGAATAATGTATTTAAAAATATTTTGAGTCATAAAATGTAACTTTTAATATTTTTAGAGAATTTTCATTAATAAATTAATATTAATAATATTAGATTTATTTAATTTTTAATTAAATAAATAAGTTAAAAAATGATTTTATTGAATTATAAATTATTTTAAATGAGAATAAAGTGATAGAAAAAAATATTTTGAATTATAAAATATAATTTTCAATATTTTGGAGAATTTTCATTAATAAATTAATATTAATGATAATGTTTTATTTAATTATTAAATTAAATAAATGATAGAAAAATGATTTTATTAATTAAAAATGATTTAAAAATAATTTAAAATATTTGAAGTTATAATTAATGACTTTTAATATTTTGGTAATAATTTCATTAATATTTAGATATTAATGGTGATGATTCAAAAATGATTTTCATTATTTTAAAAATCATTTATGTAGAATATTGTTGATTTAAAAATATTTCAAGTTTTTAATAATAACTTTAATATTTTGACAAGTATGCCATTAATATTTTAATATTATTAAATATTAATGATGATAAGATTATTTGATAATTAAATCATTTAAAAATGATTCCGATGTTTGGAAAATTATTATAAATTATAATAATTGCTTATATATTATTAAAAGCTTCCGAAAAATATTATAAATGATAATTGACTTATCTAAAATAATATTGAAGCTTAGAAACCAAATTTATTTGACAATAACTGTGTGAATTATCGCATAGGGTGACCAGAACATCGAGAATGGACCGAAGTCCAACCAGACCGAAATTGTTAGACTTGTCAAGTGTTTATATAAGTTATAAACACTAACGTGACTATGTGGTAATGTGTCTAGGGAAAGTTTGACTGTAGAATACAATGTTGTGTGTTATGAAATATTGTGCTAATTGTGAGACAGATATTATTGGTTATAGGTCTTACGAACGCAGATAAGTTTATTGTATAGCTATAATCAGCGAAAGTGGCAAGTTCTCTAACTCAACCTTGAGTTAATATTATTTAATTATTATTGGTGGTTAATTATTGCTAATTAGACCACGTCCGGGGATTTATTATTGATTATTCGCAGTTAGTGCATGTTTAATAATTCAAATTGAATTACTAATTCAGAAAATATACATTCGTAGTATAACTGTTGTTGGATATTCATATCCGTAGAAGCTAGAATTGACAGTACAGATAATTCTTGTTTATTGTCGAATTATGTTGAGAAATATCTTAGCCAATTATTCTAGTTAGACGAACATTTGTTAGAACTTGATAGGTTCGAGAAGAGAAGTAAATTATTATTGACAGATCGATGCCAATTATTTTAGCTAGATCAAGAAGTAATTAGAAATTGAAATCACCGTATTTCATTATTAAATCAAAATCTTGATTCTGAGACTGAGAAGAACAACCTTTTATATAAAGGGAATATTTTATCGGTCGTGTATTCGGCCTTTGCGTGCGATTAAGTATTATGCATAATATAGGGTATAATAAAGCTGATCACTTTATATACTTGTAGAGGGGTATGATTTAATCTTTATGGTTATCTGATACACCTGGTATATCAAAGTATAACTTTGATAGTTGCTCGAGAAGAGAAGTTCAAGATCCAATGGATTGCTCAACATAAATCTGGAAAACATTCCACTTTGCTATCTTGTAGAATTAATTCTTGAATATTCATTTGAATATCGTAGAAAACCTTGAAAGCGTTGTACTCTTTCATTATCGAATTATTGTTGCGTAGAATGTGAGAAGGTTTGATATTGATTTCTATATCTTTATCGTATGTCTTAACTTGCGGGGCAAACTTGTTGCTCACCCTTGCTAAATAAAACTTTTCAGCTAGGGACGAAGTTGCAGAAGGTGCTGCGAAGAAGAACAAAGGAAAAGGCATAGTTATAAATTAGTTATGATGAATAATATTTTTATTATGTTGTATTGTATTGTAAACCCTTTTTGTTTATCTGAAGGGTAAGGTTGTAATGTTAAGGTTAGAAAACCTGGGACTTATGTATTGACAATATCTGTTAATGAGTTATGTATTCCTATTTATAAATGAATAGGTAGTTAGATGTTATATTTTTGTGGATCGTGAGCACCAAACTCGGGGGTCAGGTAACCCGGATTTGGGGGCATCACACTTCCCAAGGTTTCTCAAGGCATAGATGGAATTTGGGTCATTGTTGATAGATTGACCAAGTCTGCTCATTTCTTACCTATACGAGAAACTTATACACTTGAACGTCTTGCTCGTATGTACATAAACGAGGTTGTAAGATTGCATGGTATGCCAGTATCTATAGTTTCTGATCGAGACCTAAGATTCACTTCAAGATTTTGGGTTAGTTTGCAAAAAGCTATGGGCACGAATTTACGATTTAGTTTGGCATATCATCCTCAAACGGACGGGTAGTCGGAGAGGACTATTCAAACTCTTGAAGATTTATTAAGACTCTATGTCCTTGACTTCAAGGGAAGTTGGGACAAGTTCTTACCATTGGTAGAGTTTTCCTACAACAACAGTTATCAAGCAAGTATTGGCATGGCTCCATTTGAGGCGTTGTATGGAAGAAAGTGTCGTTCTCTAGTATGCTGGGATGAGGTGGATGAAGCAACGTTGTTGGGATCGGAGTTGGTACGTATGACTACAGAAAAGATTCAAACGATCTAACAACGTATAAAAACCTCACAAGATCGACAAAAGAGCTATGCTGATCTTCATCGAAAGGACGTGGAATTTGATATTGGAGATCATGTGTTGTTACGTGTTGCTCCATGGAAAGGAGTTACGAGATTTAGAAAGAGAGGAAAACTCAATCCTCGATTCATTGGCCCATTTTTAATCCTCGATCGAGTAGGAACTGTGGCCTATAGACTCGTTTTACCGCCAAGTATGTCTCGTGTTCATAACGTTTTTTTACATATCAATGTTATGTAAATATGTGGAAGACCCGAACCATATTATTGAGTTAGAACCGGACGAAATAGTGGAAGATTTAACGTATGAAGAGGTACCAGTTCAAATCTTGGATAAGAAGGAACATATTTTACGCTCCAAGGTTATACCTCAAGTCAAAGTTTTGTGGAGAAACCACAATGTTGAGGAAATGACATGTGAATTAGAATATGAAATGAAATCAATGTATCCTTACCTCTTCTACATACCAGGTACGTACCCTAATTTTGAGGGCGAAATTTCATAAGAAGGGGAGGTTGTAAGACCCTAACTTTTATGAATAAAGATGAATTTTTTATAACTATCATTTTTGAATATTATGTAGTGAATTTGATATAATGTTATAGTTGTGGGTAATATTTATAAATTTTGCAAAGTATGTGACGCCCCCAAAATAGGTATACAACACCCATTTTGAGTCGCCAAATACATGGTACAGAAAGAAAACTACAACTTCATTATTACAATTGTCGTGCAAAATACGACACCACATACTGTGAGTTTAAATACAATATTGTCTTCTAGACAATATCTACACCCAAATAAAGTCTTCATTACAATTATTGATGCACTATTCTATAAAATAGTGAGGACTACTAAAACAGCTATCTTGAATCATCACTCCATACCCCGGCTAGTCCCTGCTAAATTCTCACATCCTGAGAAAAAAATGGAATAAAAAGGAAAAGGGTGAGCTCAACTAGCCCAGTAAAGAATATTATGACTAAGATAATATACAACAAATTATCCTTATTCTTCAACAAGGAAAAATATGATAGAATACAATAGACAACAAGTTTTAGATCAACAACTGCAGCGGAAACAACAATTCATTAGAAGAGTTAAGTAGAGAATGAAATCTACTATCATCTATGAATTTAAAAGTCCATCATCAATATTTTATCCCTGTAACATCAATCAATATACATCTTGCATCAAATATTCATCTTTGCACTATGGGCCAAAGATATTCATTTGTATCACCAGTTGGTCATGTTCATCTCAACACATGTTCATCTTTGCACACTACGCCAAAGATATTCATCAGTAATCATTCATCTTTGCACTATGTGCCAAAGATATTCATCAAGTATCACCATTAAGCATCGAGGATGATGAAAAACATTTTAGAGAACGAATCCAATGAGATGTAAGACAAATATTAGGATTCAGTATTTGGTTTATCCAAATTCAACAATACTCCATAATAACCAAGTGTGAAGTAGAATTCAAAAAAAAAGATCAAAACATGGATACAATCAAAGATAGTAACCATAAAAGACATCTGGGACGAAAAAGAGAAAATTTCATTTTTCAGTGAATAGTGTCGTATTTGTGAATAATGTCGTATACGTGAATAGTGTCGTATATGTGAATAGTAACCCTGACACAAAAATGTAGAAATTCCACAATAAAATTCATAACAATATCTCAGCATAATGATATTGAAGAAAATAATATCATTTAAGAAGAAAATAACATCCCTTACCTCAAAATAACTGCATGACCGATCGGATTATCGGACAGAAAGTCAAGGAAACTTATCTTGAACAAAGAACTCTCAAAGTATCAAAATACTCACAAAAATACGTTTGATAATATAGAGAGAGAAAGAGAGAAAGCTTATGTTTCTGGTGTGATTTTTAATTTTAACCTAAGCACCTATTTATAGGAAAATGCTAGCACGCCGAAGCAGACTTGACCTGCTACCTGATGGCTTTACCTGCTACTATTGCCACCCACCACATTTGAAATAAAATTCAGCACATTTCTTCACCAACCACAAGTGGGGCCCACTCAATTCTAGAATTTTCCACCAAAATCATTTATAAACCTAATTTCTGAATCAGTCACCTCTTAAAATTCATAACAAATCATACGTTCATTTTTATCGGTTCAAAATTTGTGGACATATACTCAACTTATATATGTATAACATATCCAAAAATCACAACGATACATCAGTCAGATTAAAAATTATAACTCACGCAATATATCTCAAGAACAGTGATTTAATTTTTAATACCTCCATTCTGACAAAAACACCTCAACATTAATTTCTTCAATTATATCCACATAAAATAAATATATCCATCAATTATATCCACATAAAATAAATATTTCCTTATCATATAAATCAATAATTAATTATTCACAAATAATATTACAGAATCACAATTATGACAACCAGGCCGTTCCCAGGAAAGAGGGGGCTTTCCGATAAGGATTTCTCCTTACTGACGCGCAATTAGGTGACCAAACCTCTCCTTAGACAGAACTTTCTAGACATTTCCAATAATGCTATCTAATAATATTACTCAAGTAATATGAATTATTGATCTGATAATGGGAAATACTGTGCAGTGACAATTATTGAAACAACAATAATATAAAATATCAACGCAGCAATTATTGAATCAATAAAATAAAATATTAAACATTAATTACTGTAACAATTATTGAGTAGTGCCTTCTTATGTAAGAATAAATAATTCAAAAATACTGTGCAATACCTGTGCTTCTTCGTGTAACCACGCGTAGACATCGTATTTTAACCATCGAGTATTCCAACAAGCAGTTAATTCAGTATCAACTACGTAGTTATTTATAAAAACTCAAACTTGTTGTTTTCTTTCATCCGACAGTTATTACATTATGAGGCCCACGAATGATCTAATACCGTCGCATTTAATATTCCCCACAAACAAGAATATTCCACGACCAAATGAATATTCCCCGACAAAAATGAATATTTTATAACCACATGCTTATTTTGTAAAATTTGCACATTTCACCCATAACCAAAGTATTATATCAAATTAACTCCTTATTATTTCAAGATAATAAATAGAGAAAATTTAATTTTATTCATAATAAGTTGGGGTCTTACAACCTCCCATCCTTATGAAATTTCGTCCTCGAAATTGACGTACGTACCTGGTGTTTCGAAAAGGTGAGTGTACCTCGCTTTCATTTCCGATTCCAACTCCCAAGTTATTTCCTCAATAGCATGGTTCCTCTACAAAACCTTGACTTGTGGTATAACCTTTGTTCGTAGGATATGCTCTTTCCTATCCAATATCTTGACAGGTACCTCCTCGTACGTTAAATCTTCGGCTATCTCATCTGGTTCTAACGCAATAATGTGGTTTGGGTCTTTCACATATTTACGAAGCATAGATATGTGAAAAATATTATGAACACGAGACATACTTGGAGGTAATACGAGTCTATAGGCCACATTTTCTATTCGGTCAAGAATCTCAAATGGACCAACAAATCGTGGATTGAGCTTTCCTCTCTTCCAAAATCTTGTAACTCCCTTCCATGGAGCAATACGTAACAATACATGATCTCCAATATTAAACTCCATGTCCTTTCGATGAAGATCAGCATAACTCTTTTGTCGATCTTGTGAGGTTTTTATATGTTGCCGGATCATTTGAATCTTTTCTGTAGTCATGCATACTAATTCTGGTCCCAACAACGTTGCTTCTCCCACCTCGTCCCAACATACTGGAGAACGACACTTTTGTCCATATAACGCCTCGAATGGAGCCATGCCTATACTTGCTTGATAACTGTTGTTGTAAGAGAATTCCACCAATGGTAAGTACTTATCCCAACTTCCTTTGAAATCTAGGACACAGAGTCTTAATAAATCTTCAAGGGTTTGAATAGTCCTTTTCGATTGTCCGTCCGTTTGAGGATGGTATGCTGAACTAAATCGTAAATCCGTCCCCATAGCTTTTTGCAAGCTAACCCAAAATCGTGAAGTGAATCTTGGGTCACGATCCAAAACTATGGATACTGGCATGCCATGCAATCTCACAATCTCATTTATGTACATACTAGCAAGACGTTCAAGGGAATAAGTCTCACGTATAGGCAAGAAATGAGCAGACTTGGTTAATCTATCAACAATAACCCAAATTGCATCTATGCCTTGAGAAACCTTGGGAAGACCTGTAACAAAATCAATGGTAATGTGTTCCCACTTCCACTTTGGAATCTCAAGTGGTTGCAATGGACCCTTTGGCACTTGATGCTCCGCCTTTACACGTTGACAAGTTAAACACCTCGAGATAAACTCTACGATCTCTCTCTTCATATTTCTCCACCAAAATGTATGTCGAAGATCATGATACATTTTGGTACTCGTAGGATGGATTGCAAATGGTTTGTTGTGTGCCTCCATCATGATTCTATGCTTCAAGTCAGAATCGTTAGGAACGCAAAGTTTGGAGTTGACTCTAAGTATTCCTTCTTCATCAATTCTTGCCTTCGGAATAGCACCTTCTTGCACTTTCATCTTCATACGTATCATCTCTGGGTCTGTGGCTTGAGCAACTTTAACTTTATCGATTAAAGTCGGTTCTACTCGTATATTTGCCATCATCATGTGGGTCCCTGGAGTCTTTAACTCTATCTCTATCCTTTGTAAGTCGTATAAAATGGGTCTTTGTGTTAACAACATCGCACTCATACCCGCATAAGATCTTATACTCAATGCGTCAGCTACAATGTTTGCAAGATGATATTGAATGCTATGGTCGTAATCTTTCAACAACTCGAGCCAACGTCGTTGCCGCATTCTTTGAGTTGTCACGAGGCATAGGCTATGACTTTCCCATGTTACATGAGAACACACCCTAACCCTTTGCCTGAAGCATCGCTGTAGATAACAAATCCATCCGAACCAGATGGTATTGTCAGAACAGGTGCCGAAATGAGTCTCCTCTTGAGCTCTTGGAAACACTTCTCGCATTCCTCGCTCCATACGAATTTTGTATCTTTCCGAGTCAGCTGAGTTAATGAAGTAGCGATTTGAGAAAATCCTTCCACGAATCTCCGATAATAACCAGCTAAGCCCAGAAAGCTACGCACTTCGGTCACCAACTTTGGTTGCTCCCAACTTTGGATTGCTTCATTCTTTGCCGGGTCAACAGATACTCCATATTTTGAGACCACGTGCCCAAGGAATGCTACTTCCTTAAGCCAGAACTCGCATTTCTTCAACTTGGCATAAAGCTTTTTTTCACGAAGCCTTTCAAGTATCAACTTCAAATGGTGCTCATGATCTTCACGGCTTTTGCAATAGATGAGGATGTCATCAATAAAGACAACAACGAACTGTTCCATATATTCCTTGAATACTCGGTTCATCATATCCATGAAAGCAGCAGGAGCATTAGTCAATCCAAAAGACATGAATAAAAATTCATAATGCCCGTACCGAGTTCTGAAGGTAGTCTTTAGAATATCCTCAGTTTTAATCTTCAGATGATGATATCCAGAACGAAGATCGATCTTTGAAAATAATTGTGCTCCTTGTAACTGGTCAAACAGGTCATCAATGTGAGGTAGTGGATACCTATTCTTGATGGTGACATGGTTTAATTCTCGGTAGTTAATACAAAGTCGCATACTCCCGTCTTTCTTCTTTACAAATAAAATAGGAGCACCCCAAGGAGATGTACTAGGACGAATAAAACCGATGTCTAACAATACCTGTAGTTGGACTTTTAACTCCTGAAGTTCAATAGGAGCCATTCGATATGGGGTTTTAGAAATGGGCTTTGTACCCAGTTCAAGATCAATAAAGAATTCAACTTCACGTTCTGGGGGTAGACCAGGAAGTTCTTTTGGAAATACGTTAGGAAATTCATTAACAATAGGAATATTATTGACGTGTTTTTGTTCAAGTCCATAACATGGGCTAAGAAAGCTTGACATCCGTTTTTCAATAAATGAATAGCTTTATGGCTTGATATGATAGTGACTGATTTTAGTGGTTTATTTGCTTGAATTCGTATAACAGGTTGGTTAGGAATATGAAAACTAACAACCTTACGGAAACAATCAATTTTGGCATGATGAGTGGTTAACCAATCAATTCCTAAAATCACATCAAATGCAAGTATCTTTAAAGAGATAAGATCAACAGGTAATGTGATTGTGCCAACTTGGATCAAGCAAGATTTATAAACTGTAGATGTAATAAAGGTTTCACCCAATGGAGTTTCAATAGATAAGTTAAAGTCCAATTTCTCCGGAGTCAAGTTTAAACGTTGAGCACAAGTAGGAGAGATAAAAGAATGGGTAGAACCGGTATCTAGTAAGGTATAAACTTCGCAAGAGTTCAAGATTAGCTTACCCGTGATCACCTCGTTCGGGTTTTTCGCGTTTTGGCCAGTCATGACAAACGCCCTTCCTTGAACCACTGACTTTGTTTTGTCCGTAGTCGCCTTTGGTGCTGCCATCCCAGTTGGACTTGACTTCGCTACCGGACAAAATTGGGCTATGTGACTATCTTTTCCACAATTAAAACACACCTTGGAAGGTTGTGAACAGTTTGGACTTATGTGTCCTTCCTCTCCGCATCTGTAGCATCTAAGTGGCGGTCGTTCTCCTCCTCTAGAATTTGTTGTTGGTGCTGGTGTTGCTGCTGATGTCTTTCCGTCATTGTTGAATCTCCTCTTTTTAAAATTTCCACTTGACTCACCTCTCCTATTATCATGGCCACGATTACCACCCGAGTGGTTACCACTTTTGTCCGTATTCTTCCCTCCTCGCTGGTTATCATCGCTTCGATGACTGCTATCACCGGTAAGACCCTGGTTGTGGTCCCTCGGTTGACCATACTCATTATCACACTCTAATAATTGAGCCCTGTTTACAACATCTGAATATAAAGAAAATTTATGAGAGATAAGATATTGTCGAATCTCGGGTTTTAGACCTCTTAGAAACATCCTTGTCATACTTTCCTCATTTTCTACCAAATGAGGTGCAAACCTGGATAACTCCGCGAACTTCGCCGCATCGAGAGACACCGCCATGTTGTTTCGCTTCAGTACTAATAAACTATACCTCCTTCATATGACGAATACTTTCTGGAAAGTACTTGTCATTGAACAGTTTCTGAAATCTTTCCCAAGACATGTTAAGTGCGGTTGGCTGGGTATGTTTCACGGATTCCCACCAGTAATCTGCCTCTCCACGGAACATAAAGGTGGCGAATGGAACCTTCTGTTCCTCCGTGCATCCCAAGACATCGAATATCTTGGTAATTTGCTTGACCAACATTTTCGCTTTAATCGGATCGGGCTTTCCCCAGAAATCTGGTGGTCCCAACTCCTTGATCTGCTTGGCTGTGACAGACCGTGTGTTGCCATCATTTCCACCCGTATTTTGTACACAAGTCTCCCTCGTCTAATTTTGCATGAATTGCAAAAAGCATCTAAACATTGCATAATTCATCGTTTGCTCGGTAGTGTTGTTTACAGGAGGAATATTTGTAACAACCCCAAAATAGGTCCATTCCATCCAACCCATTATGAGTCGCCAAATATATGGTACTAAAAACAACTACAACTTATTACAACAATTGTCGTGCAAAATACAAAAACACATATACTGTGAGTTTGGATACAAATATATATACCAACTGTAGCACGTCACAATGACACCTTACATAAAGGTATAGTCAAAAACTGTTTTAGAAATTAGAATCTTTGGGAAGTGCTCAAGGAAACCTTCGTACATGGGAGGCCATGCTTTTAGGTTATGGTAGATATCATATGGCCACGTAATTATCCTTGGTTGATCTAATAGACCCCAAAGAAAAACGAGAAGATTACTATCATATTCTTCCCAATGGTGAGTCTTCTCTTAACATATCATTATCTCCATTTGTCTCTATTTGGGTATTATACTCCAAACAAACACCAAGATTATATAGGTAGTGCTTGTAAATATACTCAACAAGTGGATGAGCACAACCATGTCTTATGATAACACGAGTTTGTATGTCATTAGACATCTTGTATGATAGTGACAAAACACCTTCCAAAGTTGGGTTCGCCTCACCCTATTTAATTCACCAAAATAACTATTAAATGATGTATAAAATACAACACACTAAAGTCCTCAATAAAATTATTTCCATACTCTTTAGGGAGAACCTCAACAACTATAGACCACCGTTCTATTCCTTGTTATCCCCGCCAACCCAAACCTACACTTTTATTACACGAAAGGAATTGTGAAACAAAAGGGTGAGCACAACTAGCTCAAGAAAGAATATTATAACTAAAGATACATAAATTATCAATAGTCTTCATCAATAATAAATCAAAGATTTAGAACATATGGTAGATGATAAAACTTTTCAACCATAGTTCTAAATTTAAACGAAAGCAATCCATTAAAGAGTCAAATAGACTATAAAGTCTATTGTCTTCTCCATATTAAAAGTACACCAACAATATTTTATCACTTTGTAACATCAATCAACAGTTCCTTTCCACAATCATATGAATAACTCATAATCATAATTGTGATTCTAAATTCCTCTTCTCATCTAGATCGAAGATAATTTTCATCACTGTCTTTACCGAAACATCAAATATCATGGTTATACCAAATCACGTTCTCGCTCATAATCATACTAATAAATTCATCTTTACACCACGGGCCAAAGATATTCATCAACAGTTCATCTTTACACTACAGGCTAAAGATATTCATCAACAGGTCATATTTGCATTACGAGCCAAAGATATTCATCAATAATTCATCTTTGCACTACAAAGCAAAGATATTCAACAACAGGTCATTTTTGCATTACGAGCAAAAGATATTCATCAATAATTCATCTTTGCACTACAGGCTAAGATATTCATCAACAAGTCATCTTTGCACTACGAGCCAAAGATATTCATATATCAAAGAAATACATAATCATTTCAGAAGTTATATAACAATAATTATAACCATGTTGATCAATTCACCTTTGCACTTAAGCTAAAAATATTCAATTGTAAATTCAATGGTCATGATCATACCACTCAACAATTCAACTTTTGCACTACTATCCAAAAAGAACTTATAGTCACGATCATACCAATAATCTACCCATCTTTACACTCAAGTCAAAGAGAAATATCATCATTAGGGTTATAAGAATGTTATATAAAAACAATATAATCAAAACATGGTTTTAATTTCAAGAGTAAGATTCATAAATCAACGATAATTTGGTCAAAGAAGAAACCAATTTGTCGTGAATAGTACTTCGTGATCAAGACATAAATCAAGATATCGTGCATAAGAACTCTCATACACGAAAAGATAAAGTTTCATAATAAAATTCATATCCATATTTATAACACCTTAATCCAAATATTATAAATCACTTAGAAATCTCATAATCTAATATTATTAATATTACAATAATATTTTAATCATTTCTAAAACTTATAAACAATTTAATTAAATTGTTTACACTTTACTAATTAATGCATTTAATCATCTAAAAATGCCAAACTCATAAGATTTCATCATCATTAACCAAAACCCTCATAAAAATGCGTATATATCTCATATATGATTCTCAAGCCAATAAATCATATTTTCCAATTTTCTTACTTCACATAACATATTTAATTCATTTACTCAAAACTAGAACATTTTTATGAAAAATACCAAATCAGTTCCAAAAATATTTCTTTTCTGGGATTTAGCATAACATAGTCCCGTATTGAACATATATTTTTCTCAAAATTTTAAAAATTCATTTACTATTTTTCATATGGCCAAAACCACCGAATATTTAAACATTTATCATAAATTATACTTTTGTCCAAAAATTCTGAAATTAATACAGTATACTGATATTATATAGATGTACTCCCAATAAAAATTTCATCAATTTTGGAGTTAACCACAAGGAGTTATAAGCAATTACTTTTAAAAAAGTCTTTTCTCATAAAATCCATAACTCTTAATCTATACATCCAAAAATCGCCATTTTTGGACACAATCTACAAAACTCATCAAAATATCATTTCAAATTTTTCCAGAATTTTTGAAGGTTCAGAAAAATTTCGAAACTAAAAACATAATAACCCTTAAAATCCCTTACTATCCCTTACCTCAAAAGAGCAGTACTTCTGACTGGAATAACGCTGAACGAACTTGTGACGTATAGCAATATCTAAAGTATACTCAAAATACTCACAAGAATACGCTCGATAATATAGAGAGAGAAAACTTCAGTTTCTGGTGTGATTTTCAATTCTAACCTAAGCACCCTATTTATAGGAAATTGTTTAGAACACCAAAACAGAAAATTGAATATAATAATAATATTATTATCAAATTTCAAGCCCACCTCTAGACATTTGAAATCAGCTGATTTTGCACATGTTTAATGAGGCCACAAAATATAAAAAAATGTTTTTATTAATAAAAATAAATTAAACTTCCAAAAATCAATTATTTCGGAACTTCAAAACTTCAATAATTCATAATAAATAGCCCTTTTATCAGAAATTTCGAATCTCGCGTGTTTTTATAGGAAATTCAATTCTCTACAACTTTTCAGAAGAAAGTTTTTCCAAATTCCAAACGGAAATTGACCGAAATCCACAAACGGACGATTTTACAAGTTATAATCAAATTTCAGTCAAGAAATGGGGTCCACCGACGCATAAAACATGTTTTAAACATTTATTGTAACAAAAATATTCTTCCTCCTCATATACTCATATATTCCACATTCACTGTAAAAATATCACCATTATTATATTATTAAAATAATATATTTAAATGAATTATTTTATCAGAAAAAAATAAAATATTAATTTTCAACAATTGTCACTTTAAAAATTTTCTCCATCTATATCAATATTTTTCTCATCATATAAATTAATAATTAATTATTCACAAATAATATTACAGAATCACAGTAATGGCAACCAGGTCGTTCCCAAGAAAGAGGGGGCTTTTCAATAAGAATTTCTCCTTCTTTGGTAGCAATTAAAGGTGACCAAACCTCTCCTCAGACAGAACTTTCTAGGCATTGCCAATAATGTTATCCAATAATATTATTCAGATAATATGAATTATTGTCAGATAATAGAAAAATCTTGTACGTGACAATTATTGAAACAACAATAATATAAAATATCAACGTAGCAATTATCAATCAATAAAATAAAATATTGAAGCAAAGAATTATCGTAACAATTATTGAGTAATGCCTTCTTCAAAAAAAAAATTATCATGCTTCATGAATAGTACTCGTGAATAGTAACTCGTGAATAGTAATTCATGAATAGTAACTCGTGCATAGTAACTCATGAATAGTAACTCGTGAATAGTAACTTGTGAATAGTAACTCATGAATAGTAACTCATGAATAGTAATTAAAAAAATTGAATACTTTTATTTCATAAAATTCGGTCTTACAATCTCCCTCCTTATGAAATTTCTCGTCTAAATTTACGTGCACCGGTATTTCAAAGAGTTGAGAATACCTTGCTTTCATTTCGATTCTATCTCCCCGTCATCATGATTTCTCCATTGCTCATCTCTCCGTATTTGGATATCATTCTAGAATACAACTTCAAAACAAGGGTTAATTTAACAAATTAACATATCACATAATATCCCGATATTATGACTGACCAACAAATAAGCTTAGGTAGGACACACTAGCGAAGGATTTACTCATCTCTCCCCTCCTAGTTCTAATCCCGATCTCCGCCAGAGATCATATCCCTAAGCTCTGATACCAAATGTAACAACCCCAAAATAGGTCCATTCCATCCAACCCATTATGAGTCGCCAAATATATGGTACGAAAAACAACTACAACTTTATTACAACAATTGTCGTGCAAAATACAAAAACACATATACTGTGAGTTTGGATACAAATATATATACCAAATGTAGCACGTAACAATGACACCTTATATAAAGGTATAGTCAAAAACTATTTTAGAAATTAGAATCTTTGGAAAGTGCTCAAGGAAACCTTCGTACATGGGAGGCCATGCTTTTAGGTTATGGTAGATATCATATGGCCACAGAATTATCCTTGGTTGACCCAATAGACCCCAAAGAAAAACGAGAAGATTACTATCATATTCTTCCCAATGGTGAGTCTCTCTTAACATATCATTATCTCCTTTGTCTCTATTTGGGTATTATACTCCAAACAAACACCAAGATTATATAGGTAGTGCTTGTAAATATACTCAACAAGTGGATGAGCACAACCATGTCTTATGATAACACGAGTTTGTATGTCATTAGACATCTTGTATGATAGTGACAAAACACCCTTCCAAAGTTGGGTTCGCCTCACCCTATTTAATTCACCAAAAATAACTATTAAATGATGTATAAAATACAACACACTAAAGTCCTCAATAAAATTATTTCCATACTCTTTAGGGAGAACCTCAACAACTATATAGACCACCGATTCTATTCCTTGTTATCCCCTGGCCAACCCAAACTACACTTTTATTACCTGAAAGGAATTGTGAAACAAAAGGGTGAGCACAACTAGCTCAGTAAAGAATATTATAACTAAAGATACATAAATTATCAATAGTCTTCATCAATAATAAATCAAAGATTTAGAACATATGGTAGATGATAAAACTTTTCAACCATAGTTGCAGCTAAACGAGCAATCCATTAAAAGAGTCAAATAGACTATAAAGTCTATTGTCTTCTCCATATTAAAAGTACACCAACAATATTTTATCACTGTAACATCAATCAACAGTTCCTTTCCACAATCATATGAATAACTCATAATCATAATTGTGATTCTAAATTCCTCTTCTCATCTAGGACGAAGATAATTTTCATCACCTGTCTTTACCTGAAACATCAAATATCATGGTTATACCAAATCACAGTTCCTGTTCATAATCATACTAATAAATTCATCTTTACACCACGGGCCAAAGATATTCATCAACAGTTCATCTTTACACTACAGGCTAAAGATATTCATCAACAGGTCATATTTGCATTACGAGCCAAAGATATTCATCAATAATTCATCTTTGCACTACAAAGCAAAGATATTCAACAACGGTCATTTTGCATTACTGAAAAAAGATATTCATCAATAATTCATCTTTGCACTACAAAGCTAAGATATTTATCAACAAGTCATCTTTGCACTACGAGCCAAAGATATTCATATATCAAAGAAATACATAATCATTTCAGAAGTTATATAACAATAATTATAACCATGTTGATCAATTCACCTTTGCACTTAAGCTAAAAATATTCAATTGTAAATTCAATGGTCATGATCATACCACTCAACAATTCAACTTTTGCACTACTAGCCAAAGAGAACCTATAGTCACGATCATACCAATAATCTACCCATCTTTACACTCAAGTCAAAGAGAAATATCATCATTAGGGTTATAAGAATGTTATATAAAAACAATATAATCAAAACATAGTTTTAATTTCAAGAGTAAGATTCATAAATCAACGATAATTTGGTCAAAGAAGAAACCAATTTGTCGTGAATAGTAAGACTTCAGATTAAATACATAAGATCGTGAGTATCGCATAGTAACTCTAAACCTAAAAGATAAAGTTTCATAATAAAATTCATATCCATATTTATAACACCTTAATCCAAATGTTATAAATCACTTAGAAATCTCATAATCTAATATTATTAATATTACAATAATATTTTAATCATTTCTAAAACTTATAAACAATTTAATTAAATTGTTTACACTTTACTAATTAATGCATTTAATCATCTAAAAATGCCAAACTCATAAGATTTCATCATCATTAACCAAAACCCTCATAAAAATCTGCATATATCTCATATATGATTCTCAAGCCAATAAATCATATTTTCCAATTTTCTTACTTCACATAACATATTTAATTCATTTACTCATAACTAGAACATTTTCATGAAAAATACCAAATCAGTTCCAAAAATATTTCTTTTCTGGGATTTAGCATAACATAGTCCCATATTGAACATATATTTTTCTCAAAATTTTAAAAATTCATTTACTATTTTTCATATGGCCAAAACCACCGAATATTTAAACATTTATCATAAATTATACTTTTGTCCAAAAATTCTGAAATTAATACGGTATACTGATATTATATAGATGTACTCCCAATAAAAATTTCATCAATTTTGGAGTTACCCACAAGGAGTTATAAGCAATTACTTTTAAAATAGTCTTTTCTCATAAAATCCATAACTCCTAATCTGTACATCCAAAAATCGCCATTTTTGGACACAATCTACAAAACTCATCAAAATATCATTTCAAATTTTTCCAGAATTTTTGAAGGTTCAGAAAAATTTCAAAACTAAAAACATAATAACCCTTAAAATCTCTTACTATCCCTTACCTCAAAAGAGCAGTACTTCTGACTGGAATAACGCTTAACGAACTTGCACCGTATAGCAATACTCAAAGTATACTCAAAATACTCACAAGAATACGCTCGATAATATAGAGAGAGAAAACTTGATTACGGTGTGATTTTCAATTCTAACCTAAGCACCCTATTTATAGGAAATTGTTTAGAACACCAAAGCAGAAAATTGAATATAATAATAATATTATTATCAAATTTCAAGCCCGCCTCTAGACATTTGAAATCAGCTAATTTTGCACATGTTTAATGAGGCCACAAAATATAAAAAAAAACATTTTTATTAATAAAAATAAATAAAACTTCCAAAAATCAATTATTTCGGAACTTCAGAACTTCAATAATTCATAATAAATAGCCCTTTTATCAGAAATTTTGAATCTCGCGTGTTTTTATAGGAAATTCAATTCTCTACAACTTTTCAGAAGAAAGTTTTTCCAAATTCCAAACGGAAATTGACCGAAATCAACAAACAGACGATTTTACAAGTTTATAATCAAATTTCGATCAAGAAATGGGGTCCACAAGACGATAAAACATGTTTTAAACATTTATTGTAACAAAAATATTCTTCCTCCTCATATACTCATATATTCCACATTCACTGTAAAAATATCACCATTATTATATTATTAAAATAATATATTTAAATGAATTATTTTATCAGATAAAGATAAAATATTAATTTTCAACAATTGTCACTTTAAAAATTTTCTCCATCTATATCAATATTTTTCTCATCATATAAATCAATAATTAATTATTCACAAATAATATTACAGAATCACAGTACTGGCAACCAGGCCGTTCTCAGGAAAGAGGGGGCTTTCCAATAAGAATTTCTCCTTACTGGCGCGCAATTAGGTGACCAAACCTCTCCTTAGACAGAACTTTCTAGGCATTGCCAATAATGTTATCCAATAATATTATTCAGATAATATGAATTATTGCTCCAATAATAGAAAATACTGTGCCGTGACAATTATTGAAACAACAATAATATAAAATATCAACGTAGCAATTATTGAATCAATAAAATAAAATATTGAACAGTAATTACTATAACAATTATTGAGTAATGCCTTCTTACGAAAAAAAAATTATCATGCTTCGTGAATAGTAACTCGTGAATAGTAACTCGTGAATAGTAACTCATGAATAGTAACTCGTGAATAGTAACTCATGAATAATAACTCATGAATAGTAATTAAAAAAAAATTGAATACTTTTATTTCATAAAATTCGGGGTCTTATAATCTCCCCTCCTTATGAAATTTCGTCCCCGAAATTTACGTACCTGGTATTTCAAAGAGTTGAGAATGCCTTGCTTTCATTTCAGATTCTATCTCCCCTGTCATCATGATTTCTCCATTGCTCATCTCCTGTATTTCAGATATCATTCTAGAATACAACTTCAAAACAAGGGTTAATTTAACAAATTAACATATCACATAATATCCCGATATTATGACTGAACAACAAATAAGCTTAGGTAGGACACACTAGCGAAGGATTTACTCATCTCTCCCCTCCTAGTTCTAATCCCGATCTCCGCCAGAGATCATATCCCTAAGCTCTGATACCAAATGTAACAACCCCAAAATAGGTCCATTCCATCCAACCCATTATGAGTCGCCAAATATATGGTACGAAAAACAACTACAACTTTATTACAACAATTGTCGTGCAAAATACAAAACACATATCTTTGTGAGTTTGGATACAAATATATATACCAATCAGAAAGCACATCACAATGACACCTTACATAAAGGTATAGTCAAAAACTGCTTTTAGAAATTAGAATCTTTGGAAAGTGCTCAAGGAAACCTTCGTATATGGGAGGCCATGCTTTTAGGTTATGGTAGATATCATATGGCCACGTAATTATCCTTGGTTGACCTAATAGACCCCTAAAGAAAAGCGAGAAGATTACTATCATATTCTTCCCAATGGTGAGTCTTCTCTTAACATATCATTATCTCCACTGTCTCTATTTGGGTATTATACTCCAAACAAACACCAAGATTATATAGGTAGTGCTTGTAAATATACTCAACAAGTGGATGAGCACAACCATGTCTTATGATAACACGAGTTTGTATGTCATTAGACATCTTGTATGATAGTGACAAAACACCCTTCCAAAGTTGGGTTCGCTTTCACCCTATTTAATTCACCAAAATAACTATTAAATGATGTATAAAATACAACACACTAAAGTCCTCAATAAAATTATTTCCATACTCTTTAGGGAGAACCTCAACAACTATAGACCACCGTTCTATTCCCTTGTTATCCCCGCTCAACCCAGCTACACTTTTATTACCTGAAAGGAATTGTGAAACAAAAGGGTGAGCACAAATAGCTCAGTAATGAATATTATAACTAAAGATACATAAATTATCAATAGTCTTCATCAATAATAAATCAAAGATTTAGAACATATGGTAGATGATAAAACTTTTCAACCATAGTTGCAGCTGAAGGAGCAATCCATTAAAAGAGTCAAATAGACTATAAAGTCTATTGTCTTCTCCACATTAAAAGTACACCAACAATATTTTATCCCTGTAACATCAATCAACAGTTCCTTTCCACAATCATATGAATAACTCATAATCATAATTGTGATTCTAAATTCCTCTTCTCATCTAGGACGAAGATAATTTTCATCACCTGTCTTTACCTGAAACATCAAATATCATGGTTATACCAAATCACAGTTCCTGTTCATAATCATACTAATAAATTCATCTTTACACCACGGGCCAAAGATATTCATCAACAGTTCATCTTTACACTACAGGCTAAAGATATTCATCAACAGGTCATATTTGCATTACGAGCCAAAGATATTCATCAATAATTCATCTTTGCACTACAGGCTAAAGATATTCAACAACAGGTCATTTTTGCATTACGAGCAAAAGATATTCATCAATAATTCATCTTTGCACTACAGGCTAAGATATTCATCAACAAGTCATCTTTGCACTACGAGCCAAAGATATTCATATATCAAAGAAATACATAATCATTTCAGAAGTTATATAACAATAATTATAACCATGTTGATCAATTTACCTTTGCACTTAAGCTAAAAATATTCAATTGTAAATTCAATGGTCATGATCATACCACTCAACAATTCAAATTTTGCACTACTGGCCAAAGAGAACCTATAGTCATGATCATACCAATAATCTACCCATCTTTACACTCAAGTCAAAGAGAAATATCATTATTAGGGTTATAAGAATGTTATATAAAAACAATATAATCAAAACATGGTTTTAATTTCAAGAGTAAGATTCATAAATCAACGATAATTTGGTCAAAGAAGAAACCAATTTGTCGTGAATAGTACTCGATGATACATACATGCATAGTACCGTAGTATGCGTATAGTAAAACTCGACACCGTAAGATAAAGTTTCATAATAAAATTCATATCCATATTTATAACACCTTAATCCAAATGTTATAAATCACTTAGAAATCTCATAATCTAATATTATTAATATTACAATAATATTTTAATCATTTCTAAAACTTATAAACAATTTAATTAAATTGTTTACACTTTACTAATTAATGCATTTAATTATCTAAAATGCCAAACTCATAAGATTTCATCATCATTAACCAAAACCCTCATAAAAATCTGCATATATCTCATATATGATTCTCAAGCCAATAAATCATATTTTCCAATTTTCTTACTTCACATAACATATTTAATTCATTTACTCATAACTAGAACATTTTCATGAAAAATACCAAATCAGTTCCAAAAATATTTCTTTTCTGGGATTTAGCATAACATAGTCCCATATTGAACATATATTTTTCTCAAAATTTTAAAAATTCATTTACTATTTTTCATATGGCCAAAACCACCGAATATTTAAACATTTATCATAAATTATACTTTTGTCCAAAAATTCTGAAATTAATACGGTATACTGATATTATATAGATGTACTCCCAATAAAAATTTCATCAATTTTGGATTTAACCACAAGGAGTTATAAGTAATTACTTTTAAAATAGTCTTTTCTCATAAAATTCTTAACTCCTAATCTATACATCCAAAAATCGTCATTTTTGGACACAATCTACAAAACTCATCAAAATATCATTTCAAATTTTTCCAGAATTTTTGAAGGTTCAGAAAAATTTCGAAACTAAAAACATAATAACCCTTAAAATCCTTTACTATCCCTTACATCAAAAAGAGCAAGACTTACGATTTGGAATATATTTGAAACGAACTTGCATTGAGATAGCAATACTCAAAGTATACTTAAAATACTCACAAGAATACGCTCGATAATATAGAGAGAAAACTTGAGGTTTCTTGTGTGATTTTCAATTCTAACCTAAGCACCCTATTTATAGAAATTGTTTAGAACACCAAAGCGAGAAAATTGAATATAATAATAATATTATTATCAAATTTCAAGCCCACCTCTAGACATTTGAAATCACTGATTTTGCACATGTTTAATGAGGCCACAAAATATAAAAAAAAACGTTTTATTAATAAAAATAAATAAAACTTCCAAAAATCAATTATTTCGGAACTTCAGAACTTCAATAATTCATAATAAATAGCCCTTTTATCAGAAATTTTGAATCTCGCGTGTTTTTATAGGAAATTCAATTCTCTACAACTTTTCAGAAGAAAGTTTTTCCAAATTCCAAGCAGTAAATTGACCGAAATCCACAAGCAGACGATTTTACAAGCTATAATCAAATTTCAGTCAAGAAATGGGGTCCACTCGACGCATAAAACATGTTTTAAACATTTATTGTAACAAAAATATTCTTCCTCCTCATATACTCATATATTCCACATTCACTGTAAAAATATCACCATTATTATATTATTAAAATAATATATTTAAATGAATTATTTTATCGTAAAAAAGATAAAATATTAATTTTGAACAATTGTCACTTTAAAAATTTTCTCCATCTATATCAATATTTTTCTCATCATATAAATCAATAATTAATTATTCACAAATAATATTACAGAATCACAAGATCGGGCAACCGTGCCGTTCAGGAAAGAGGGGCTTTCAATAAGAATTTCTCTCTCTTGTGGCCGCAATTAGGTGACCAAACCTCTCCTTAGAGCCGAACTTTCTAGGCATTGCCAATAATGTTATCCAATAATATTATTCAGGATAATATGAATTATTGTCTCGATAATAGAAAATATCGTGTCGTGACAATTATTGAAACAACAATAATATAAAATATCAACGTAGCAATTATTGAATCATTAAAATAAAATATTGAGCAAAGAATTACCGTAACAATTATCGAGTAATGCCTTCTTAAAAAAAAAAAATTATCATGCTTCATGAATAGTACTCGTGAATAGTAACTCGTGAATAGTAACTCATGAATAGTAACTCGTGAATAGTAACTCATGAATAGTAACTCGTGAATAGTAACTCGTGAATAGTAACTCATGAATAGTAACTCATGAATAGTAATTAAAAAAAAAATTGAATACTTTTATTTCATAAAATTCGGGGTCTTACAATATTGCATTCCTGTTGCACGTTCTTTTGGTTGGTAATCAAAGGTTGTTCCACAGTCTCATAAACTCCATTGTTAACGTTCTCAGCTGCTATTCTTAAAAACTGCAATAAAACAGGGGTTAATTAAACAAATTAACATATCACATAATATCCCTATATTATGACCGACCAACAAATAAGCTTAGGTAGGACACACTAGCGAAGGATTTACTCGTCTCTCCCCTCCTAGTTCTATTCCCCAATCTCCGCCAGAGACCATATCCCTAAGCTCTGATGTAAGACCCCAATTTATTATTAATGAAATTTAATTTTCTCTATTTAGAAATAGTAAGGGTTGATTTGATTAATGTGGATAGTTATGGGTAAAATACGCAAATATTTTAAAATAAGCAAGTGGTTATAAAATATTCATTGTTGTCGGGGAATATTCGTTTGGTCGTGGAATATTCTTCTTTGTTTGGGAATATTAAATGACGGTCATGCGATCTTTTTGTGGGCCCCATAACCGAAAGCGATTGGATGAAGAAAACGACAAATATAAGTTGTTTAAAAATAACTAAGATAGTTGTTACTGAATTAATCATTGTTAAAATACTAAATTGGTTAAAACACAAACAGACACTGCGGTATTGCACCAATTATTGATTCTTACGTAAGAAGGCACTACTCAATAATGGTTACGTGAATTAATCGCTCAAAGATTTTATTGATTTAATAATTGTTGCGTTAATATTTTATATTCTTTGTTGTTTCAATAATTGTCATTACATAGTATTTTTTATTATCGAAGCAATAATTCATATTATCTCGAATAATATTATTAGATAACATTATTGGCAATGTCTAGAAAGTTACGTCAAGGAGAGGTTTGGTCACCTAATCATGCCAAGAAGGAGAAATTCTTATTCGAAAGCCCCTCTTTCGAAACTACCGGTTGCGAGATTGTGATTCTGTAATATTATTTGTGAATAATTAATTATTGATTTATATGATGAGAAAAATATTGATTTTATGTGGATATAGATGGAGAAAATTTTAAAATGACAATTGTTGAAAATTAATATTTTATCTTTTCTCGATAAAATAATTCATTTAAATATATTATTTTAATAATATATTAACTTGGTGATATTTTTATAATGAATGTGGGATATATGAGTATATGAGGAGGAAGAGTATTTTTGTATGCGTTAAATGTTTAACACATATTTTGTGTGTTGGTGGACACAATTATCGATAGAAATTTGATTATAGCGTGTAAAATCGCTCATTTGTGGATTACGATCAATTTCTATTTGAAATTTGGAAAAACTTTCTTCTGCAAAGTTGTAGAGAATTGAATTTCCTATAAAAATTAGCGAGATTCAATTTTCGACAAAAGGGTTATTTATAATGAATTATTGAAGTTCAAGTCTCAAATAATTGATTTTTGGAAGTTTTAATTATTTTTTCAAGAAAACGTTTTTGGTGTGTTAAGTGGGTCTAGTATGTGTTATTGATTGCTGAAATCAGATCTCCAAAAGTGGGTGTATAGAATTTTAACAAATAATAATAATATTATATTAAATTTTTACATTTTTTGGTGTTCTAAGCATTTTTCTATAAATAGGTGCTTAGGTTAGAATTGAAAATCACACCGTAAATCGAAGTTTTTCTCTCTATATTATCGAGCGTATTCTTGTGAGTATTTTGAGTATACTTTGTGTATTGTTATACTCACTGTGCAAGTTCAAGTTATAGCCTATATCCAGGTGTTTCAAATTAGAAGATCTTGATCTTTCGAGGTAAGGATATATTTTTTTCGTAATGATATTATTTCTTCAATATCATTATCTTTGAAATATTGATATGAAGTTTTTATCAAATTTGGAACTTTTGGTGTCTGAGTTACTATTCACGATACGGCACTATTCACGATATCGACACTATTCACACGAACACGGATTATTCATCGAAAAATGAAAATTTTCCTTTCGCCCAAAAATATCTATTGTGGATATTAGCTTTGATTGTATCCATGTTTTGATCATTCTTGAATTTTACACCACTATGATTATTTTTGAGGTATTTTTGGACATGGATAAAACAAAGTCACTAATCCTTAATGCTTAATCCTTGTCATTTTGTTTCTTTGGATTCGTTTCTTTAAAAATATCGTTCATCATCCTCGGTCTTAAATGATGATATTATTGAATATCTTTGGCTGTAGTGCAAAGATGAATGATTTCGATGAATATCTTTGGCGGCGTAGTCAAAGATGAGCAGTGTTTAGATGAGTATGACGGTGATGAATATCTTTGGCACGTAGTGCAAAGATGAATATTTGATTCAGATATATATTGATTGATGTTACGGGGATAAAAGATGAGCGACGAACTTTTAAATTCATACATAGAAGATAGTAGTTTGTATTCTCTACTTAACTCTTCTAATGAATTATTATTTCATTGCGAATATTGATTTAAAACTTGTTGTCTATTGTATTCTATTAGATTTTTTCCTGTTGAAGACTAATGATAATTTGTTGTATATTATCTTAGTCATAATATTCTTTCTTTGGGCTAGTTGAGCTCACCCTTTTCCTTTTTGTTCCATTTTTCTTCTCGGAATGAGAATATAGCGATGCAGTGGGGTATGGAATGAAGGTTCTAGAGAGAGTTGTTTTTGTAGTCGTCACCATTTTTGTAAAATAATGTATCAATAAATGTGATGAGGATTTATTTGAGTATAGATATTGTGCAGAAGATAATATTTGTATTCAAACTCATAATTTTCTTGTTGTAATAATAAAGTTGTAGTTGTTTACGTACCATGTATTGACAACTCGAGAATGGGTGATGTATACCTATTTTGGGGCGTACATCTCGATATTAATCAGTGACGCCCCCAAAATAGGTATACAACACCCATTTTGAGTCGTCAAATACATGGTACAAAAAGAAAACTACAACTTCATTATTATAATTGTCGTGCAAAATACGACAACACATACTGTGAGTTTAAATACAATATTGTCTTCTAGACAATACCCACACCCAAATAAAGTCCTCATTACAATTATTGATGCACTATTCTACAAAATAATGAGGACTACTAAAACATCTATCTTGAATCATCACTTCATACCCCGGCTAGTGCTTGCTAAATTCTCACCTCCTGAGAAGAAAAATGGAACAAAAAGGAAAAGGGTGAGCTCAACTAGCCCAATAAAGAATATTATGACTAAGATAATATACAACAAATTATTCTTAGTCTTCAACAGGAAAAACTGATAGAATACAATAGGAAACAAGTTTTAGATCAACAAACGCAATTAAACAACAATTCATTAGAAGAGTTAAGAGAAGAATGAAATCTACTATCATCTATGAATTTAAAAGTCCATTATCAATATTTTATCCTCAGAACATCAATCAACATACATCTTGCATCAAATATTCATCTTTGCACTACGGGCCAAAGATTTTCATTTGTATCACCAAATTGGTCATGTTCATCTCAACACTGTTCATCTTTCAGACTACGGGCCAAAAATATTCATCGTAATCATTCATCTTTGCACTACAGGCCAAAGATATTCATCAAGTATCACCATTAAGGACTGAGGATGATG
Organism: Panax quinquefolius; assembly: GCA_020205615.1. Lineage (NCBI taxonomy): Eukaryota > Viridiplantae > Streptophyta > Magnoliopsida > Apiales > Araliaceae > Panax > Panax quinquefolius. Next base: position 78,897,612 of record CM035154.1, on the reverse strand, counting down.
AAAAATATTTTAGAGAACGAATCCAGTGAGACAGAAGGACAAATATTAGGGATTCATATTTCGGTTTATCCAAATTCAATAATACTCCATAATAACCAAGTGTGAAGTAGAATTCAAAAAATAAAGATCAAAACATGGATACAATCAAAGATACGAACCATAAAAGACATATGGGATGAAAAAGAGAAAATTTCATTTTTTAGTGAATAGTGTCGTATACGTGAATAGTAACCCCGACACAAAAAGGTAGAAATTCCACAATAAAATTCATAACAATATCTTATCATAATGATATTGAAGAAAATAATATCAATTAAGAAAAAAATAACATCCCTTACCTCAAAATAACGGTACTTCTGATAAGAATATCAGATAGAAAGCCGAAGGAAACTTGTACCGAACATCAACTCTCAAAGTATCAAAATACTCACAAAAATACGCTCGATAATATAGAGAGAGAAAGAGAGAAAGCTTATGTTTCTGGTGTGACTTTCAATTCTAACCTAAGCACCTATTTATTGGAAAATGATAAGACGCCAAGCAGATTTGACCGCACACCGATGCTTTTTACCTACTACTATTGCCACCCACCACATTTGAAATAAAATTCAGCACATTTCTTCACCAACCACAAGTGGGGCCCACTCAATTCTAGAATTTTCCACCAAAATCATTTATAAACCTAATTTCTGAATCAGTCACCTCTTAAAATTCATAACAAATCATACGTTCATTATTAACGGTTCAAAATTTGTGGACATATACTCAACTTATATATGTATAACATATCCAAAAATCACAACGATCCAACGGTCAGATTAAAAATTATAACTCACGCAATATATCTCAAGAACAGTGATTTAATTTTTAATACCTCCATTCTGACAAAAACACCTCAACATTAATTCCTTAAATTATATCCACATAAAATAAATATATCCATCAATTATATCCACATAAAATAAATATATTCATCAATTATATCCACAGAAAAGAAATATTTCCTTATCATATAAATCAATAATTAATTATTCATAAATAATATTACAGAATCACAATTATGACAATCAGGCCATTCCCAGGAAAGAGGGGGCTTTCCGATAAAGATTTCTCCTTATTGGCGCGGAATTATGTGACCAAACCTCTCCTTAGACAGAACTTTCTAGACATTGCCAATAATGCTATCTAATAATATTACTCAAATAATATGAATTATTAATCTGATAATGGAAAATACTGTGCAGTAACAATTATTGAAACAATAATAATATAAAATATCAACGCAACAATTATTGAATTAATAAAATAAAATATTGAACAAAGAATTCGTGTAATAATTATTGAGTAGTGCCTTCTTACATAAGAATCAATAATTCAAAAATATCATGCAATTGGCAGTGTTATCTTGTGCAACCACGCCAGATTATCAGATTTTAACCACCGGTATTCCAACAATGTTAATGAAGAAAACTACGCCGTTATTTATAAAAACTTAAACTTGTCATTTTCTCTTCGCAGACGGTTATTACATTTATGAAGCCCACGACGAAATGGTCTTACCGTCGCATTTAATATTCCCCGACAACAAGAATATTCCACGACCAAACGAATATTCCTCGACAAAAATGAATATTTTATAACCACTTGCTTATTTTGTAAAATTTGCACATTTCACCCATAACCAAAGTATTATATCAAATTAACTTCTTATTTTTTCAAAATAATAAATAGGGAAAATTTAATTTTATTCATAATAAGTTGGGGTCTTAAAAAGTACGCAAGTTGTTATATAATATTCGATTGGTCAGGGAATATTCGTTTTAACAGGGAATATTCGTACAAGTGCACAATCATTGGTAGACCCCACAACGGAATTATTGTCGGATTGAGAAAATGACAAAAATATTTTTATGAAAATAACGGCGGAAGTTTTTAACGTTCTTTATTGAAACACCCGATGTTACAAGAAATCTATAATACGTGTGGTTGATATAGTAGCGCAGTATTGATTATTGATGCTTACGTGAGAAGTCACTCGCTTTTGTTCAAATATTGCTCTGATGAATTGTTGCATAGTATCTCACGTTATTTGATTCAATTATTGTCGATATTTTATATATTATTAAATCAATAATTGAGATGACAGAGTTATTAATATTATTATTTGCAATATTGATAATGTCTAGAAGTTCTATCAAAGAGAGGTTTGGTCACTTAATTGCGCGCCAATAGGGAGAAATCCTTATTGGAAAGCCCCCTCTTTCCTGGGAACGACCTGGTTGTTAAATATTTCGAATTATAATAATGATGATAAATGTTGTTAAAAATATTGAGAGGATTTTTATGAAGTATTTGATCTAATTTTTGCGTATTATTTGGATCCCCACTTACCCATTTTTCAAAATAGTCAGGAGAAAGTTATCTCAGTTTTTGTTTTATATATATATATATATATATATATAGTCAGGAGAAAGTTATCTCAGTTTTTGGTTTGAAGGCTGAGATTAGATGTTAAATTGATAAACCGGTACAGGTTGTTGTGCCCAAATATTTACTTGTACCGGCTTCTATTTTAATAAGAGAGGCCCACGTAAAATATTATTGTCAGTATAATTATACAATATGAATTTTTATTATTAAAATAATGCAGCCGGAAGAGCTTGTACCGGCTTATCCTTTTTTTTTGTCCATTTCTCCATTGTATGTCATAACTCAGCAAATATTTAATGTTAAAATGTTCCGGCCGGAAGAGCTTGTACCGGCTTACCTTTTTTTTTCTTTTTCATTTCTCCATTATATGTCATGACTCAGCAAATTAAAATAAAATAAAATAATAAATTGAACCCTAGGACCAGTACACTATGGTGGGAAATAAAAAATTTAATAAAGATCCAACTATTCATTCGCTAAAGCGCTAAATGATTGGAACTCATGACCTCAAGCACCAAAACCTCATATATGACCACACAGCACACACAGCCTACTTCAACCAAGGAAATATCTTTATATTAAAACTTCACCATCCCCCAAAATCTATATATTATTATTATATTAAGATTTATCTTTATATAAGGATTATTAATATAAAAAATAAACACAATAAATGATGTAAAAATAAATATCATTCTTTAATAAAATATAAAGTGATCATTATAAATCTTGCATTATTATTATTAATAATTTTATTATTAAGCAATGATTTTATTATTAATAAAATTAGTTCAATTATTCTAATAAGTAATGATGATAATTTTTCAAGTAATTTCAGGAAATTAATTTACTTATCGAATTTATAAAAGTAGTGAAGTATTATTATAATAATAATAATGTGATTATCAATATTAGAAGTTCAGATTATACCAATACTAGTACTGCATAGCATTAAGAGGAATAGTACATATTAAATGTTCATTTTCATAAAATACAACCGACGCCTATTTTTTTAGCTCAGGAATCCCTAGCACTCGATAGTGATTTCGCTTATCGTGGTCGGTTTTAAAGCCACAAATTGTACATTTTTGATGAGGCTTAGAAGGAATGATTTTCTCGAGTGTACTCTTGAATCTAGATTATTTTTTGCGGCCCTTTGTTTGAGTAATAATAGGCGGCAAAAACTCTTCTTCTGCTTCTACCTCTGCATCTTGCTCGTCATTATCGTATCCCATATCATGATTTGGATCTCCAACTGTGCAATCAATGTCTTCATCTGCCAGTTCAGTAATATTCTCATCCGGATCATACTGGTCAACCAACTCTTTTCCTCGTGCATTCAGTTTAAGAACAGTTTTGTAACCTCAGACTGAACAAGCTGCTTTGCTCGCTAACTCCTGGTAATCACTCATCAAATGATTATAGCGCATTTCTTGATCTTATTCGAAGTCAACAGATGTGGAGTTAAAGAGTAAGTCCTTGATGCTTATATGTTGTTGCTACGAGACAGAGAGGAATACTACAGGTCGCGGGGAATACAAAGGTGGGCCAAATTTGGTTTCGTGAATTCATTCTTCACGCATCTAAGGCAGAACTATATGCCCCTAACTGAAGAGATTCATGCATGGAGTTTTTGTAATCCGTATGTGAACCAAGATGTTGGCCCACCTTTACACGAATGCCAATACATATTCGTGCCGATGTGTAGTATCCATCAAAGCCATTTTGTCTTATTCCTATTTGGAGTTGAAGATTGGATGGTTACGATAATTGACACGTACTACAATGATACCAAACATATGAAGTTACAATAAATGTACACAAATTTCGTTAAAGTTGCGGTATGTGTAGTTTTAAAATATTTTACTTTTATAATGTCCTTTAATATTAAAAATTCATTAACCAACTACTTTGTACATGCAGGTACATTTGATACCGTTTTGTTTCCGAAATGGTAATCCGATGCGTGCAGACCGCAAATATTCGACCGAAACAACACAACAACTCAGACTGTGGCATTTTTGTATGCAAGTATGTTGACTCATTCGTTAGGGCCAATAGTGATATTTACCTAGAGAAGTGGTCCTTGGAAGATGTCACGGTCTTTCGTTACCGCATCGCATGGGAGCTCTACAAGAAATCCGCAAGATTACTTCCGACCACTGAGATATAAAACTTGTCCAGCGTTATCTAATGTACATATTAATTAATAAAAATATCTATTTGGTTGAACTGTATGGATATTATTATTCAGTCTAGTTATTAATAATTACATTATTTATATTAATATTAAAAATAATGTTTCATATTATTTACTCATACTTAAATAATAATTAAAATAAATATAAAAATAAATATATGTGTAATAATAAAATAAATTACTATAATCTAAATCCATTTAAATTCCACTCAACCAATTTAATAATAAAATTATTAATAATAATAATGCAAGATTTATAATGATCACTTTATATTTTACTAAAGAATGATATTTATTTTTATATTAATAATAGTATTTATTTTTTATATTAATAATCCTTTTATTGATATTATTACAAAAATATAAAAAATATTAAAGATAAATTGTAATATAATAATAATATATAGATTTTGGGGGATGGTGAAGTTTTAATATAAAGATATTTCCTTGGTTGAAATGAACAGCTAGGCCCGTGGTGCTCGGGTGGTCATATGACGAGGGTTTGGTGCTTGAGGTCGCGACTTGAATCATTTAGCGTGAATAGTTAGATCTTTGTTAAATTTTTTTATTTCGGTAGTAATGACTTTGTCCGTGGGTTCAATTTATTATTTTATTTTATTTTAATGTGCTGAGTCATGACATATAATGGAGAAAAAAAAAAGAAAAAAAAAGGTAACATTAAATATTTGCTGAGTCATGACATACAATGGAGAAATGAAAAAAAAAAGGATAAGCCGGTACAAGCTCTTCCGGCCGGATTATTTTAATAATAAAAATTCATATTGTATAACTATACTGACAATAAAATTTTACGTGGGCCTCTCTTATTAAAATAGAAGCTGGTACAAGTAAATATTTGGGCACAACAACCTGTACCGGCTTATCAATTTAACATCTAATCTCAGCCTTCAAACCAATTTATCAACGGTCCAAAAAGGGGTCACAGATAGTTCTATGTGGCAACCGGTTGCCATGGATGTATTCCTATATATATATATATATATATATATATATATATATATATATACATGCTTTCAATTTATATATATCAATATTATATACACACCACTTGGTTTTATCCCCCCCGTGACCAACCCCCAAAGTCACTTTCTTTATATATATATATATATATATATATATATATATATATATATTGATTGAAATTTAGCATCCGTGATTCTCAAAGTTTTCATCCGTGAGTTGCACATCTATTGCATCCGTGAATTTTTCTTGCACAGTGCTCTTCTATTCTCCTATAAATAAAATGCTTAGTTAGAATTGAAAATCACACTAGAATCAGAGAATTCTTCTTCTATAATATTGAGCATAGTTCTTTAGAGTTTTAGAAAGCTTTGAGCGTTGAAAACAGTAAAAGTTTTCTTCAAGAATATCCCCGCTATACCAGTTGGAATATTCTTCTTTTCAAGGTAAGAGATGTTATTTTTGTTCAATATTCGCTTGAAATAATACATTCTTCCATACTTTGTAGTATGTAGGTAATATTATTTTGTTTCAGATTTTGAATTCTATACTCGTTTGGTTAAAGTTTTAGCTTCTATACTCCATGAAATTAGTAGAATATCCTTGATATTTGCGCTTCATCCAGTATCAATTTTTTATGGCGGAGTACTATTCACGGGGTTACTATTCCTGAATTACTATTCATGGGGTACTATTCAATCGAGTAATATTCTCCCGGGGTACTATTCATGATAAAAATTGATTCGTTATCGGTCCAAATTATTTTTGGTACAATATTATTCTTGAATTTTACTCCACAAAGCAGTATTATGTTGACAATTTGGACGTTATTGAATTCTGGATAAATTAAATTATAAATCTTTAAAATTTATCCTTGAACTTGTTTTATTGAATTCTTATATCATTGTCATCATCCTCATGCTTATATTATGTTGAAAGTCATATGTGGCTTGTAGTGCATAGATGGACTTGGTATGATTATGACCAGGGATTATTCGGTATAATCATAACCGTAATGTTACAAATGATGTGGTAAAAGTCCTCATTGGCCCGTAGTGCATTGATGGACAGTTGTTAGCATGATTATGACCATTGATGAAAACACGAATATCCTTGGCCCGTAGTGCATGGATAATTTGTGGTCTTGATACTAATGAATATCCTTGGCCGTAGTGCAGGGATTATGTGGATTATTTATTAAGCCGAGTCTCAGCGATAAAAGTGATGAAAAACCTTTTAAATCATAGAAGATAGTAGATTTTATTCTCTAATTGACTCTTCTAATGGATTGTTTGTTCATTGCAGCTTAAACTTGATGTTTGTTATATTTTATCGTTTAACTTTGTTGAAGGCTAACGATAATTTATTCGCATTATCTTAGTCATAATATTTCTTACTGGTCTAGTTGAGCTCACCCTTTTGCTTTCATTGTTCTCTTCAGGAAATGAGAACGTAGTCGGGACTAGTCGGGGAACGGAGTGATGGTCCAGATAATAGCATTAGTAGTCCTCACTATTCAATGAAATAGTGTGATAATAAATGTATTGAGGACTTCATTTGAGTTTGAATACTGTCTAGAAGACAACATTCGTATTAAAACTCTCAGTTGATGTTTTGTCATTTGTCACACGACAGTTGTATTATTAAGTTGTATTTGAATTTTGTACCATGTTTTTGGCGACTCAAGATGGGTGATGTATACCTATTTTGGGGGTGTCACAAGAGTCGTCTAAGCTATTTGACCAGCTAGACACAGATTTAGAAATATCGTTGAATATGATAAAACCTTTTTGTATCCAATCAAATTGTTTTGGTTCAGATTCCCGACTAAGTATGAACATCCTGAATATGGGAAAACTTTTATGCACCCAAGGCGGACAGAGTGAACGATAACATCGTTCTTGAATGTAGTATTGATCAATACAGGGCACAACGGGCTGATCACCCTCCGTGCCCGTAAGTTATGACGGTTTGTGGATGAAGTTCTGCTAAACCTATTTGAAAATTGAGAACAATGTTCATAGTATGTCACCTTAACCCTATTTATAGTCAGTACGTAGTTTCAAAAATTTGATACAGAATTGTTATGATATTATTATTGATTCAGATTACTTCATAACCATTGATTTGTTATGGAAGGGTAGTACAAAGAAAACATTTAATCCTTTCAGCTAATATTTATAATTGTTATTACTTACTGGGTACTCAAATACTCATCCTTGCTTAAATTAAATGTTTTCAGTTAAGTATGACCAACCAGAGTGCTCTGCCAGGAACAAAGGGAAAGGAAAGCTTTCAGAATAAGTTATATTATCTTATGTAATAACTAGACTTAAATAAGATGATGATATTTATTATCTATTATGTAATGAAATGTTTTAAGGTCGTGTACCTGGGATTTAGACAACTCTAATATGTAATTAAGTTTGATATTTATGACAAAATTATTATTATTCCGCTCAAAGAAATGGTATCATGAAGCACCGAGTTCGGGTTTCAAGTACCCAAATTTGGGGGCGTCACAGGTTGTGTATACCTATTTTGGGGGCGTCATAGTTGGTATCAAAGCTTAGGGATATGATCCTTAGCTGAGACTAGAGGCTAGAACTAGGAGGGGAAAGACGGGTAAATCCTTTGTTAGTATGACCTACCTAAGCTTAATTGTTGTTTAATTGGTCGGTCAGAATATAGGGATAATTTGTGGCGTGTCAATTAACCCTTGTTTTGTGGCAGTGTTTGAAAATGGCATATGAAAATGTTGAGTTAAGCAATGCAGCACATAAGACCGTTGAGTCACCGCCAATCAATACCCAGGATAATGTGCATCAGGAAGGCAATAATCCTCATATAAACAACAACACCGACCAAATGATGAATGATGGGATGTTCAGAAGCTTTCTGTAATTTATGCAACATCAGGCGAGAGAGACTCATGTTTAAAATGCAGGTGGAACACTGGCAACTCATGGATGGTCACTGCTAAACAACTCAAATAGCTGGGACCACCAGAGTTTGTGGAAAGCCTAAACAACTTAAGGCAGAGACGTGGATTAAGCAGATCACCAAGATATTTGATGTCTTGGGATGCTCCGAGGAGGAAAAGGTTCCCTTTGCCACCTTCATGTTGCGAAGAGGCAAATCATTGGCGGGAATCTGTAAAACGTACTCAGCCTTCCGCACTAAAGATGCCTTGGGAGAAGTTCCAAGAATTGTTCAACGACAAGTACTTTCCTGAGAGTATTCATCACATGAAGGAGGTAGAATTTATCAAGCTGAAGCAAAACAATATGACCGTATCGCAGTATGAGGCTAAGTTTGTGGAGTTATCCCGGTTTGCATCCCATTTGGTAGATAATGAGGAACATATGACACAGATGTTTCTAAGAGGTTTGAAACCTGAAATACGTCAATACCTCATTTCTCACAAACTTTGTTTGTATTCAAATGTTGTGAATAAGGCTCAGTTATTGGAGCACGATAATGAGTCAACCCAACCAAGAGATAGCAGGCGGCAAAATAATAATACCAATGGTAGCAGTCATCAAAGCGGTGACAACAAACGTGGAGGAAATTAACATGCCAGAAATGGTAACCAATTCGGTGGTAATCCTGGCCAAGATAATAGAAGTGGAAATTTCAAAAAGAGGAGATTCAACAATGATGGAAAGACAACAGCACCAACACCAGCACCAGCACCCGTTGTTAAGGAAGGAGAACGACCACCGATCATATGCTACAGATGCGGAGGGGAAGGACACGTCGTTCCAAACTGTACGCAACAACCCAAAGCGTGTTTCAATTGTGGAAGAGAAGGTCACTCAGCCCAATTTTGTTGTGACGCCCCCAAAACAGGTATACATCACCCATCTTGAGTCGCCAGATACATGGTACATAACTCAACTACAAACTTAATTATACCACTGTCGTGCCAAATACGACAAAACATAGCTGATAGTTTACATGAATATTGCCTCATAGATAATATACAAACTCAAATTTAGTCCTCATTACACTTATTATCACACTAAGTAGTGAGGATTGCTATAGCCACCATATCGGACCATCACTGCGTTCCCTGACTCATCCCAGCTATATTATCATTTCCTGAAGAAAACAGTGAAAGAAAAGGGTGAGCTCAACTAGCCTAGTAAGAAATATTATGACTAAGATAATGCAGAATAAATTATCCTTAGCCTTCAACAGTGTTAAACTGATAAAATACAATAAACATCAAGTTCAACTACAGCGGAATAAGCAATTCATTAGAAGAGGCAAGTAGAACATAATATCTACTATCTCCTCTAGATTAAAAGTCCATCGTTAATATTTCATTCCTGTAATACTCATCAACAGTTCTTTGTTATACCCAAGACAAAAAGAACTATCATCACCTGTCTTCACCTAAACCACCAAAGATTGTAGTTAAATCCATAATTCATATTTATAATCATGTAAATTAACAGTTTCTTCTTGCCACAAATGCTTAATGGAACGTTTACTCAATATCCTTACCCCAAAGACTAAAGATATTCAAATGTAATAACAATGATCATACCAATCAGTTTTCTACCTTTGCACTACGGGCCAAAGATATTCAACTATAAAACTAATGGTCATGATCATACCAATTAATTGTTTGTCAATGCACTACGGCCAAAGACATTCAACTGTTAACTAATGGTTATAATCCTGCCAATCACATCATCCAATTATCCATGCACTACGGGCTAAGGATATTCGTTATTATCACCAGTGGTTTTGATCATGTCATACACCTGTCCATCTTTGCACGTAAGCCAAAGATATACAACTATAAAACCAATAATCAACATCCATCTTTGCACGTAAGCCAGTTTCAAAAATATACAACTGTAAAACCAATAATCAACAGTCCATCTATGCACGTAAGCCAAAGATGACTTTCATCACAATATAAGCATAAGGATGATGACAATGATATAATCATTAATTAAACGAAATCAAGGATAAATATTAAAGACTTTAAATTTTTCCAGAGTTTAAAAATATTCAAATTGTCAACATGATACTGCTTTGTGGAGTAAAATTAAAGAATAATATTCATGTACCAAAAATAATTTGGACAGAAAAGAAATATATTTTTCGGGTAAATAGTACCCCGTGAATAGTAACTCGGGAATAGTAACTCATGAATAGTAACTCATAAATAGTACTCCATATTCGTACATAGTACCGTATACATAAATAATATCATATACGCAAATAGTGTCATATACATGAATAGTGATGTATACGTGAAGAGTGTCGTATACGTGAATAGTAACCCCGACACAAAAAGATAAAGTTTCACAATAAAATCCATATCAATATTTATAACACCTTAATCCAAATGTTATAAATCACTTAATAATCTCATAATCTAATATTATTAATATTACCACAATATTTTAATCATTTCTTAAACTTATAAATAATTTATTTTAATTATTTACATTTTACTAATTAATGCATTTAATCATCCTAAAATGCTAAACTCATAAGATTTCATCACCAATAACCAAAACTCTCATCAAAAATCTGCATATACCTTATATAGGATTCTCAAGCCATAAAATCCTATTTTCTAATTTTCTTACTTCACATAACATATTTAATTCATTTACTCATAACTAGTACATTTTCATGAAAAATACCAAATCAATACAAAAAAATTTTATTTCCTGGGATTTAGCAGAATATAGTCTCATATTGAACATATATTTTTCTCGAATTTTTAAAATTCATTTACTATTTTCATATGACTAAAAGCTCACTTTGAATATTTAGACATTTATCAAAATTGTACTTTTATCCAAAAATTCAAATTTCTGTGGTATCTTTGTTGTTATATAGATGTACTCCCAATAAAAATTTTACCAATTTTGGAGTTAACCACAAGGAGTTATAAGGGTTTACTTTTAAAATAGTCTTTTCCAATAACATTCATAACTCCTAATCTATACATCCAAAAATCTTCATTTTTGGACACAATCTAGAAAACTCATCAAATTATCATTTCAAATTTTTCAAAAAAATTTGAGAGTCAGAAAAAGTATGAAACTTCCCCTGGCAGAAACCCCTTACTTACAACGGTTAAATGAAAATAATATTCCTTACGAATATTGAACGAAAATAATATTCCTTACAAATATTAAATGAATACAATGAATATTGAACGATAATAATATTCATACGAATACGAAAATTAATATCTCTTCAGAATATAAAAATAACAACTCTTACCTCAGAAGAAGACTGGATACTGGAGTAGTGAAGTAGCAGACTACTCTTCTTCTTTCTCTCTATAGCTTCTCTCTCTATAGCTTCTATCTCTATAATTGCTCTTGTGAGACTTAGTGAATTGGTGAGAAATGAAGGAACAATGAGCTTCTATTTATAGGAAAATATAGATTCGATAATTGCACGTTTTGGGGCTCGAAATATTACAGTAAAATACCTTCAACTTTTCTTTTATTTTTAATTTAGTCCTGTAAGTATTATCAAACTTGCACCACCTCCCCTAATAGTAAATCATATGAATCAATAGTAAATCATGTGACTCAATAGTTCTAAACATGTGAAAAAATTAATTATAGTATAATACCTTCATCTATACCTCCATTTTTAATTTAGTCATGCAAGTATTATCAATCTTGCACTAACTCCCCTAATAGTAAATCTTGTGAATCAATAGTACACACATGTGAACACATAGTTATAAGCATGTGAATTAATAGTAATTAATTGCTCATTTATTCTGTGAATTACCCGATTGATCAATATTGTAAGACCCCGAATTTTATGAAATAAAGGTATTCAATTTTTCTTATAATTACTATTCAGTAAATGGTTAAATTGATAAAAGGTTAAAGTTAAGGGTGATATATGATTTTTTTTCAAAATACGCAAGTGGTTATAAAATATTCATTGTTGTTCGGGAATATTCGCTAGTGGGGAATATTCTTTACGTCGGAGAATATTAAATGCGACGCGTTTGATCATTTATGGGCCCCATAATGTGAATAAGCGCCGGATGGAGAAAATGACAAATTTGAGTTTTATAAATAACGGCGTAATCGTTACTCAATTAACTTTGTTGGAATACCCGGTTGGTAAAGTAAAGTAATACACGCTGTTGTTGCACGAAGAAGCACACCAGTATTGCATAGTATTTTTCAATTATTGATTCTTACGTGAGAAGGCACTACTCAATAATTGTTACGATAATTCTTATTCAATATTTTATTTTATTGATTCAATAATTGTTGTGTTGATATTTTATATTATTGTTGTTCAATAATTATCAACGCACAAGATTTCCCATTATCGGATCAATAATTCATATTATTTGAATAATATTATTAGATAGCATTATTGGCAATGTCTAGAAAGTTACATCAAGGAGAGGTTTGGTCACCTAATTGCGGCGCTTGAAGAAGGAGAAATTCTTATTGGAAAGCCCCTCTTTCCCGGAAGCGATTCGGTTGTCATAAATGTGATTACGTAATATTATTTGTGAATAATTAATTATTGATTCATATGATAAGAAAATATTTATTTGACGTGGATATAAATGATGGATTTATTTATGTGGTTATAAATGAAGGAATTAATGTTGAGGTATTTTATCAAGATTTTGTCGATTGGAGGTATTAAAAGATAAATTCGATTGTTCTTACTGACTTTATTGTGTGAGTTATAATATTTAATCAAAACCGTTGGATCGTTGTAATTTTTGGATATGTTATACATATATAAGTTGAGTATATGTCCACAAATTTTGAACCGTTAAAAATGAGCGTATAATTTGTTATGAATTTTAAGAGGTGACTGATTCGGAAATTAGGTTATAAATGATTTTGGTGGAAAATTCTAGAATTGGTGGGCCCCACTTTTGGTTGGTGAGAAATGTGCTCAATTAAATTTTTAAATGTGGTGGGTGGGAATAGTAGCAGGTAAAGCCATCAGGTTGCAGGTCAAGTCTGCTAAAATTTTCCTATAAATAGAGGGCTAAGTTAGAATTGAAAATCACACCAGAAACATAAGCTTTCTCTCTTTCTCTCTCTAGATTATTGAGTGTAATTTGTGAGTATTTAGATACTTTGTGAGTTGATATTCATCAGTGCAAGTTTCCTTCAGCGTCATATCCGATATCCTCATCGGAAGTCTTGCTCTTTTGAGGTAAGGGATAGTAAGGGATTTTAAGGGATTGTAAGGAATGTTATTTTCTTCATAATGATGTTATTCTTTCAATATCATTATACTGCAATATTGGTATGGATTTTATTGTGGAATTTTTACCTTTTTTGAGTTTGGGGTTACTATTCACGATATCGACATTATTCATATATATGACACTATTTATGTATATGACATTATTTACGATATCTGATGACTATGTATGAATTTGAGTACTATTCACGAGTTACTATTCATGAGTTACTATTCACGAGTTACTATTCATGAGTTACTATTCACGAGTTACTATTCACGAGTTACTATTCACGGGTACTATTCACAATAAAATTGGTTTCTTTTTCTGACCAAATTATCGTTGATTTATGAATCTTACTCTTGAAATTAAAACCATGTTTTGATTTTATTATTTTTATATAACATTCTTATAACTCTAATGATGATATTTCTCTTTGACTTGAGTTTAAAGATGGGTAGATTATTGGTATGATCGTGACCATAGGTTCTCTTTGGCGAAGAATGCAAAAGTTGAATTGTTGGTCGGGTATGATCATTTGACCATTGAATTTACAATTGAATATTTTTAACTTAAGTGCAAAGGTGAATTGATCAACATGGTTATAATTATTGTTATATAACTTCGAAATGATTATGTATTTCTTTGATATATGAATATCTTTGGCTGCGTCAGCTGCAAAGATGACTGTTGTTGAATATCTTTGCTTTTGTAGTGCAAAGATGAATTATTGATGAATATCTTTGGCTCGTAATGCAAAGATGACTGTTGTTGAATATCTTTAGCTTTGTAGTGCAAAAGATGAATTATTGATGAATATCTTTGGCTCGTAATGCAAAGATGACTGTTGTTGAATATCTTTGCTTTGTAGTGTAAAGATGAGCTGTTGATGAATATCTTTGGCCCGTGGTAAAAGATGAATTTATTAGTATGATTATGAGCAGAACCGTGATTTGGTATAACTATGATATTTGATGTTTGGGGTAAAGACGGTGATGAAAATTATCTTCGTCCTGGATGAGAAGAGGAATTTAGAATCACAATTATGATTATGAGTTATTCATATGATTGTGGAAAGGAACTGTTGATTGATGTTACAGGGATAAAATATTGTTGGTGGACTTTTAACGTGGAGAAGATAATAGACTTTATAGTCTATTTGACTCTTTTAATGGATTGCTCGTCCGCTGCAACTATGGTTGAAAAGTTTTATCATCTACCATATGTTCTAAATCTCTGATTCATTACTGATGAAGACTATTGATAATTTATTTATCTTTAGTCATAATATTCTTTACTGAGCTAGTTGTGCTCACCCTTTTACTTCACAATTCCTTTCAGGTAATAAAAGTGTAGCTGGGTTGAGCGGGGATAACAAGGGAATAGAACGGTGGTCTATAGTTGTTGAGGTTCTCCCTAAAGAGTATGAAAATAATTTTATTGAGGGCTTTAGTGTGTTGTATTTTATACATCATTTAATAGTTATTTTTGGTGAATTAAATAGGGTGAGGCGAACCCAACTTTGGAAGGGTGTTTTGTCACTATCATACAAGATGTCTAATGACATACAAACTCGTGTTATCATAAGACATGGTTGTGCTCATCCACTTGCTGAGTATATTTACAAGCACTACCTATATAATCTTGGTGTTTGTTTGGAGTATAATACCAAATTAGAGACAGTGGAGATAATGATATGTCAAGAGAAGACTCGCCATTGGGAAGAATATGATAGTAATCTTCTCGTTTTTCTTTGGGGTCTATTGGGTCAACCAAGGATAATTCTGTGGCCATATGATATCTACCATAACCTAAAAGCATGGCCTCCCATGTACGAAGGTTTCCTTGAGCACTTCCCAAAGATTCTAATTTCTAAAACAGTTTTTGACTATACCTTTATGTAAGGTGTCATTGTAACGATACAGCTGATTGGTATATATTTGTATCCAAACTCACAGCATATGTGTTATTGTATTTTGCACGACAATTGTTGTAATAAAGTTGTAGTTGTTTTTCTGTACCATGTATTTGGCGACTCAGAATGGGTTGGATGGAATGGACCTATTTTGGGGTTGTTACAAATATAACTTCCAGAAATCAATTATCATCGAAATAAATGTCAATTTCCACTAACACTAATAATTCCAACACAATGGAACTATCAATTCATCTTTAATCAACACGAACTTATTCATCATTAATATTATAATGCACAATATTTAACAACCAGGTCGTTCCCAGGAAAGAGGGGGCTTTCCGATAAGGATTTCTCCCTATTGGCGCGCAATTAGATTATCTAACCTCTCCTTGATAGAACTTCTAGACATTGTCAATATTGTAATTAATAATATGAATAACTTTGTCGTCTCAATTATTGATTTAATAATATAAAATATTGTGACAATAATTGAATAAAACTGAGTGACTTCTCACGTAAGCATCAATAATTAAAGATACTCTACAATACAGTGTGCTATTATGCAACCATGCGTATTACTATTCTTTTATCACCGATTATTTTATGACAACTTGATTACTTTGAAAAAATTTCAAATATCACCCTTAACTTTAACCTTTTATCAATTTAACCATTTACTAAATAGAATAATTATAAGAAAATTGAATACTTTAATTTCATAAAATTCGGGGTCTCACATTTGTCGTGTAGTGAAGTCAAGTCCAGCTGGGATGGAGACACCAAAGGCCATCCCAGACAAGTCAAATTCGGTAGTTTATGGGTGAGCATTTGTCGTGACCTCCCAAAAAGCGAGGACTCCAAACGAAGATATCACGAGTAAGATAATCATAAACTCTTGCGAAGTCTATACCTTATTTGATATCGGTTCTACCTATTCTTTTATTTCACCTACTTGCGCTCAACATTTAAATTCTACTCCAGAGAAATTAAACTTTGACTTATCTGTTGAAACTTCGTTGGGAGAAACCTTCATTACATCCACTGTCTATAAGTCTTGTTTTGTTTAAATCGGTATCCTCACATTACCTGTCGATTTTATTTCCTTAAAAATACTTGCATTTGATGCGATTTTAGGGATTGATTGGTTGACTACTCATAATGCTAAAATTGATTATTTTTGTAATGTTGTTAGCTTTCATATTCCTAACCAATCTATTATGCGAATTCAAGCAACCAAACCACTAAAGTTAATCACTATCATATCAAGCCATAAATCCATTCGTTTATTGAAAAATGGATGTCAAGCTTTCTTAGCCCATGTCACAGATTTAAACAAAAATATGTCAGATTTGAATGATATTTCTATTGTTAATAAATTTCATAACGTATTTCCTGAAGAACTTCCTGGCCTACCCCCAGAGCGTGAAATTGAGTTTTGTATTGACCTTGAACCCGGTACAAAACCCATTTCCAAAACCCCATATCGAACGACTCCTATTGAACTTTAGGAGTTAAAAACCCAACTGCAGGAATTGTTAGACATCGATTTCATTCGTCCTAGTACGTCTCCTTGGGGTGCTCATGTTCTATTCGTAAAGCAGAAAGGTGGGAGTATGCGACTTTATATTGATTATCGGGAGTTGAATCATGTCACCATCAAAAATAGGTATCCGTTGCCTCGCATTGATGACCTATTTGACCTGTTGCAAGGTGCCAAATTCTTTTCAAAAATTGATCTTCGCTCTGGATATCATCAGTTAAAGATTAAAACTGATGATATTCCAAAGACTACTTTCAGAACTCGGTACGGGAATTATGAATTCCTAGTCACATCTTTTGGATTGACTAATGCTCCTGTTGCCTTCATGGATATGATGAACCTAGTATTCAAGGAATATTTGGATCATATTGTGGTTGTCTTTATTGATGACATCCTCATTTACTCCAAAAGCCGTGAAGATCATGAGCAACACTTGAGGCTGATACTCCAAAAGCTTCGTGAAAATACGCTATATGCCAAGTTGAAGAAATGCGAGTTCTGTCTTGAGGAAGTAACATTCCTTGGGCACGTGATATCAAATCACGAAATATCTGTTAACCTAGCGAAGATTAAAGCAATACAAAGCTGAGATCAACCTATGTCAGTGACCGAAGTACGTAGCTTTCTGGGCTTAGCTGGTTATTATTGGAGATTCATGGAAGGATTTTCTCGAATTACTACTCCATTAACTTAGCTGACTCGAAAAGATATAAAATTTGGTTGGAGCGAGGAGTGTGAGAAGAGTTTTCAAGAACTCAAGAGGAAACTCATTTTAGCACCTTTTCTAACAATATAATTTGGTTCGGAGTAATTTATCATCTACAGCGATGCTTCAAGTAGAGGGTTAGGATGTGTTTTCTTGCGACATGAGAAAGTCATAGCCTATACCTCACGACAACTCAAAGAATATGAGAGGAATTATCCTACTCATGATCTAGAGTTGGCATCAATCGTTTTTGCACTAAAGATATGGAGATATTACCTGTATGGGGAGTAAGACCCCAAATTTTATGAAATAAAAGTATTCAATTTTCTTATAATTATTATTCTATTTAGTAATTGGTTAAATTGATAAAAGGTTAAAGTTAAGAGTGATATTTGAAAATTTTACAAAGTAAGCAAGTTGATATAAAATATTCGTTGTGTCGGGAAATATTTGTTTGGTCGGGGAATATTCTTTTCGTCGGAGAATATTCATACGACGACACAATTATTGGTGGACCCTACAATGGAATAACTGTCGGATATAGAAAGCTACAAAAATAACCTTTTTATAAAAATAACAGCAAAACTTTTATCGTTAACTGTTAAAATATCGGTAATAAAAGTACAGTAATATGTGTGGTTGCATAGTAGCACACTGTATTGCACAATATCTCTGATTATTGAAGCTTACGTAAGAAGTCACTCAGTTTTATTCAATTATTGCAACAGTAGTTGCTGCATAGTATCTCATATTATTGATTCAATTATTGTCACAGTATCATCTGAACAATATTTTATATTATTAAATCAATAATTGAGACGATAAAGTTATTCATATTATTATTTACATTATTGCCAATGTCTAGAAAGTTCTATCGAAGAAAGGTGTTTGGTCACCTAATTGCGCGCCAATAAGGAGAAGTCCTTATCGAAAAGTCCCCTCTTTCCTGGGAATGATCTGGTTGTAAATATTGTGAGTTATAATATTAATAATGAATAGTTATTGAAATATTAAAAATGTAACGACCGAGAAATTTGGATCTATTGTAAAATAATTTTATTTAATTAAATAATAAATAAAATTATATTATTTGTTATTAATTATGTGTTAGTAAGATGAATGTTGTTCTATAACCTAGAAACATCGGAATGTCGTAGTATTTTGACTACGTGAAGGAATTAAAGTGTTTGAATTTCCAAGACAAAAATAAAAGTTTTTCGAAAAATTTTCTGAAAAACACTATTCACTAATTCCTGTTCGGGAATTATTTTTGAACTTTTGAGAAATACGTAACGATGGAATATCGAGGTGAGATTGATTATGTAATAATAATTCAAGTATGCATTATGTAATAATAATTCAAGTATGTAATAATAATTCAAGTATGGAAAACATTATACGAGGTAATGAATACGAGTATGATACGAAGTATTATACGAGTATGTATGAATGATGGTATGTCGTATATGTTGAATAAGTATACGAGTTAGAATACAAGATTAATACGTAGAGAATACGTTCTAAGGCTTTAAGCCATGTGTAATTGTACTTGTAGGATTATGTAGGAATTGTAAAGTCTAAGTGGGATTATGATTAAGCCTAATGCAAACCAATGTTAAAGCCCAAGTGTTTGTTAATGTAAAGTCCAAAGTGTATTAATGCAAGCCCAAAAGCATAAGTTAAGCTAATTGAATTAAAGCCCAAATTAAGGATCCATTGGGTGAAGAAGATCCATGGGGCAACCCATGTGGGCCCCATGATCACATGGTGATCTTGGTGGCCAAACAAATAATGTGATGAGCAAGCAAAAGATTTGATGACCAAGTTAACTTAATAGTTAAGTATTGAATAGTGAGGAGGTTTGTTTAAGGAGGTGTGATGTTTATTGACTAAACTACCCTAACCTAGCAATTCCTATAAATAGAGAGCCTTGGATTTCTTTTGTTGATTGTTCAAATACACCAACAACTTAAGTGCTTATCTGTTAGAGAGAATAAGTAAGAAAAAGCTAGACTTTCATTAGTAGAAAAGAAGAAGAGCAAAGCTTGATCATCAAGGGTAAGACTCCTATACCATTAATCTTCCAACTATTCAATATTAGTTTGATAGAGAAGTGTTGATTAGTGAAGTATGTATGCTAAGAAGTAAAGAGAATGGATAACCAAAGGACTTAAGTCTTAACAAGCCGTGAATAAGTAATTCGTTCATATATAAGTTATGAACTAAGGAAGAACTTGTAAGAACTTGTCATATGTTTACAATAATGAAGTTTGTATGATAAGAAGAAGTAAGGATGGTGATTAGAAAACTAAAACCATGATAAGTCATGTGAAATGAAATAATAAGTAGTTTATACTTTTATAAGTTATAAACTCATGAAGAACAAGTAATAACTTATCATGTAAATAAGTTAATGAAATATGTATGTTAAGATGTTAGTATGATGGATAAAATCCATTTGAAATGATGAACAAATCATAAGTAACGAAGTTATGGCGAAATTCATGAGTTCGGACGATAATCATCGAATTCATGAAATTCTCAAAATGGAAGTCGAATTTTGACGTTGAGCTCAGAAACGTTGGTTTTCGATGGGAACAAGTCTTATTTGGCATTATAGAGTTGCAGACTCGAAAATAACCGAATTACGACTTAGAACGAAGAAACGAGCATTGAACATTCACGAACGTTTATCATTTTCGTTAAAATGGACTAATAGGTTAATTTTGAGTTAACGAAGTCGAAAATATAAAATTCTTGCATGAACACGTAGAATATGTAATTTGTGAGCTAATGGCTTTTGAACGAGCTAATTCGGACTTAAAATGATCAAATTTGGAGTCCGGGAAGTTCGTTGTGTAAAATAAAACTGTCAAGAATCTGGTGCACAGAGTTGGCACCGCAAAGCCAGACCAAGGCCAAAAAGTGGCGCTGCAGTGCTGTGACCATGCCCAGACCTACAGCAGAGTCGCGCGACAGTTAGCACTATAACTCGCGTCGCAGTGCTTAGTCGGGACTTTAGCCATTGAAGAGTGGCTCCGCAGCGCAGCCAAATGAACAAGGACTCAAGGCGCAATATCGAGCCAGCACCCTCGACCATTGTTAACTCACGGCCGCAAATAGCGTATTAGAGAAGAGATTTGGCGTTTGCAACGCCAAAGACTAGATCATGCATAGTAAGGAAAGTTTATAAGTAAAGAAAGAAAGTTAATTGATTAATAATGAACTAAAACTTAATATAACATTGTTTAAGACATTGTTAAACCTAAAGTATGATAACTAAAGGTTGAAGATAATCAATCGAACGTGAACATAAGAATAATGTAAATTATAACGAAAAGCCAGAACTAATAGTAACAAATCTAATACATTATTAGATTGAGAAGAAGGGTAAGATTCATTAGGAATCGTGCATGTTTATTCATAGCCTAATGTGTTACGTTATGTGATCATATATTGTAGAGACCTTAAAGACTTAAAGGGAAAGTGTAATAACAGTAGCAGACGGTGAAGGTAAGTTTTCTAACCCTTGTTTATGTTCAATCTAGACAAGTTTTGTGATTCATGTATTCTTACGCATGAATTGATGTATGGTGAAGTCAAAGCCAATTCTTTTGGCTAGACTTACGATATGTTGGATTTCTTACAATCTATCAAAATATTGTCAATGTTTTACCAAACTATTTTGGTGTGGTTTTCAAATAAAGACTGAGTATGCTAAATAAATGTTTTGTCGTCAAACGACAGGCACGTGAAGTTGCCACAACTTAAACGTACATACGTTTAAAGAATGTAGTGTTGATCAACATAGAGTATTATAGGCTGATCACCTAGACATGCTCGTAAGTAATGCCAGACTTACGGACTTAGTGTCGGGTTGTCCTTTTCAAAGAAAGTATGAAATTCTCAAGGTCTTGGACCGAAATTAATGTTTTACTGAATGTTGTTATTGTAAAACATTTTAAAGAAAAGAGAAGTGCTATTTTGAATTATCGATAGTACTTCATAACTATTGTTCAGTTATTGAAGATATATGATTTGTATGTTTCAAGCATGTTGTTTAAATGGAATTGTTGTACTTGCTGAGCCTGTTATGCTCACTCTTGCTTGAACCATATGAATGCAGCTAAGACCGAACGGACCGAAGGATCCGGTAAAGATAAAGGGAAGGCTAAGGCAGACTGTTGAAATGTCTATGTAATAGTATAGGTTTAATGTTGTAATGTATTTGATATTATGACAAAGAACCTATGTATTGGTTATAAAGAATCTAGGAAGGGAATATATATAAGACATATTCATTCTTTAGAGGCATTTCAATTGAATGTATGTGTGAACTGTAGTACCATGTAGCACCATATGTCGGGTTGAAAGATACTCGGATTTGAGGGCGTCATAGGTTGGTATCAAAGCATTAGGTTATAAAACTTAAGGGGGGAATTAAAACCTTAAGTCATAACCTTAAGAGAAGTTAAAGAAATAAAAGATGAAATTAACCTTAAAAATGCATTATATATATGATATGTGTTTTTATTCCACTGACGTGTACTAATCAAACTAATTTGTTTTATTGTAGATGTCAGGAGAAAATGGAATGTATAGAGATGTTCAGGTAGAAAGTGAAGAATCGGTTAATCAAATAGAGATTATACCGAACCCTTTAGCCGATGAGCCAAGAGTGGTGCTAATTGAGTCTGGAGACTCAGAGAACCATGAATATCGGAAGCATATCAGAAGAAAAGGTGGAGGTAGTGTGTAAGACCCCAACTTTTATGAATAAAAATAAATTTTTCTATAAATATAATTTTTGAATATTAAGGTTTGAATTTTTTATAATGTTATAGTTGTGGGTAATATTTATAAATTTTGCAAAGTAAGCAAGTTGTTATATAATATTCGATTGGTCGGGGAATATTCGTTTTAACAAGGAATATTCATACGACGGCACAATCATTGGTGGACCCCACAACGTAATTATTGTCGGAATGAGAAAACGACAGAAATATCTTTTTATAAAAATAACTACGAAAGTTTTACCGTTAACTCGTTAAAATACCGGTGTTAAAAAAATAGAGATGTCTGGCGTGGCTACATAGTAGCACACAGTATTGATTATTGATGCTTACGTGAGAAGTTACTCAGTTTTATTTAATTATTGCTACAGTAATTGCTGCATAGTATCTCACGTTATTTGATTCAATTATTGTCAATATTTTATATTATTAAATCAATAATTGAGATGACAAGTTATTCATATTATTATTTACATAATCAACAATGTCTAGAAAGTTCTGTCGAGAAAAGGGGTTTGGTCACCTAATTGCGCGCCAATAGGGAGAAATCCTTATCTGAAAGCCCCTTTCACGGGAACGATCCGTTCATAATATTGTGAGTTATAATAATATGAATAAATGTTGTTAAAAATATTGACAGAATTTTTATGAAGTATTTGTGTAAATTTTGATTATTATATGGACACTCAGTTACTCATTTTTTTAAAATAATCGGTAGAAAATTATTTAATATAATAAAGGTGGGGGCCACATATGGGGCCCACGTGTGAATTATGGAATCTAAAAATGGGGGAGGGGGAGAGGTAACATAAATGGAAGGTAATGTATTATTATTATATATATACTATATATATATATATATATATATATACATGTGATGAAATAAAAATGGGGAGATTGAGATTGCCGGGAGAATGAAGGAGTTAGTATATTATTATTATTATTATTATTATTATTATTATTATTATTATTATTATTATTATTATTATTATTATTATATTATAATAAGTTTTATTTTTTATGAAAAATAGAATATATTATACTTTATTGAATATTATATTAATATTTTAAAATTTTGGACGACTGAGGAATTTTTTTTTATCGTCCATGATTCTTCAATTTGTTTTGTCCGAAGTTTTGTGTGTCCGTGATTAAAATTTTCAAATAGTATCCTTTCCATTCTCCTATAAATAAGATGTTTAGTTAGAATTGAAAATCACACCAGAATCAGAGAATTCTTCTTCTATAATATTGAGCGTATTTCTTTCGAGTTTTAGAAAGCTTTGAGCGTAGAAAATAGTGAAAGTTTTTTTCAAGAATATCCCCGCTATACTAGTTGGAATACTCTTCTTTTCAAGGTAAGGGGTGTTATTTTTGTTCATTATTCGCTTGAAATAATATTTTCTTCTATACTCTGTAGTATGTAAGTAATATTATTTCATTTCAGATTTCGAATTCTATACTCATTTGGTTAAAGTTTTGGCTTCTATACTCCATGAAATTAGTAGAATATCCTTAAATTTTGCGTTTCATCCAGTATCTTTTCATGGAAATATTATTCTGAACATTCTTGTTAAATTTTAACCTTTTCATGTCAAAGTACAATTCACGGGGTACTGTTGGGTAAAATCTAATTACGCACAACAAGAAAGTATACGTGGTCAACAAGTAATAAAGTGATAAGTTAAGTATCGTTTCCACAGAGAATTAGTTAATAAAAATCACCAAGTACTAACCCGTAACCAACTCAATCTTATTTAAACGAATGAATTTCAAATTATATAAATTAAACTACTATTAAATTCCACTAATTAAATTAAGACTATGGAGATTTAAGATCACAACTTCACTTATTGCTTCATTTAAGTTAACACATTTCTCATCAATTATTTTCTATCCCGAATTGTTAATCAAGAACACTAAAGTAGTATTAACCACCTCTCAATGCACTAATACCGTATTAACATCAATCCATAATTAAGATAGAAATCTGTTAAACACCTTAATCAACTAACCCACTATATCTCTATGTGAATTACAATTGAAGAAGGTTTAAGAACAAGTTCTCTATCCGATTACATGCGGTGTCAAGCATATCTCTACCTTAACACTCATCAAGTTTAAGCTACTAACAAAATCCTGAACACATGCTATTATGATCAGATCTAAATCTATACTTCATATCTCGAGTTCATATAAATTATCACGGTAATTGATGGCCAGTCAATTAAACAATTAAGTCCAAACCACAATAGACAATTCTCACGATAGAACATAATAATTGATAGTGAAGCATATTAAAATAAACTACACAATAAGATCCATTGTAATCTCAAATAAAGAATTAGTTCATTGAATTAAAACTAAGAATCCACAATTGAATAAACATTAAAAGACAAAGATAGAAGAAGATGAAAAGATAGAATCTATTGTCTGTAGATTTGATGCTCCCTCCTTGCTCCTACTTTGAATCTTCAATGGTATCCAAGTTGCTTCAATCTCCAAAACTCTATAGAACTAGTGTTTTGATCTAATCTAATCTACTCTAATCTAATATAATGGAATCATAATTCTCCTCTAATCTCTCAAATCTCTCCTAATCCTTATTATTCTCCCCCTTTTATAAGCCTTTTTACATGTCTTTAAGTCCTCTTGGAAGTCCTTGAGTCAATTGGATCGAAACAATCCTTCCCGAACTCAAATTTGGCCAAAAAAACGCTTCTTTTATGCGTACCCCCGGCCCGGCGGGGGTCTAGGCTTGTCAAGGGCCAGCCCCGACGGGCTATAGTACTGTTTTACAGCTGGTACCCCCGCCCCGGCGGGGGTTTTACTAAGGAAAAGCCCACCCCGACGGGCATCATTTTCTATCACAGCATCCTCTGGTAAAACGGCCATAACTTTTGATTCGGGAGGAGTTACGGGGCCTGCCACCTATCAAATTGAAGATATCAATGAGCTCTACAACTTTCATTCTTGAAGATTGAGAAATTCCGGCCGAAAGAAGGTTGAAATTGGGCTGGAAGTGACTGCTATGAAAATGGCTAACCAAAACAGCGAAGTTCGACGTCCGTTGGTACAAAGATCATATTTCTTGCATCCGAACTCTGATTAGAATGATTCAAGATGTTTCGAAAAGCTACGAAGACGCTCTACAATGTAAGCTAAGTTCCAAACCAAGAACATGAAGTAAACATGAAAGCCCAAATGATGTTCGGATTGCTTTTCTTTGTATTTTCTTTGCTTTTCCATACCAATAATCGCTCACACCGCTCCCAAACGTATAACCTACAAAATGAACATAAAATGCATGAAAAGTAACTAGGAAACATGAATATAAGCAACTAATTCAAGCAAAAGATACCGAATAAGTGTATATAAAATCAACTTATCAAATACCCCCAAACTTAAACCATTGCTTGTCCCCAAGTAACACAACATAATGCAATGCAATGCAATGAAATGCAACTAATCTATATGCCTACGAATCCAGCAGTATCTAATAGAATCAAATCTATTCACTCGGCCTTAGAGCAATCAAGCAAACACGACAATACTTCATATCAAAACCAATCAACAATTTTCTAGTCAATCATCATGTCTTAAATTGTTATCACTGATATAGTGCGTGTGTGCTCCACAATAATGTTAACTGATATAAAATCAAATTTAACACATAACAAGTCTCTTAGAAGGCATCATACAGTGTAAACTCAGGAAATCCAAAAATAAGCTAGATCCAACTAAAATCAAACAATTACTTGATAGAATCAAATCTATTCACTCGGCCTTAGAGCAATCAAGCAAACACGAAAATACTTCATATCAAAACCAATCAACAATTTTCTAGTCAATCATCATGTCTTAAATTGTTATCACTGATATAGTGCGTGTGTGCTCCACAATAATGTTAACTGATATAAAATCAAAGTTAACACATAACAAGTCTCTTCGAAGGCATCATACAGTGTAAACTCAAGAAATCCAAAAACAAGCTAGATCCAACTAAAATCAAACAATTACCAATATTGAGGGTCAACATGGGATACTTATGCTTTATTTTTCATCTACGTGGGCATTTTGCTCTTATTTCCCGTTTTATTCTCTCTTTTTTTGTTTATATACACATAGCTATGTGATGTCTTATTCCCTTAGGCTTTTCAATGCTACCTTAACGAGCTTTCGACCAACGACTCCCAGACCATTTAGACCTTAGCGTGCTAGGTGTAAAGACAATCCCCTCGGGCTTACTTACTCAAGTAACAAAGGCCACAAAACTATTCAAGCACGCCATGGTGTTTATTCACACTTTTTTTTCTTTTTTTTCTTTTTTTTATAAAGCTTATATACCCCAAATATTCCCCCAAACTTAGGTTCTTGTCTAACTTTAGCCATCACTACTTATTCTTGTCATTCTTTCATTTAAACTAGCATTATCCATTAGAATCCCATTATGTATCAATTTAAACTCAATCAATTAACAAGTTGTTTTTACTGTGCTATCCTTGATTATTCCAGTTTCAAATAGAAAAAGATTCAATTCATAACAAGAAATCACATCAAAGCTCTAATAGTCAGTAATCTACTTGTTTACTCAATTCCAATCTCATCATTGGCCAAAATAAACTGAACTATCTAACAACTGGAATCATGCAAGGTGAACATAGTAACTAACTATTATTTTTGAATTTTTGAATTTTTTTTTTAATAATGAACCTAAACTATATTAACAACATATGCAAAATAACATAACATAAACATGAAACTAAACATGCAATAAAGAACTAAACTAAACTCCCCCAAACTTAGTAATTACAATTTCCTCATTGTAGGAATATACCAATAAGTAGAAGAGAACTTCCCTGTAATCAGCTAAGCATGAGGTGATGGTGGTGATGGCGGCGACGATCATTTTCCTATCCATTGAACCTCCAATACCTGCAATGAAGAGAGACAACATGGATTAGATTATAAGAGAACTTAATAAGCAAATGAATTCCTATCTACTAAATAAACTAGTAAAGCATATAAATATAAAAATTCCTGGGTTGCCTCCCAGTCAGCGCTTGATTTATAGTCTTTTAGCCTGACTTTGTCTGGTCAACGCTATCTAATTCCTCTTCGAAAGTTGAGGAACCCTCCATCCATCGAAAATAATGTAGCTTTTGGTAGGTTCCCATTTGTAATAGCCATTGCATTAAAGTCACCTAGCATGCCTTGTTTTGGTATAATCTCCATGAAGAAGGGTAAATAACTAGGTGCTATCTCCATTGTGTTTGTGATCATATTTGGGCATGGAAGTGTGTCAAACACAATGGGCTCTTCGTCTATCTTCTCTTTCTTGTCCCACCACGGCTTCATTGTTGTACTAGCTCTTATGTCATAAAGAGCTTCACCGACAACATAACTACCTAGCAGGCATGGTTTTGCAAATCTAACCAGATCCTTTAACTTTGGTGGAGAAGGAAATTGGGGCACTAATAACATCGGCTCATCCTTGTTAGTACTTATAGTTAGTTCTTCACCGGCCTTATTGTCATTATCCCCATTTGTCTCTTTTCCAACATCTTGTGGCTCATCCAGTTGTAGATTTGGCTCGAGCACTTCATCAATCTCGGAATCCTCATCATAACACCAATTGTTTCGAGGAAGGTTGCTTACGACTTTGGTCAATTCATCTATCTTATTTTGAATATTTTGAATTGATATCTCTTGATTCTGAATTGACCGCCCTTGATTAATCATCCTCTCCTCAGTTGATGCTACAAACTTGAACCACAAATCCTCCAAACTTGAATTATCTGTCTCAGTTTTGGAATCCATGTATTGAGTTGAAGTGGTGATGAGTTGTTCCATCTGGTGCTAAAAATTGTGGCTCGATATTTCTTGACTCATCATCCTCTCCTCTTGGTTTGCTATAATCCTTAACATGAATTCCTTCAACTCTAAATTGTCTTCTTGTCGCATTGGAGGTGGATATGAGAATTCCGACGTGTATGTTGGATTTGGAGTAGGGTATTGGTCTTCATAAGTATAGCTCCATGAAGAATTCGGGTGATACCCCTAAACTTGATCATAATTATCATATGCATACTTGATTGAGGTAGTTACCACCATACCGCATCTACCGGCCCAAGATTGATGGTGCATTGATTACTCGAGTGATTGCCAGCACAATAGCCACACGTAACTGCCATCCTTCGACTCTATTGGGCTGCGATAACGTCCAACTTCCTCGAAAGTTCTTCAATCTGTTCTGACATTACAGAAAATGTATTAAGTTCATCAATCCCTGTTTCCCTTCGTTGAGTCATGTTCGTGTATGGCCATTGATACGCAAAGTCATCCATGGTACCTGAAAAGAGAGAAATATAGGAAGAGAATTAAAATTAAAAATAAAAATGTTTAAATTAAGACTAATTTGATTGAAATTAATATTAGTAAAAAAATATTAAACTAATCCCCGGAAACGGCGCCAAAAACTTGTTGGGTAAAATCTAATTACGCACAACACGCAAGTGTACGTGGTCAACAACTAATAAAGTGATAAGTTGAGTATCGTTCCCACAGAGAATTAGTTAATAAAAATCACCAAGTACTAACCCGTAACCAACTCAATCTTATTTAAACGAATGAATTTCAAATTATATAAATTAAACTACTATTAAATTCCACTAATTAAATTAAGACTATGGAGATTTAAGATCACAACGTCACTTATTGCTATATTTAAGTTAACACACTTCTCATCAATTATTCTCTATCCCGAATTGTTAATCAAGAACACTAAAGTAGTATTAACCACCTCTCGATGCACTAATACCGTATTAACGTCAATCCACAATTAAGATAGAAATCTGTTAAACACCTTAATCAACTAACCCACTATATCTCTATGTGAATTACAATTGAAGAAGGTTTAAGAACAAGTTCTCTATCCGATTACATGCGGTGTCAAGCATATCTCTACCTTAACACTCATCAAGTTTAAGCTACTAACAAAATCCTGAACACATTCTATCATGATCAGATCTAA
This sequence comes from Panax quinquefolius, assembly GCA_020205615.1. NCBI lineage: Eukaryota > Viridiplantae > Streptophyta > Magnoliopsida > Apiales > Araliaceae > Panax > Panax quinquefolius. Next base: position 78,867,781 of record CM035154.1, on the reverse strand, counting down.
ATCTATACTTCATATCTCGAGTTTATATAGATTATCACGGTAATTGATGGCCAGACAATTAAACAATTAAGTCCAAACCACAATAGACAATTCTCACGATAGAACATAATAATTGATAGTGAAGCATATTAAAATAAACTACACAATAAGATCCATTGTAATCTCAAACAAAGAATTAGTTCAGTGAATTAAAACTAAGAGTCCACAATTGAATAAACATAAAAAGACAAAGATAGAAGAAGATGAAAAGATAGAATCTATTGTTTGTAGATTTGATGCTCCCTCCTTGCTCCTACTTTGAATCTTCAATGGTATCCAAGTTGCTTCAATCTCCAAAACTCTATAGAACTAGTGTTTTGATCTAATCTACTCTAATCTAATATAACGGAATCATATTTCTCCTCTAATCTCTCCAATCTCTCCTAATCCTTACTATTCTCCCCCTTTTATAAGCCTTTTTACATGTCTTTAAGTCCTCTTGGAAGTTCTTGAGTCAATTGGATCGAAACAATCCTTCTTGAACTCAAATTTGGCCAAAAAACGCTTCTTTACGTTGCACTTCACCCCCCGCATGGGGTCTAGGCTTGTCAAGGTTTATTTTGCGGGATATAGTACTGTTTTGTAGTTGGTACCCCTGCCCGGACGGGGATTTTACTAAGGAAAAAGTCATTTTACGGCATCATTTTCGTCACAAAGATCCTCTGGTAAAACGGCCATAACGTTTGATCCGTGAGGAGTTACAGGGCCTGCAACTATCAAATCGAAGATATCGTCGAGCTCTACAACTTTCATTCTTTTAGGATTGAGAAATTCCAGCCGGATGAAGGTTGAAATTGGGCTGGAAGTGACTGCAATGAAAATGGCTAACCAAAACAGCGAAGTTCGACGTCCGTTGGTACAAAGATCATATTTCTTGCATCTGAACTCCGATTAGAATGACTCAAGATGTTCTAGAAAGCTACGAAGATGCTCTACAATGTAAGATAAGTTCTAAACCAAGAACATGAAGTAAACATGAAAGCCCAAATGATGTCCGGATTGCTTTTCTTTGCATTTTCTTTGTTTTTCCCTACCAATAATCACTCACACCGCTCCCAAACGTATAACCTACAAAATGAACACAAAATACATGAAAATTAACTAAGACACATGAATATAAGCAACTAATTCAAGAAAAAGATACCTGATAAGTGTATATAAAATCCACTTATCAGGTACTATTCACTCGAGTGCTATTCACCCTGGGTACTATTCATGATAAAAGTTTATTCATTTTCGGTCTAAATTATTTTTCGTACAATATTATTCTTGAATTTTACACCACAAAGAAGTATCATGTTGAAAATTTGGACGTTATTGATTTTTGGATAAATTAAATTATAAATATTTAAAATTTTATCATTTGCTTTCATTTAATTGAATTCTTATATCATTGTCATCATCCTCATGTTTATATTATGATGAAAGTCATCTGTGGCCGTAGTGCATAGATGGACTTGGTATGATTATGGCCAGGGATTATTCGGTATAATCATGACCGTAATGTTACAAAAGATGTGGTAAAAGTCCTTATTGGCCCATAGTGCATTGATGGACAGTTGTTGGCATGATCATGACTATTGATGAATACACAAATATCCTTGGCCCATTGTGCATGGATAATTTGTGGTTGTGATACTAAAGAATATCCTTGGCCGTAGTGCAGGGGTGATTCGATGATGTGGATTATTTATTAAGCTGAGTCTCAACAATAAAAGTGATGAAAAACCATTTAAATCATAGAAGATAGTTGATATCATGTTCTACTTGACTCTTCTAATGGATTGCTTGTTCCGCTGCAGTTAAAGTTGATGTTTGTTATATTTTATCAGTTTAACACTGTTGAAGGCTAACGATAAATTATTCTGCATTATCTTAGTCATAACATTTCTTATTGGGCTAGTTGAGCTCACCCATTTGCTTTCATTGTCTCTTCAGGAAATGAGAACGTAGCCGGGACTAGTCAGGGAACAGAGTGACTGTCCAGATGTTTGCATTAGTAGTCCTCACTATAGTGTGATAATAAATGTATTGAGGACTCCATTTGAGTTTGAATACTGTCCAGAAGACAATATTCGTATTAAAACTCCCAGTTTATGTTTTGTCATATTTTACTTGACAGTTGTATTATTAAGTTGTATTTGAATTTTGTACCATGTATTTGGCGACTCAAGATGGGTGATGTATACCTATTTTGGGGGCATCACAGTTGGTATCAAAGCTTAGGGATATGATCCCTGGCTGAGATGTGAGACAAGAACTAGGAGGGGAGAGATGGAGAATTCCTTCACTAATATGACCTACCTAAGTTTATTTGGTATTTAATTGATCGGTCAGAATATAGGGATAATACGTTGCATGTCAATTAACTCTTATTTTGTGGCAGTATTTGATAATGACATCTGAGAATGTTGAGAATAGCAATGGAGCACAGGAGACCGTTGAGTCTCCACATATCAATAATCAGGATAATGTGCATCGGGAAGGAAACAATCCTCATGTAAATAACAACACTTACCAAACAATGAAAGACGGAATGTTTAGGAGCTTTCTGCAATTCGTACAACATCAGGCAAGAGAGACTCATGTTCAAAATGCAGGTGGAAAAACTGGCAACTCACAGATGGTCACTGCTAAGCAATTCAAGGAGCTAGGACCATCAGAGTTTTGGGGAAAGCCGGAACCACTTAAGGCGGAGACGTGGATAAAGAAGATCACCAACATATTCGAAGTCTTGGGATGCTCCAAGGAGCAAAAGGTTCCCTTTGCCACCTTCATGTTGTGAGGAGAGGCAGATTACTGGTGGGAATTTGTAAAGCATACTCAAATCGGTACCCTCACATTACCTGTCGATCTTATTTCCTTAAAAATAATTGCATTTGATGTGATTTTAGGGATTGATTGGTTAACTACTCATCATGCAAAAATTGATTGTTTTTCGTAAGGTTGTTAGCTTTCATATTCCTAACCAACCTATTATGTGAATTCAAGTAACAAAACCATTAAAGTAAATCATTATCGTATCAAGCCATAAAGCTATTCGTTTATTGAAAAACGAATGTCAAGCTTTCTTAGCTTATGTCACAGATTTAAATAAAAATATGTCAGATTTGAATGATATTTCTATTGTTAATAAATTTCCTGACGTATTCCCTGAAGAACTTCTTGGCCTACCCCCAGAGCGTGAAATTGAATTTTGTATTGACCTTGAACCCGGTATAAAACCCATTTCCAAAGCCCCATATTGAATGTCTCCTATTGAACTTCAGGAGTTAAAGACCCAACTGCAAGAATTGTTAGACATTGGCTTTATTCGCCCCAAGACGCCTCTCCTCGGGGTGCTCCTATTCTATTCGTCAAAGAAGAAAGATGGGAGTATGCGACTTTGTATTGATTATCGGGAGTTGAATCATGTCACCATCAAAAATAGGTACCCATTACCACGTATTGATGACCTGTTTGACCAGTTGCAAGGCGCCAAATTCTTTTCAAAGATCAATCTTCATTCTGGATATCATCAGTTAAAGATTAAAACCGATGACATTCCAAAGACAGCTTTCAGAACTCGGTATGGGCATTATGAATTCATAGTCATGTCCTTTGGATTGACTAATGCTCATGTTGCCTTCATGGACATGATGAACCGAGTATTCAAAGAATATTTGGATCATTTTGTGGTTGTCTTTATTGATGACATTCTCATATATTCCAAAAGCCGTGAAGATCATGAACAACATTTGAGGCTGATACTCCAAAAGCTTTGTGAAAACAAGCTTTATGTCAAGTTGAAGAAATGCGATTTCTGGCTTGAGGAAGTTGCATTCCTTGGGCACGTGATATCAAATCACAAAATATCTGTTGACCCGGCAAAGATTGAAGCAATTCAAAGCTGGGAGCAACCTAAGTTAGTGACTGAAGTACGTAGCTTTCTCGGCTTAGCTGGTTATTATCAGAGATTCGTGGAAGGATTTTCTCGAATCGCTACTCCATTAACTCAGCTGACTTGAAAAGATACAAAATTCGGTTGGAGCGAGGAATGTGAGAAGAGTTTTCAAGAACTCAAGAGGAGACTCATTTCAGCACCTGTTCTGACAATACCATCTAGTTCGGAGGGATTTGTCATCTATAGCAATGCTTCGGGCAGAGGGTTGTGATGCGTTCTCATACAACATGGGAAAGTCATAGTCTATGCCTCACGACAACTCAAAGAATATGGGAGGAATTATCCTACTCATGATCTAGAGTTGGCAACAGTCATTTTTGCAATAAAGATCTGGAGGCATTACCTGTATGAAGAGAAGGTGGAGATCTATACGGATCATAAAAGCCTCAAATATTTCTTCACTCAAAAGGAGCTCAACATGCGGCAATGATGTTGGCTTGAACTGTTGAAAGATTATGATCATACCATCCAATACCATCCTAGAAAAGTGAACGTAGTAGCTGACGCATTGAGTAGAAGATCACATGCAGGTATGAGTGCAATATTGTCAACGCAAAGGCCCATTTTGTATGACTTGGAAAGGATGGAAATAGAGTTAAAGACTCCAGGGACCCATGTGATGGTGGTGAATATAAGAGTAGAACCGACTTTAATCGATAAAGTTAAAGCTGCTCAAGCTACAAACCTGGAACTGATGTGTGTGAGGAAGAAAGTGCAAGAAGGTGCTATTTCGGGAGCAAGAATCGATGAAGAAGGAATACTTCGAGTCAACTCCAGACTTTGTGTTCCTAACGATTCTAGCTTGAAGTACAAAATCATGATGGAGGCGCACAACACACCATTTGTAATCCATCCCGGGAGTACCAAAACGTATCATGATCTTCGACAAACATTTTGGTGGAGCAATATGAAGAGAGAGATAGCGAGGTTTATCTCAAGATGTCTAACTTGTCAAAGAGTCAAGACGGAGCATCAAGTGCCAAAAGGTCCATTGTAACCACTTGAAATTCTAGAATGGAAGTGGGAGCACATTACCATGGATTTTGTTATTGGTCTTCCCAAGGTTTCTCAAGGCATAGATGCGATTTGGGTCATTATTGATAGATTGACCAAGTCTGCTCATTTCTTACCAATACGAGAAACTTATACACTTGAACGTCTTGCTCGTATGTACATAAACGAGATTGTAAGATTTCATGGTATGCCACTATCCATAGTTTCTAATCGAGACCCAAGATTCACTTCAAGATTTTGGGTTAGTTTGCAAAAAGCTATGGGCACGAATTTACGATTTAGTTCGGCATATCATCCTCAAACGGACGGGCAGTCATAGAGGACTATTCAAACTCTTGAAGATATATTAAGACTCTATGTCCTTGACTTCAAAGGAAGTTGGGACAAGTTCTTACCATTGGTGGAGTTTTCCTACAACAACAGTTATCAAACAAGTATTGGCATGACTCCATTTGAGGCGTTGTATGGAAGAAAGTGTCATTCTCCAGTATGCTGGGATGAGGTGGGTGAAGCAACGTTGTTGGGACCGGAGTTGGTACGTATTACTACGGAAAAGATTCAAACGATCCGACAATGTATAAAAACCTCACAAGATCGACAAAAGAGTTATGTTGATTTTCATCGAAAAGACGTGGAATTCAATATTGGAGATCATGTGTTATTACATGTTGTTCCATGGAAAGGAGTTATAGGATTTGGAAAGAGAGGAAAGCTCAATCCTCAATTCATTGGCCCATTTTTAATCCTCGAACGAGTAGGAACTGTGGCCTATAGACTCGCCTTACCGCCAAGTATGTCTCGTGTTCATAATGTTTTTCACATATCTATGTTATGTAAATATGTGAAAGACCCGAACCACATTATTGAATTAGAATCGGACGAGATAACGGAAGATTTAATGTATGAAGAGGTACCTGTTAAAATTTTGGATAAGAAGGATCATATTATACGCTCTAAAGTTATACCTCAAGTCAAAATTTTGTTGAGAAACCACGATGTTGAGGAAATGACCTGGGAGTTAGAATCTGAAATGAAATCAAGGTATCCTTACCTCTTCGCCATACCAGGTATGTACCCTAATTTCGAGGGCAAAATTTTATAAGAATGGGAGATTGTAAGACCCCAACTTTTATGAATAAAATGAATTTTTCAATAAATATCATTTTTGAATATTAAGGTTTGAATTTGTTATAATGTTATAGTTGTGGGTAATATTTATAAATTTTATAAAGTAAGCAAGTTGTTATATATTATTCGATTGGTCGGGGAATATTCATTTTAACAGGGAATATTCGTACGACGACACAATCATTGGTGGACCCCATAACGTAATTATTGTCGGAATGAGAAAACGACAGAAATATCTTTTTATAAAATAACGGCGGAAGTTTTACCGTTAACTGTTGAAATACCCGGTGTTAAAAGTATAGTAATACACGTGGTTGCATAGTAGCACACGGTATTGATTATTAATGCTTACATGAGAAGTTACTCAGTTTAATTCAATTATTGCTATAGTAATTGCTGCATAGTATCTCACGTTATTTGATTCAATTATTGTCAATATTTTATATTATTAAATTAATAATTGAGATAACAAGTTATTCATATTATTATTTGCATAATTAACAATGTCTAGAAAGTTCTGTTGAGGAAAGGGGTTTGGTCACCTAATTGCGCGCCAATAGAGAGAAATCCTTATCGGAAAGCATCTTCTTTCCTGGGAACGATCTGGTTGTTAATATGAATAAATGTTGTTAAAAATATTGAGGGAATTTTTATGAAGTATTTGTGTAAATTTTTATTATTATATGGACCCTCACTTACTCATTTTTTTTAAAATAATCGGTAGAAAATTATTTAATATAATAAAGGTGGGGGCCACATGTGGGGCCCATGTGTGAATTATAGAATCTGAAAATGTGTGAGGGGGGAGAGGTAACGTAAATGGAAGGTAATGTATTATTATTATTATTATTATTATTATTATTATTATTATTATTATTATATATTTTATATATTATAATAAGTTTTGTTTTTTATGAAAAATAGAATATATTATATTTTATTGAATATTATATTAATATTTTAAAATTTTGGACGACTGAGAAAAAATTTTTTGCCGTCTGTGATTCTTCAATTGGTTTTGTCCAAAGTTCTGTGCGTCAGTGATTAAAATTTTCAAATAGTATCCTTTCAATTCTCCTATAAATAGGATGATTAGTTAGAATTAAAAATCACACCAGAATCAGAGAATTCTTCTTCTATAATATTGAGCGTATTTCTTTCGAGTTTTAGAAAGCTTTGAGCGTAGAAAACAGTGAAAGTTTTCTTCAAGAATATCCCCGCTTATACCAATTGGAATACTCTTCTTTTCAAGGTAAGGGATGTTATTTTTGTTCAATATTCGTTTGAAATAATATTTTCTTCCATACTCTGTAGTATGTAAGTAATATTATTTTGTTTCAGATTTCGAATTCTATGCTCATTTGGTTAAAGTTTTGGCTTCTATACTCCATGAAATTAGTAGAATATCCTTAAATTTTGCGTTTCATCCAGTATCTTTTCATGGAAATATTATTCTGAGCATTCTTGTTAAATTTTAACCTTTTTATGCCGGAGTACTATTCACGGGTTACTATTCACGTAGTACTATTCACGGGGTACTATTCACTTGAGTACTATTCACCTGGGGTACTATTCGTGATAAAAGTTTGAAATTTAGATATGACACACTTAGAAGGGGGGTTGAATAAGTGTGAGAACAAACTATGACCAATTTTTAACTTTAAACTAAACTATCGAATATAGCCTACTATATTAATGAATGTAGCTTGCTGAATGAATATGGCTTACCAAATTGACTTTTAATTTAAGAAAATATTTTGATGAATTTATAAGTTAAAGTGAATACTTGGTGTTAACAAAATATCTTAAAATGGAAATATTTGAATTTTAATTATTAAGAATTTTAACTAACTTAAAAGATATTAAAGTAAAGCAAGCAATAAAATAATACCAAGATTTTTTACGTGGTTCATCTATTACCCTCTATAATAATAGCCTAGTCCACGTCCAATACCAACTAGTATTGGAGACTCACTTTTATTTCTTTAAATGACCTTTGTTACAAAACGGATTCTATCAAATGGAATTACAATAATTCACTTGAGCACACTTGCTCCTCATGCACCAATGCACCCCTTAAGCACCTATGCTTCCCTGAACCTGTTTGTAAACAACCCTTAATCCACCTGGATTAAATTCCTTTAGACAACACTTAGTCTAAAAATATAAGATTACAATTATAGAGGTCTAATGATCAAACCAAATAAACAATTTAACAATGCAAGGCTCAACTAATGAATGCAATGATCAAGTAGTAAAAGAGAGAGATATCACCATTATTAGGCTCACAAAAATAGTTGATAAATAATTTGGATATAATCGCACAACAGCTGGGATTTTTGCACCAAGAATAATAAAGTAACTTTTCAAGTATATGAATGCAATAATTAATTCTAGTGTTGTAAGTGTTGTATTTTATACCTCGTTTGATTCACCTTCTATTCCCATGAAGCATACTTGAGCTATTTCATCGTTGGCGTCGACCTCAACTTCAGATTCTTCTTCATCACTCCAAGTGACCAGTGCCTTGTTTCTCTCATTAGCCTTATAGCCTATTTTTCTTTTATTCTTTAGTTGAAAACAGTCCTTCTTGAAGTTCCCTGGACTTCCACATTCAAAACATGTCTCCTCAGTTTTCTTTCCTTTTCCTTTATTTGAGTTAAAGATATTCTTCCGTTTATTCTTCCTTTGTAGAAGTCCTTTGAGTCTTCTTGACATTATGGCTATCTCTTCATTAGAATCATCATCAAGCTCTTCTTCATTTCCTACATTAAGAGCTAAAACCTTCCTTCGAGGAGTTTAGTCCTCATCGTCATACCTCTTTAACTGATGTTCATATTCCTCAAGTTCACCAAAAAGAGTTAGTGTATCCATAGTAGATATAGTAGAGGAATCTTGAAGAGTAATGATTTTAGAAGCAAACCTCTTGGGCATAGCCCGAAGTAACTTACGGTTAATCTCACTTTGTAGAATAGATTTGTCCAGTAGCTTTAAGGAGTTCAGAAGAACAAGAAACCTTGCTTGAGCCATCTTTATAGTTGCATCTTTCTTGAGTTTGAACATTTCATAATCATGCATGATCATGCTTAGTTTAACTTCTCAAACTTTGGATGTTCCTTCATGGCTCAGCACTAGAGTGTCCCAAATTTCCTTATCTATGTTGGATGAAGACACTTTATCAATCTCAGACTGTACCATGCCACTAAGTAGTGTGTTCATAGCCCTTGCGTCATAGGAAAAGTCCATCTCTAGCAAGGTCTTTGGAGTGCCGTCATCTTTTCTTAGAATAACTGGTCCGTTCTCCACAACCCACCATTCCCTAGGATCTCTTTTAAGGTAGATCCTCATTCGGAATTTTCAGAAGTTATAATTTTCTATTCCATACAGCAAAGGAGGTCTATTGGTTAATTGACCTTCTTGATTATTGTTCCCGAACTGTGCCATATCAGAATCTTTCCCTACAAGTCACCTTTAAGACCAAGTAAGTAGAGTCAAGCTCTGATACCAAATGAAATTCAAATATGACACACTTAGAAGGGGGGTTGAATAAGTGTGAGAACAAACTATGACCAATTTTTAACTTTAAACTAAACTATCGAATATAGCCTACTATATTAATGAATGCAGCTTGCTGAATGAATATGGCCTACCGAATTGACTTTTAATTTAAGAAAATATTTTGATGAATTTATAAGTTAAAGTGAATACTTGGTGTTAACAAATTATCTTAAAATGAAAATATTTGAATTTTAATTATTAAGAATTTTAACTAACTTAAAAGATATTAAAGTAAAGCAAGCAATAAAATAACACCAAGATTTTTTACGTGGTTCGGCTATTACCCTCTATAATAATAGCCTAGTCCACGTCCAATACTAACTAGTATTGGAGACTCACTTTTATTTTTTTAAATGACCTTTGTTACAAAACGGATTCTATCAAATTGAATTACAATAATTAACTTGAGCACACTTGCTCCTCATGCACCAATGCACCCCTTAAGCACCTATGCTTCCCTGAACCTGTTTGTAAACAACCTTTAATCCACGTGGATTAAATTCCTTTGGACAACACTTAGTCTAAAAATATAAGATTACAATTATACAAGTCTAATGATCAAAGCAAATAAACAATTTAACAATGCAAGGCTCAACTAATGAATGCAATGATCAAGTAGTAAAAGAGAGAGATATCACCAATATTAGGCTCACGAAAATAGCTGATAAATAATCTGGATATAATCGCACAACAGCTGGGATTTTTTCACCAAGAATAATAAAGTAACTTTTCAAGTATATGAATGCAATAATTAATTCTAGTGTTGTAAGTGGTGTATTTTCATCACTGTTCTTAGTTCCTTTTATAGCTCAGAAAATATATTACCGTTTCATTCAACACAATTTTGTTGTAATAATATTTACGTTGCCAACAGAGTTTCAAAGAGATAAGAAACGCTCCAAATACTTTTTCCATTGGAATAACCCACTAAGATAGGAATTTTCGTGAAAATCTCATAATCTATAACAATTGTCGCCTCTTACAACAAGTGTTTAAGAGATATCATACTGCCTTTCAAAAGATAATGGAGTGTTAATTTTGTAAATATAAGAAAGTGTAACATCACACAACTCTCCAGAATAATCATTATCATATATTTCCAAGACTTAGGCATTTAATCCAACCAACAGATAATGATCACATCTTTACCGCCACAAGCTTTTGTGTTCCCAACAAATAACACATGTGTTATAGATTCAGAACTCTCTTATAACACATGCAATATAATTTAATTAATCCGGATAATAATTATCATATTAATTTTACGCATGCATAATACATAAATACTAACCAACTAAAATAAATCATGTAATAACAGTTAGCATAAAATTCTTAGGCATGCACAAAATGTTTAATCATATTTTAATGCACAAATATCATGTCCTAGAGCCTTGTATTGAAAAATTAATTATTAGCAATGACCTTACATATTTTTCTTAAGACTCAAATCTTCAAAGCCATTTGACAATAATTCTTTCATCGATTTCCTGAAATTTCATAATAAACAAATTAGTCCATATAATCAAGTCATCATCAAAACAAAAAGGTTAGAATATTAATAAACCAACAAAGTTGATTCGTTTTCAGTCCAAATTATTTTTGGTACAATATTATTATTGAATTTTACTCCACAAAGCAGTATCATGTTGACAATTTGGACGTTATTGATTTCTGGATAAATTAAATTATAAATCTTTAAAAACTTATCCTTTGCTTTCATTTAATTGAATTCTTATATCATTGTCATCATCCTCATATTTATATTATGATAAAAGTCATCTGTGGCCGTAGTGCATAGATGGACTTGGTTGGATTATGACCAGGGATTATTCGGTATAATCATGATCGTAATGTTACAAAAGATGTGGTAAAAGTCTTCATTGGCCCGTAGTGCATTGATGGACAGTTATTGGCATGATCATGACCATTAATGAATACACTAATATCCTTAGCCCGTAGTGCATGGATAATTTGTGGTCGTGATACTAAAGAATATCCTTGGTCGTAGTGCAGGGGTGATTCGATTATGCGGATTATTTATTAAGCTGAGTCTCAGCGATAAAAGTGATGAAAAACCTTTTAAATCATAGAAGATAGTAGATATCATGCGCTACTTGACTCTTCTAATGGATTGCTTGTTTCGCTGCAGTTAAACTTGATGTTTTTTATATTTTATCAGTTTAACTTTGTTGAAGGCTAACGATAAATTATTCTGCATTATCTTAGTATTAACATTTCTTATTGGGCTAGTTGAGCTCACCCTTTTGCTTTCATTGTTCTCTTTAGGAAATGAGAACGTAGCCGGGACTAGTCGGGGAACAGAGTGACGGTCCATATGTTTGCATTAGTAGTCCTCACTATTATATGAAATAGTGTAATAATAAATTTATTGAGGACTCCATTTGAGTTTGAATACTGTCTAGAAGACAATATTCGTATTAAAACTCTTAGTTTATGTTTTGTCGTATTTTACACGACAGTTGTATTATTAAGTTGTATTTAAATTTTGTATCATGTATTTGGCGACTCAAGATGGGTGATGTATACCTATTTTGGGGGCATCACATAATGTCCTTTAACCCGGTAGCACTTGCGGAAGAGACACCCCAGGGGGAGTCAATGATGTTACTGTTTATGACAGTGTTGGACAGAAACCTCCATTATTGTCAGGAGGTGAAAGATCTAAAAGAAGAGCTTCATGCTGTCTTAGAAGATAAGACATATGTGGAGTCTATGTGGGAACAGGAGCATGATGAAAGAGTTTTAGCCAAGGACAAGGTCCACGAGCTAAAACAGGAGGTCTTTGAGCTCAAAGAGGAGCTAAAGACCAAGAAACAGAAGATAGGGAGGATGTCCTATATTCATAGGAGTTCTCATAAGGATTTCCCGCAACAAGTAGCTGGGTATCTGATAGAGGCATGGCAGACTCGGCATACTATCAGTCGTGATATTATCGCCGGTCTTGCCACCATGGATTTTGATAATGCCTTGTGGCATATGTAATCTAGTATTAGCTAGAGTAGAGAAAATATGTAAATATTATGTATCTAGTAGTGACATAAAACCCTCTTTTGTATAACAAAGGGTAGTCTTTTTGTAAATCCTAATTTTTCGAAAGCAATTACGGGATAGTAATATAATCAGCTTAGGCTGTGTAATGTAAATGATGTAGTATTATACTACAAGAATCAAATAAGTATAAGCATTTTTATGGAACATATTGAGTAATGAATGTTGAAGTTATTGTTTAATCTTGAATAATAACTAAGTAATAAGAAAAGAGTAATAATGATGTGTTTTTTATCTTAACAGCAAAATGCCGCCGAGAAGGAGACAACGTAATCAATATGCTAATTTAATCAACCGGAGGGAGGTTCGGTAAACCCAATGCAGGAATTTATTAACTTGTTAACGGTAACGTTTAATAGAAATGGGGCTGATATCCCCGTAAATCCTGGAGTAGTACGAGCTACTACTTTCAAGGATTTTAAGAGTGTCGGTCCACCAGAGTTCAAAGGAACTGTGGACCCCGTAGAAGCCCAAACGTGGGTGAAAGAAATCGAGAAGGCATTTATCATTGTAAATGTCGATGAGGGTCAGAAGGTTGCTTTTGTAAACTATATAATGAAGGGAGAAGCCAACTTTTGGTGGGAGGCTAACCAGGCTAGGGCTGGTATTGAGAACTTAACGTGGGCAAGTTTCAAGGAGATTTTCTTCGAGAACTACTTTCCCATGATTATGTAGGGGAGGATGGAAATGCAGTTTCTTGATTTGAAACAAGGGGAAATGACGGTTCCCCAATACGCTGCCAAGTTCAACGAACTGGCGAGGTTGGATCCACACCAAGTGGACACTGAGGTTAGGAAAGCTAGAAGGTTCAAGAAGGGCTTGAAATCCTAGCTCTATAATCGGATATATGTGTTCCAAAGTACTTTGTTTGGGACCATATTAGAGAAGGCGATAATCACCGAAGGTGGGAATGAGGCTCTAAGCTAGTACCACAAGGACAAGAAGAATAAGGGAAAGATCGATGGGGGAGTAAAGATTGAAGGAGCCAGCAGGAGTGGAGAAGGACAGAAAAGGAAAGGGTTTAACTCTGGGAATACCGAAGTGAAAAAAGGAGATCCGAAGAGGAGAATGGAGGCATACAAAACCTATGGAAAGACTCACTTAGGAGTCTGTCTCAAGGGGAAGGTTGTATGCTACAACTGTGGACAGGAAGGGCATATTTCACCTAATAGTCCAAGTCCGAAGAAGAATCAAGGATACTTTGTATATGGGTCAACTGACCACATAGCAAAGAATTGCCCGAAGAAGGGGACGGACAGGAATAAGGGCGCTAATAGCAATAAGTTAGCTATTAGTGGTCCAGCACAGCCGTGTAGGCCGATGGCCCGCACCTTTAACATGACGGTCCAAGATGCAGTTGCATCAGGGGACGTAGTTGCAGGTATTATTCTGATCAACGACATAAATGCTTAAGTGTTGTTTAATTCGGGTGCTACTTGTTCGTTTATAGCATGTGATTTTGCTAGACGATTAGGATTACTTCCTAAAAAATTGCCTGTACCTTTAAATATTAAGGTAGCAAATGAAAAGATAATTCTTGTTGAAGATATTCATAGGAGTTGTTGCGTAGACATACAAGGTTATAAATTATCGGTAGATTTGATACCAATAAAGTTGGGAGAATTCGATGTAATTCTTAGAATGGATTGGTTATTTAACTATGGGGCAATTATAGATTGTCAGAAGAAATGTGCAAATATTAGAATATTGAGACAACCTCAGGTAGTATTTTACGGTAATAGATCGTCGGGGTGTTCGTGTTGTCTTACCATGACATAAACTAGGAAATTATTGAGGAAGGGATGTATAGGTTATCTATGCCATGTTGTTGATACCTAGAGAGTGGGAGCGACCATGGAACAAATACCTATAGTTAAAGAATTCACGAATGTATTTCCAAGTGAATTCCCGGGTCTTCCACCGGATAGGGAGACCGAGTTCGTAATAAAAATTATGCCAGGAGCGGCACCAGTTTCCAGGGCACCGTATCGTATAGCGCCAGTGGAGATTAAGGAGTTGATGGTTTAGTTACAAGAACTGTTGGACAGGAAGTATGTAATAACCCAATATTTTTAATAAAAAAATTTGCGATTTAATTTTATATATATATATATATATAAAGGTGGGAATATGTGCAAAGTAAAGTGTATGTTTCTATGTGATAAATAAATTTATTTATTAGATGTAAATAATTTATTTTTAGACTCATTGATCATTATACATTATATTCTTATAATAAATCAATTTTGTAATAAAAATATTTATTATTTATTTTCCATGAAAATATGATTATGGTATATATGATATGATTATTAGGATTCTTTTGATATGTATTTTATTATATTGGTTAGGTTAATTATTTTAACTTAATTAATGATGGTATGTATGAAGGTTATGTCAGATATGAATTCAAAACCCTAAGTCTAGATTTTAAATAAGGGATGAGAATAATAATATAATATTATTTATATTTCAAAAATATAAACATGTCTGATATGTGTGTAATGTTAATTTATAGATCAGTTATAGTAACACAGTACAAACCTTAGCATTACTGATAAACTATGGTACAAAAGTCAGTTATGACTGTAAGATTTGTTAAGTTAAGTGTTATGTAGTTAATGATCTTTGTTATGTTTACTGTTAATTAGGTAAACCCTAATTAATATCTAGAAACCCTAATTACTAAATTAGAACCCTAATTGATAAGTTATAAACCCTAAGTATTAATTTAGCAAGGTTAATAGTAATTAATATAATATAATGGCTAATTTACACAACCTAGGTGATTAGGAAACCTAGTGTAATTAGGGAACCCTAATCAACATTTTAGAAACTAAGATTTCCATATTTTCCCTTAATACACTGTCGACGTCGGGATTTTTTGATGTCCCTTTTCGTTACTTGTTCTTTGGTGTTCTCATGTTAATTTGAGATTTGTTTGAAAAAACAAGTGAAAAAGGTCCAACATGTATAATGTTGATAATTTGACTTTAAGAGTCGCCAGTTGGTGTATTTAACTGGTTGCACCAACGCAGCCGAAAAGGTTTGCACATTGACCCAGTGATGTGACACTGCTAAACGGGTCTGTGAAACCGAGATTCATTTAGGGTCCGGGGGCTTGGTTATGCGGAGGGAAGGTGTGAGGTACCCCCCGACATCCATGTTGCCACGGTGACCGCCACTTTTCAAAGAAACTGTTATATGAATGCGTGTGTGTGTGTGTGGATCAATGTGCAATTATTTGGAAGTAGTGATATGCCTCGTTGCATCTATATACATAGGGTTTGAATTTTGTTGAAAATTCAGTTTTAAGCAAGATATAGCAATGAAGTTTTATAAAAAAGGTTTTGTCAAACCCTGTGCTCGATAGTAATTGAGGCCTTTGATACTTCTATTTTATTATCTGAATGTTCGGCTTGTTTGCTTTTATTTTCGAGATGCGAGGCATCTACGAGAAAATAATATACAGCAGTGCCGAACTCCTTATGGGAATGACAGTCATCCAAGGGAATTCGATAATCGTAAATAATGTACAAGTCGCTACATTTGGAAAAAAGTCCATCATGGGAACCGAATCTAGATTCAGTAAACTAAATTTGTGCGCATATGATTCCTAGGCTCACATGATACTGCAATTTGTATAGAAAGCAGTAAGCAATTATATATATATATAAAAGCGGTAAATATATATATATATATATATATATGTGTGTGTGTGTGTGTGTGTGTGTGTGTATGATCACCACCACGAAGCAACTCCATGGGGGTCGAAATGTAGATAAAGCAAGAATGTTATCAATCGCCACTTGAGTAAACTCCAGGCGGGACTTGAGTGTAAATAAAGCTATAAAAGCTATCAACTTCCACGAAGTAAACTCTAGGCAGGACGAAATATAAATATATATATATATAAGCAATTAAACGCATCAATATATAAAATCCGTGCTCATCGTATATGTAGATCGACCACAATTTATATATATATATAAATATATATATATATATATAAAAGCAATTAAACACTCTAGACCGAAGTCTAGGCTCAATCGAGGTATAACTCGATAATGTTAATCCATATAAAATTATATACATATATATAAGTATATATATAGAGACAGAAATGAAAACCACGGACCGAAGTTCGGGCAAACACACTCACACGACTCTCAATGTGTATAACAGTGTGTGTTATAATAAGAAGAAAAGCTTTATAAAATGTAAGAAGGCTTATAGTGGGCTGCCAAAGTAGACTTCTATGACTCTATGTGCATAAATACTCAGCTCCTGCCGGACAAAAGATAGCTATATGTGAGATAACAGAAGAGGAAACACTCAATATGGGTGTGTACAGAGTAAATTGGGCAGGGCTTCCTCGCCTTTTCTCTCTCTTTTCTCCCTCAAAATGGCTAACCCTCAGCCTATATTTATAGATTGATGGCCACAGTGTGTACTGTGGCGTACCGGCATGATACACCGCAGGGCTTGGTCGTGGAGGGCCCAGGCTTCGTGGGTCTCATTATCTCAAGCACGGCACTGCAATCGTAATGTCCGCTCGAACTTGCAGAACTTCAATCCGAGCATCCAAACGAGGTATATGTGACCTTCTTCGGACCGATTGTGTCGAGAGTTACGCAATGACATGGATTAGAGGTTGTACAAAGTCAGGAAGAGGGGACCATGCCCATGGTCTTCAAGCTTCAAATTCTATCCGGTGTACTGCCACGCATAATAGTCACTCGGGATTATAACTCCTCGGTTCTTGTGGGACATTGTTGTATGTATGTATATATTGAAGTGTCGAGATGACGCGCAGGTGTTGAAGATGACGTTTGACTCTTCGATGGGGTTATCACCGGTTTGAGTTGAAAGCAAATGTTGCTCAGGGTTACATCTGAGATTGGGCTGCTGCAAGTGTTTGAATGTCACAAGGTCATCTTGTAAGTGCCTGTATGCCCGGTGTTAGCTCTGGGTTTGAGAGATGAGTGCCTCGGTAGGAGGTCTGAGATTGAAGCTGATAGCATGTGTTTGAAACAAGCATTTTCGGAGTTATCACCGGAACTGCAACAGCATTCCTTGGGGTTATCGCCAAGGACGAAACTCGGGGTTACCTCCGAGATTGGAAATGATCCTTCCGGTGTGTGTTCTGGGGTTGAGAATGAGATTCCCAGTGTGTGGTCCAGGTTGTGAACTGATCCTCCGGTAGTATCCGGAATGGAGACCGAACTTCCGGTGGTATCCGGAATGGATGTGAGCTATCTTCCAAGGTTATCTCCGAAAGATGATTTTGCCCTCCTATAATGTTAGTAACAGTTGTGCAAATAAAATTCGAGTGTCTATAGATGCCCCTCTTTATCATATTCATGTAATGCAAGGCATGGATAGGATAAAGAATCCTAGACACTTGAAATGCAAGTGATATAAACATGATGCTATGTGCAGCAATATGATGCAAATGTATGATGCATGATTGTCATGTAATCCTACTGGGATGACAATCAGTGATGGCTTGGACATGCGATCCAAGTCTTCAAGGATGTTGACGTTGGGGCTATCACCAAAGTCTTAAATCCTAGACACTGGCTTATACTCCATAGAGGTGCCTCTTATGTGTAAGAGATCTGTGGGGATAAAGCTTTGTCTGCTTGAGGATGTGTATAACATATTCCCTCATCCTGTTGGAGTTACTACTAATAGCTTATTGTTGTCAGGGATGCCTGACCTTCATTGATGTGTGTATCACCGGATAGATCCCTGCTGGGTGCATTGTCAAGGTTGCTTGACCTTCATTGATGTATGTGTCAATGGTCTCACTGCGTTGTAACCCCCGCCGAGGATACGCGGATGAGTTGCTTCGATGGGTTTACCTGCCATCGGCTGAAACGACGTCAAGGCTGCTTGACCCTCATTGATGTGTGTATCAATGGTTGAATCATACCAGAATTCTTTGGGGATACGATATAGGTTTGAACTTTGTAAATTCTGCGTTCAGAATTTTCTGGCTTCGGGGATACGCTGTTACTGTCATGCTCATTGATGGCATCAGACCTTTGTAAGGTATTGTCGAGCATTATTTGTGAAAGCTGAGGCCACTGGTATCGTATACCTTATTTGCAAGTGAATAACAATGTGGAACATGTGGAGCCAGAGTTTGACACATGAACACCAGGATTTCGGGCTATTCCGCTCAATCGCGTAGCGCTTTTATTCCTGATTTGGCCTTTTCATCTTGCGAAACCTCCTTTGCAACTTTAACTGGGGCGAGCTGGAGGTGTGGGACCCATGTAGGAGTGTCGCAGGTACACCTGCAGCAGCCGCAGGTGGACTTGTGGCCAACCATGGCTATGTAAAGCCCAAAGGTTGCTTTAATAAGTCATTTTCAAGTTGCACGACGAAGGAAATCTGAGAGCTTCTCATCAGACTTGTTGATTTCGGGCAACTTTCTACATATTCTGCTACCGTACAAGCGTTCTTCACTGTCCTGGTAATGTATGCATGTATTCTTTTCCAGTTTCTATCCGTTGGAAAATGACTTATCACATGAAATGCATTTAGACACATAGTAGTGAATATGCATGCTGATATGACTTGATAAAAATATTCAACATAGCAAATGTTAGTATTAAACCATCCTGAACATAATGATGTGATAAAATTTAACTTTTGAAACAGTCAAATTGGCACCTTTTACTGTCATTTCTTATCCTATCTGAGGACAAATGAGTAAAGGCAGACAAGCAAAATAATCCTGGTAATTAGACTACACTTATGGATTTTTTACTGCAATGTATTAAATGCATATAGGATGTATATGACTGTGTATAGGTGTGCTACTGAATGGCCACCTAGTCATGCCTATGTGCATGTGGATAGTCCCATTTACAAAGGGGCTATGGCAAAATTTTCCCAAAACGTAGGAATGAGTAGTCATGCTCTACTGTAGATGTATATTAAAACAATGTATACATGCATGTTAAAAAACTCCAAGTAAGAATTTACCACACCCTTTCTGAGGTGATTTGGACACTTGTTGACCAGATATTATGGATCCGGATCAACCGAGTAGTTCCCGTAGGACCACTTCAGGTGTACGGAGGAGGGCTTCTAAAGAGCCTCAACACCATTCTGTCAGACAGCCTCGTCGTTTGGTGGAGGCGGTGATATGTCCTATCCGGGTTGAAGTTCCGGATGTTGAGGAGGAGGGGGAGGATGTACCAGTCGAGGTTCCTACTCCTGCTGTACGTGTTCCCCGTAGGGAGTTGCCAGGAATTCAAGTGGCGAACCCAGATCTTCTGGGCGACTTGAGTCAGCATCCTTCGGTATACCTGCATGCAAACGAGGTATGAAGTTAGATCTTAATCTTCCTTGTTTCCTATTGATGAGGAGTAAAAGATTCTGATGTTGATCTGCATTTGATGTAGGTTCCCGGCTTCACACAGCCTCGAGGGAACTAGTTTAGCATCCACTCTATGTATCAGGCCTTGCATGATGACTACAGAGCAATTGTACATGGCTGGGGATTTGGAGCGTTCTTTTCCATTCTTCCCTCACATCGTCCCCTCGGGTTACCTCGTGGCATTGTCTCGAGCGGTGGTTTCACTGCACTCACCACTCCATTTATCGGACCGTGAGGTGATGATGACGTTGATGGATTGGCGCTTATCACTGTGTATGGAGTTTGGAGGGATCTAGTGCCTGTACGGCGAGATATTACCCCCCACCGTCAGATCCTTGTTAGGAGTTTCGGCGGATGCGCTCAAAGGGAGGACTGTTCGTACGGGTCCTTTGAGTGTAGATGCTATGAGCGGGCTGTTGAGTGAGCCCATACTCGATGATGTGATCGGCGATTGTTCCTGATGATCATTAGGGGCTGCTTCATAGCAGATAATTCCTCTACGATGTCCTTCGCTTTGATCAGCGCCACTTGACACGTGGACCGTATAGGAGACTATGATTGGGGTTCCTACACCTCTGCCTACTTCCTCAGGGGAATGCGCATGCAATCGCAGGGCTTGACCGAGGCGTGGTTAGGATTCTACCCGTTTCTGCTGGTGAGTGTTTCTCTTATCTTTTCCCATGTATAGGTTAAGAGTGTTGACTGGCAGCAGGTGTTTGCCTTTGTGTTGGTAGTTTTGGGCCTATGAGAGGCTTCCATATCTGCATCTTGTGAGCGTGTTAGGTTTAGATACCTATCCATGAGGACGGCGATGGCATCATTCCATACTGACGGAGGTCCCTGTTGCTGAGGGTTTCACTAATTGTCACCTAAAGCTGGAGTTGTTGACAGCGGGTGTCATCACATGGGTTCCCTACTCTGGGGAGCATTTGGGAGTTGGATTTGAGTATGGGTACCGACCGGAGTTGACGTCGCCGGCCCACCCGCAGGATTCCTCTCTTCACAGATGGAGGATGGGAGCTCTATTTAGGAGAGCGTGCTATTAGGAGCACTATAGGTGAGATCCGTATGCCGATCTTGCCTCCTGTCAAGCGTTATTGGCCTATTTTGTAGTCACCCGTCATTGATATCCCATTGTTGGGGATTGACGATTTTACTTTATCAGAGGGCCCCTGCACTCAGGAGATGTTCCAGCATTGGTGGATCCCTAGTACCATTGGAGCTCAGACCCGCGCCACACAGTTTATGGGGGATGTGGTTCCAGGATCCGTGATAATGATGGATTGGCTAGCCTGTGTCAGAGATCCGACTTATGTGACACAGATTGATAGATTGACCCAGCAGTTGGACCGGGCACATTTTTTCATCCGGCATTTGGGCAGAGATCCTTCAGAGGAAGATACTTTTGATCCTTCCAGCTCTGGCGCTAGCCCCTCAGGTGACCCATATGGCTTTGCCGGTGCAGATCCTCTCTTGTATAGGCCTGACATCCCTGTACATAGAGATCTTGTGACTCAGGAGGAGTTACATCAGGTGGATAGTATCAATGATGTAGACATTGACACCATTGACTTTTTCTGATGTATTTATCTCTTTTGATAGGCCTCTGTTAGCTTTTGGGTAGCTTCGCCCCATTTTCGCTATATCTTTTGATATGCCTCTATTGATTTATTGGGTAGCTTCGCCCCATTTCCCTGTATTTTAGATGTACAGAGATGTATTAGATGATGATATACTTAGGAATGTATGTACGTTTTCATTCCCTATATCATATTGCCATCTATTGTATCATGCATGTTATTATGTTATGCATATGTATGTATGTCCAGAGATACTCAGCATTGACCCCTAGATGGTCTTATGACACTACCGCATGAGATGTCTTCTTCGACGAGTTAGTCAGATTGATCATACCCCACCATTTTTGGTGGTAGGTGGTACGCGCCATGGTATGATAGTATATCACCATCGAGACATGGTGATCGTAGATGATTTTTTCATGACAGATACTATGACCTGTTGATGTTTGTGTTCCCACAGGATTTGTAGAGGGTATGCTCGAGCACTGGGTATCGGAGAGGCAGGTTTTTCGATTTGGGACCCAGGAGTTGACTCCTACTTTGGAGGAGTATGCACGGTTGACGATGCTGCCGTTGGACAGACCTTGCGTGCATATGGCGATTGGAGACATGAGTAGACAGTTCATGACCCTCACCGGATTGAGACGTAGAGTGATATCCCAGCGTTTTCTGTTTGATAGATTTGGCTCTGAGGATAGTTATGCACGGCATTCTGGGGATTTCACCACATTGGAGGATCAGTGGCGTTCAGCCAGAGTGGATGTATTGCTGCTGTGCATATTGTCATACGTCTATATGCCACGATATATGGATGAGCTTGATATCGGCGTTATTATGCCAGTGAGAGCTCTCAGGGAGGGTCGTACCATTATACCGATGATCATTGCAGAGAGTCTGAGGTCAGCTACATACTGCTGCACTTATCCAGCAAGAGTGTTCACAGGTAGCTCGATCATGATGTATGTGTGGTTCATATAACACTTGGGACCGATTGGTACGCTTAGACGGCGGGGGTTTTTCTTCACCCATGATATATCCATGTCATACTCCTTTCAGCCTGCGGAGTGTACAGATGCTACATCGTGGTTAGCTTTCTTGGCAAGGATTAGAGACCCGTTTGCTATATTGCCGTGTTCAGGGCTTAGCTCACCCTACAGCTTCATTACTCATGCTCTGGGCATGGATTACCTCCCTCTGGCTGGATTGAAGGGCATGATTACTTACCACCCACTGGCCGTGATGTGTCAGTTTGACCAGTTTCAAGATTTTCATCCTTATGAGGGGGCAGCGAGTCAGCACTTTGCTTCACACCATTTATCAGTGGAGGACAGATCCAAGTTGTATGCATGTTGAGATCAGTGAGAGCTGGCTGTGTTTTCTGTTAGTCATCCAGGTTGTTCTGCAGAGTATTCCGCATGAATGGAGACAGAGACTGCATTGGGTGTGGTAGTATCCACAGTGCAGGAGACTGATTCTGACGATAAGGAGCCTGTAGAGGAGGTTATTATTCCCATTGATGATTTAACTGCTGGGCTACCAGCATTTGTGATGGATTCTCCCACCCCGAGTGCCACTGTTACTTAGTATTCGGCACAACTTCTAGAGCAGAGCTTACATCTGATGACCTATGAGAGAGATCAGGCTAGGGTCGCGATGTTGACAGCTCTTAATGGGAGAGACGCCGCTCTATTGGAGAGGGATGAGGCTAGATTAGCCAGGGATGCATTGATAGTGGAGTGGGATGCCGCCTTATCTGCTAGGGATGTGGCCATCGCAGATGCATTTCTTGATGAGATCCGGATGTGATGATCGCTCTTACCGACATGAGTGCTTACATTGATGAGCATTATGCCACTATGCAGTTAGCCTCTGTTATGCTAGCTCGTGTAGATACCCTTGGGCAGGAGCTTGCAGAGTTACCTCCGTCTTTAGAGAGGGATGCCATGTTAGATCTGATAGTCCGTATGTATACAGATCTGTAGATAGCTTTGTATTTTCCTGCACAGACTAGCTTAGCCATTTTGTCATGTACAGCACATATGTATATATCAAACAGTATTATGTATGGCAGGGAAATATATTTTGATTCACTTCCCTTTCAGTTATGCCTTGATACTTGCTTGATATTTGCCTGTTTCTTCAAGGCCTTGTAATCTTGATGCATTCTGAATTTATCCTTGATAGATGGACATTGAGATGTCGCAAGATCTCTCAGAATGGATTATTGATTTCTGTATGTCCCTACCATCTTTGGTGTCTTGGGACTGGTGTCTGTATGGAATGTGGAGAGGAAGATGGTTTCTTCCTCTCTGAGATTGACCGCACCACAGATGGTCGCCAGTACTTCTATTTGTGAGAAGCCTAGTTAATTCCATCTCTTATGGGTTGGTATTGCTGATAAGTGGGTTTTACACCTACTTATTGATAGCAATTCACGCGAACTATGCCCATCTCAAGTACATTTTAGTGTGTTTTTAGTTGCATTTCATGATATTTTACATTGCATATACTTAAAACTCCTTTGGTGTAAAAGTGCAAGATATGGCATAATTTAGTGATGTTAGATGGCATGAGGCTGATGGATGCATGGCATGAGGATCAAGTGGAGATATGACACTGAGAATGGATGAAGGAAGAGGGACATGACAAAGAAGAATGAGCAAGATAACTTGAAGCGAAGCAGCAATGAGAACCGTAATCCAGATCGCGAAGCCACGCAGCGGCTACAGAGACCAACCACAGGCGTCGCCGACCACCGAAGTTTGTCAGAAATTGCATACCACGCTACCAAGACGAGGATTACATAGGAAGACCGCGCGCCCGCGCGTGATGAACGAAGTTGCTGAGCTGTTTTGTTTTAATTTTATTTTTGAGAGTTGTAATTAATTAAAAACAATTTTGACTGGTGTCAAACGTATGATTTATTATTTTTTACGTATTTTCATATTGGGAATGAGGGTTTACAATTTGAGAGAGATTCCAACGTAGAACTAAGCCTAAACTCCATCTTTTCTAATTCTTCTTGGGATTTTCAATCATTGTGGAAAACTATTGTTCGTTTGCTGGATTTTAATGCGCAATTGAACGTTATTATTGGATTATAATCAGCAATTGGGTTTGATCGTTTCTATCCTTTCTTTTTCAATTGTTTGCTTATTAGTCATGTTTAGCTTTGATCCCATGATGGCTTTTGGTTCAGTTATGAGCTAAACTCCATTATGGGATTCTAACAGATTTTAATATGTAGTTTAATTGCATACTTAACTACTGGATTGTTTTACATATCAATAAGGAATTTCTATCATGGTTGATTTGCATGCATGAATGCCTGATCACCATTTGATTTAAGTACTTGTATGGAATTGAAAGATAACATGCGAGTATGGATTGTAATCATGATAGCATGCGTATATGGGGCTGTTTTGGGTAGCTTTGTATTTCGTGAATCAAATAGACATATATTGTTTCACCGTATGAGTTAAAATAAGGGCTTGTGCTTAAATTCAATATAGTTGCAATTTCTCATAGACATATAGTGATTTTGGTTATATTGATGATTACATGGTGTCTATTGCATGTGGATGTTATGTAAGTATGTCATAATGCATTGAAAAATGGTTATGTCTACATTAGTGCTCTTGGCTACTTTCCTGTGATATGTGAATGAACACCTGTTGAGTTTGGGGGTGCTGCTACGGATGGTGCGAGTAATCTTGCATGCTGATTTGGGGTGTCGCTACTGGATGATCTGAATGAACACCTGTTGAGTTTTATTGAGATTTGTGATACATTCAGATACAACGGTGTGTTGGAGGATGCTATCAGACTTAGGCTATTCCCATTCTCATTGAGGGATAAGGCGAGAAGTTGGTTGCATTCTTTATCGTCAGGGTCAATCACTACATGGGAGGATTTAGCACAGAAATTCTTAGCAAAATTTTTCCCAATGGCTAAGACTGCAAAGATGAGAATAGCTATATCTCAGTTTGAACAACAACAAGGTGAGTCCTTATAGGAAGCATGGGAGAGATATAAAGAGATGCTACGGAAGTGTCCACATCACGGCATGCCGAATTGGATGGTGATCAATACGTTTTACAATGGATTGGGATGGCAGTCGAGACCTATTGTAGATGCAGCTGCAGGAGGGGCATTATGGGCAAAGAGCTATGAAGAGGCCTATAACCTTATCGAAACTATGGCAGCAAATGACTTTCAAAATCCTACATCTCGGATGCCACAGCCCAAGGTTGTAGGTTTGTTGGAGGTGGATGTTATTACTCAGTTGTCGGCACAGATGGCAGCTATGGCGAAGAAGATAGATACAATAACAGAGAGCAAAGTGAAAATAGTTGCCTTCATATGTGAGATTTGTGCGGGGTCACACTCGACAGATCAGTGTGCTATCAGCTCGAAGTCGGTACAGTATGTGAATAATTACAGGAAAGACCAAGGATAGTTTCATAACACATACCACCCCAACAACCGAAATCATCCAAACTTCACTTGGTCAAATAACCAAGGGAATCAGCTGAATCAACAATTTCAGGCACAACCATCTCAGCCACAGTTTACATCACAACCACCATTTTCGCCGGGATTTTCTCAACAACAACAACATCACACTCCAGCTGCACCTCAGCAAGAAAAGAAATCGGAAGTGGGGGAGATGATGTTGAAGTACATGGTAAACACGGAAGTTATGATCAAAAGCCAAGCAGTGGCTATTAAGAATTTGGAGACTCAGATGGGGCAAATGGCAAGCATGCTTAACAACAGGCCCCAAGGTTCTTTGCCAAGTAATATAGAGACAAATCCAAGAAGAGACGGGAAGGATTAGTGTCAAGCGATCACCTTGAGGTCTGGGAAAAATATTGCAGGTACTGATAGTCGCGCGCTCGCGCCTGGTTATACTAAGGAGGCCACGCGGCCGTGCGAGGCAGAGCAGTTGACTGCTGAGAAAGAAAATCTGGAAAATTCTTAGATACAACATGAAGAGAAAGATAAATTAAGTTCAGAGGAAAAGCTTAAGAGTACAGTACCACCAGTTCACACTCGAGTTCCGTATCCGCAGAGGTTAAATAAGCAGAGGGAAGATAAGCAATTCAGCAAGTTTCTGGAGGTATTTAAAAAGCTGCAAATTAACATACCTTTCGTCGAGGCATTGGAACAAATGCCAAGCTATGCAAAGTTCATGAAAGGTATATTTTCAAGGAAGAGGAGATTAGACGAGTTTGAGACGGTAGCCTTGACAGAGGAATGCAGTGCAATGCTTCAGCAGAAATTACCTCCAAAGCTGAAGGATCCAGGCAGTTTCATAATTTCGTGCACAATCGGGAAGATGAGTTTCAGTAAGTGTTTATGTGATCTTGGGACAAGTATCAATTTGATGCCCTTGTCAGTATTCAATCAATTGGGATTGCTGGCTCCAAGGCCGACAAACATTTCTTTGCAGCTAGCTAATAGATCCATCACGTATCCACGGGGAATTGTTGACGATGTGTTGGTAAAGGTGGACAAATTTATCTTTCTGGCTGACTTCACCATCTTAGATTACGAGGAAGACAAAAGCATACCAATCATACTGGAGAGACCATTCTTAGCTACAGGCAGGACTTCGATAGATGTGCAAAAAGGGGAACTCACGATGCGTGTACATAATCAGGAGGTTACCTTTAATGTCTTCAAGGCAATGAAGTTCCCAACAGATGAAGAAGAATGTTTCCGGGTTGATTGGGTGGATCGGGCCCTAAATGATGAGGTATAGAATTTGGTGAACTATGAACCATTGAGGTGTGTAACTGGTAAAAATTCAGAGTTAAAGGTAGAGCCAGTGATGAAAGCTGAAGTCATTAAAGTGAGGGGTGAGTTGGACAGGCAGAAAGCCACCTCAATTCTTCCTTTGACGTGAGATTCAGAGATAGTCAAGCTAATTGACTATAACTTAGCGCTAGATGGGAGGCAACCCATTATTTCTATCTCTATTTTCTTTTTAATCATTCAGTTTAGGTTGCTTTGGTTAGTTCATCTTCATTTCATTTTTTGATAGTTTGTCTATTTTGCATAATTGAGTGGGTAGCAGGATTTGCATTGAGAATGTTTGAAATAGGTTAGAGTTTATTTGGTTATTAATTCATGCCTTAATAGTGTGTATTAATGTCTATGTAGGTATCTGCAATTGAAGTCATCACTTATATGCAGATTGGAATTAAACATTAGCAGTGCAGATATCAGGATCGCGCGGCCGCGCAAGAAATGTAGTACAAATGTGCGCAACCGCGCGTCATGCCGATCAGAGCATAATTCACACTCGCGCGCCCGCGCACGCAACCCATTGAACACTCGCGTGGCCGCGCGCGACACCGGACTGAGACAGTTTTAAAAGTTTTAAAAATGTGTTGGAGATTAGTTGTACTCTCATTTCAAATTATAACAAAAGCGCAATCACAGTGTTCTCTCCAAACCGCATGTCTCTTCATTTCATCTCTCATCCGTTACAAATTGAAGCCGTACATTTTGGTTTCACCACGATTCTCTCCACGTTCACCACTCTACCCACGACCATATTTTGTAGTATAAACTAGGGTTTCAAGAGTGGGTGTGCAACATCAGTTTGGGAGTATTCTTCTGCTATCACTCCATCTCAAGCAAAGTTTCATCTTCTCTATCCACTGCAAATGGGTCCTAAGCGAGCTCGCTCCATATCATCTTCTTCTTCATCTTCCTCTGGCAGTCAAGGGGAGGATATTGTCGATCACAACAAACTTCTATGTTTGGAAGCCCAACAGGAGTACTAGCAAATTGTAGCTAAGACATTCGTGAAAGAAAGGGGATTCAAACCAGAAGGACAAGATGGGCAGTTATGTGACATAATCCATGAAAGAGGCTGGGGTGGACTGACTGCCACTCCCATGCCCATTCCGATGAGCATAGTCCGAGAGTTTTATGCCAATGCCAAAGTCACCATGAGCGGTATCTCTATTGTTCACGGTTTCGAGATAGACTACAGACCCACCGCTATCAGAACCATTTTCAGAATCAGTGATACACCGCCAACAGGGGCTACTAACTGGGTCACCGGTGCACATATGGAAACAGACTTGGAATTGGCTATCGCTGAGTTGTGTGTGCCTGGCATGAAATGGACGTATAAGTTTCAAGCCGGCACAAATCAGCCTTGCATATTCCCAGCCGCAGCCCTGAACCGATATGCAAAGGTGTGGAATCTGTTCATTTGTGCTAAGCCAGTACCTTCGTCTCATCAGCACGAGATCACAGCGGAAAAGGTAATTATTCTATGGGGCATAATCACCGGAAAATACATTGACGTTGGCCATCTCATCCATCAAAATATGCTGCGATATGTATGGGGAAGCACCACTGGGAGCATTCCACACACGTCAGTGGTAGCTATGTTATGTGCTCATCAGGGATGCAACTGGGGCAACGAACAAATGTAAAACTCGAGCCAGGACATCACTCATGCCACCATTACAAAATTTGAAGATTGGGCAGGAGGCGTACCGCACCCATGAGGAAGAGGATTTATCCTCTAGCCCACTTTCCCAGAGCCATCACAGCAGCCCTCTCAGACAAATGAGGGATGTAAGACCCCAACTTATTATTAATGAAATTTAATTTATTATTTTGAAATAGTAAAGGTTGATTTGATTAATGTGGATAGTTAGGGGTAAAATACGCAAATATTTCAAAATAAGCAAGTGGTTATAAAATATTCATCATTTGTCGGGGAATATTCGTTTGGTCGTGGAATATTCGTGATCGCTTCGGGAATATTAAATTTACAGTAGCGACCATGTGTGGGCCCCATAACGGAAAGCGATTGGATGAAGAAAACGACAAATATAAGTTGTTTAAAAATAACTAGGCGTAGTTATATCTTTATTATCTTGTTAAAATACTAAATTGGTTAAAACACAAGAAGCATACCGGTATTGCACCAATTATTGATTCTTACGTAAGAAGGCACTACTCAATAATGGTTACAAAGAATTCTCGCTCAAGATATTTTATTGATTTAATAATTGTTGCGTTGATATTTTATATTCTTTGTTGTTTCAATAATTGTCATTACACAAGATTTTTCATTATCGAAGCAATAATTCATATTATCCGAATAATATTATTAGATAACATTATTGGCAATGTCTAGAAAGTTACATCTAAGGAGAGGTTTGGTCACCTAATAATTGCTTGCCAAGAAGGAGAAATTCTTATTGAAATCCCCTCTTCCGGGAACCGCACTGGTTGTCAATATTGTGATTCGTAATATTATTTGTGAATAATTAATTATTGATTCATATGATGAGGAAAATATTGATTTTATGTGGATATAGATGGAGAAAATTTTTAATGTGACAATTGTTGAAAATTGAAATTTTATCTTTTTCTGATAAAATAATTCATTTAAATATATTATTATATTTTAATAATATAATAATGGTGATATTTTTACAACGAATGTGGGATATATGAGTATACGAGGAGGAAGAGTATTTTTGTTGCAATAAATGTTTAAAACATGTTAAACATGTCATGTGGACCCCATTTATTCGATTTGAAATTTGATTATAGCTTGTAAAATCGCCCATTTGTATATTTCGGTCAATTTCTGTTTGGAATTTGGAAAAACTTTCTTCTGCAAAGTTGTAGAGAATTGAATTTCCTATAAAAAGTCGCGAGATTCGAATTTTTTGATAAAAGGGCTATTTATTATGAATTATTGAAGTTCCGAAGCTCCGAAATAATTGATTTTTGGAAGTTTTAATTATTTAAATTAAGAAAACGTTTTTAATGTTTTGTAACATGGTGGCTGATGTCTTGGACCAAATTAGTGGGCGTAGGGAAATTTGAAAAATAATATTATTAATTTATTAAATTTTCGCTTTGGTGTTCTAAGCAATTTCCTATAAATAGGTGCTTGGGTTAGAATTGAAAATCACACCGTAAAGCTCAAGTTTTTCTCTCTATATTATCGAGCGTATTCTTGTGAGTATTTTGAGTATACTTTGAGTATTGCTATACTTGGTGCAAGTCCAAGTCATAGCCTTTATATCAGGTGTTTATTTTAAGTCTTGATCTTTCGAAATGAGGATATTATTATTTTTTCAGTAATGATATTATTTCTTCAATATCATTATCTTTGAAATATTGATCTGAAGTTTTTATCAAATTTGGAACTTTTGGTGTCTGAGTTACTATTCACGATACTGGCACTATTCACGATATCGACATTATTTACGAATACAAGACTATTCATCGAAAAATGAAAATTTTCCTTTTTCGTTCAAAATATCTATTCGGATACTAGCTTTGATTGTATCCATGTTTTGATCATTCTTGAATTTTACACCACTATGATTATTTTTTGAGGTATTTTTGGACGTGGATAAAACCAAGTACGAATCCTTAATCCTTAATCCTTGTCATTTTGTTTCTTTGGATTCGTTTCTTTTAAAAAAAATTCATCATCTTCAAATTTTAAATGATGATATTATGGAATATCTTTGGCCAGTAGTGCAAAGATGAATGATTTTGAAGAATATCTTTGGCCCGTAAAGTGCAAAGATGAGCAGTGTTTAGATGAACATGATTAATCGATGAATATCTTTGGCCTGTAGTGCAAAGATGAATATTTGATTCGAGATGTATATTGATTGATGTTACGGGGATAAAAGATGAGCGGTGAACTTTTAAATTCATACATAGAAGATAGTAGTTTGCATTCTCTACTTAACTCTTCTAATGAATTATTATTTCACTGCGTAATATTGATTTAAAATTTGTTGTCTATTGTATTCTATTAGATTTTTTCCTGTTGAAGACTAATGATAATTTGTTGTATATTATCTTAGTCATAATATTCTTCTTTGGGCTAGTTGAGCTCACCCTTTTCCTTTTGTTCCATTTTTCTTCTCGTGGAGGCGAGAATATAGCGAGTATGTAGCCTGGGGTATGGAATGAAGGTTCTAGAAAGAGTTGTTTAGTAGTCCTCACCATTTTTGTAAAATAATGTATCAATAAATGTGATGAGGATTTATTTGAGTATAGATATTGTCTAGAAGATAATATTTGTATTCAAACTCACAGTTTTACTGTTGTAATAATAAAGTTGTAGTTGTTTCTGTACCATTTATTGACAACTCAGAATGGGTGATGTATACCTATTTTGGGGGCGTCACAAGGGAGGCCCATCAACGCAAACACATGCTGCCCATAGTGATCGCCAGCTCCGAAGGTTGGAGCGTAAGGTTGATGCCATGTACGATAATTTTGGAGCGTTTGCTACGGGACTCACGAGGGCCTTGGCCGAGGCTTTTGCATAGCAGGGGACGATGTTAGAGTGGCCTCAGTTCGGGACAGCAGTGCCATATCCACCACCAGATTCACCACCCGAAGAGGGTGGTGCCACTGATCATTAGGGGAGTTTTCTTTACCCTTTACCTTCATTCACTGGGACATTGAATATTATAAGTTTGGGGGTATTGGGGTACTAGGATAGTTGCATGTAGTTTTTGCATGATTAGGTTAGATTTTTGCATGTTTATTTGCATGTTTCATGTTTAGTTTGATAATTTATTTGTTTATGTGTTAGAATTTTTTTTTAGTTTAAATGTCTCACAAAGTCTAGCTTTATGGAAATCTTGTCTAGCCAGTGATGATAGTGAATTGTGAAGGATTTTTGAGTATTTTGGATAACATGAACGTAGTTAGAATGTTTTACACGGTGAAATTCATGTTGCTGTTTAAATGCTTTCGGTTTGCACGGATGTGTTCATAATCACTTGTAGGTATAAGAAGTATGTGTTGCATTGCCCGATAGAAAATGTAGTTTTAAAAAGAGAAATATGTGGAACATGGATGTAGACTTGCAAAACATTGACATTCAAACTTTGGGAAAACATGGGTATACTATGTATACAAAAAAAACGAATAGCAAAAACGTGGCTAGTCTTATTTCGGGGCCCTGGCTACTTGAGTAAGTATGCCCGAGGGGATTGTCTCTACACCTAGCGCCCTAAGGTCTTTCATGGTCTGGGAGTCGTTGGTTGAAAGCTCGCTAAGGGGTAGCAGTGTTGCCTAATGGAATAAGGCATTGCACAGTCATGTGAAAAAAAATGAAAAGAAAAAAAAATATAGCAGTAAACACCGTGGGAAAGAGCGAAAATCGCCCTCGTGAGTAGCAATAAAGCAATTAAACCCATTGTAGAACCTTAGTTTGTGTTGATATGTTGGAACAGTTTTTGTTGCATAAGTATACATGAGTCTTGATTTAGACTATAATTTTCTGTTTTGAGCAATTTAGCATATATATTCTTTGCTTAAATCAAGTTTTGGTGAACATAACACACACACACATATGTATATATCAAACAGTATTATGTATGACAGAGAAATATATTTTGATTCACTTTCCTTTTAGTTATGCCTTGATACTTACTTGATATTTGCCTGTTTCTTCAAGGCCTTGTGATCTTGATGCATTCTGAACTTATCCTTGATAGATGGACATTGAGATGTCGCAAGATCTCTCAGAATGGATCATTGATTTCTGTATATCCCTACCATCTTTAGTGTCTTGGGACTGGTATCTGTATGGAATGTGGAGAGGAGGATGGTTTCTTCCTCTCTGAGATTGACCTCACCATAGATGGTCGCAAGTACTTCTATTTGTGAGAAGCCTAGTTAATTCCATCTCTTATGGGTTGGTATTGCTGATAAGTGGGTTTTACACCTACTTATTGATAGCAATTCACGCGAACGATGCCCATCTCAAGTACATTTTAGTGTGTTTTTAGTTGCATTTCATGATATTTTGCATTGCATATACTTAAAACTCCTTTGGTGTAAAAGTTCAAGATATGGCATAATTTGGTGATGTTAGATGGCATGAGGCTGATGGATGCATGGCATGAGGATCAAGTGGAGATATGCAACTGAGAATGGATGAAGGAAGAGTGACATGACAAAGAAAAATGAGCAGCATGATGTAAGCGATGGCAATGCAGCAGAACCGTAATCCAGATTGCGAAGCCGCCATGGCGCATGTGGCTACATAAAGCCAACACACACGCTACTGCATGTCGACCACCTAAGTTGTACAGAAATTGCAGACCGCATATACCGCCGAGGATTACACAGAAGATCGCTACCAAGACGCTGATATGATCAAGTCATTTGAAATGCTTTTGTTTTAATTTTTATTTTTGAGAGTTGTAATTAATTAAAAACAATTCTAACTGGTTTCAGACATATGATTTATTAGTTTTTATGTATTTTCATATTGGGAATGAGGGTTTACACTTTGATAGAGATTCCAACGTAAAACTAAGCCTAAACTCCATCTTTTCTAATTCTTCTTGGGATTTTCAATCATTGTGGAAAACTATTGTTCGTTTTCTAGATTTTAATGTGCAATTGAACGTTATTATTGGATTATAATCAGCAATTGGGTTTGTTCATTTTTATCCTTTCTTTTTTAATTGTTTGCTTATTAGCCATGTTTAGTTTTGATCCCATGATGGCTTTTGGTTCAGTTATGAGCTAAACTTCATTATGGGATTCTAACGAATTTTAATATGTTGTTTAATTGCATACTTGACTGTTAGACTGTTTTACATATCAATAAGGAATTTCTATCATGGTTGATTTGCATGCATGAATGCCTGATCACCATTCAATTTAAGTACTTGTATGGAATTGAAAGATAACATGCGAGTATGGATTGTAATCATGATAGTATGCGTATATGGGGCTATTTTGGGTAGCTTTGTATTTCGTGAATCAGATAGACATATATTGTTTCACCGTATGAGTTAAAATAAGGGCTTGTGCTTAAATTCAATATAGTTGCAATTTCACATAGACATATAGTGATTTTGGTTATATTGATGATTACATGGTGTCTATTGCATGTGGATGTTATGTAAGTAGGTCATAATGCATTAAAAAATGGTTATGTCTACATTAGTGCTCTTGGCTACTTTCCTGTGATATGTGAACGTTGTGACGCCCCCAAAATAGGTATACACAACACCCATTCTGAGTCGCCAAATACATGGTACAGAAACAACTACAACTTTATTATTACAACAGTAAAACTGTGAGTTTGAATACAAATATTATCTTCTAGATAATATCTATACTCAAATAAATCCTCATCACATTCATTGATACATCATTTTGCAAAAATGGTGAGGACTACTAAACAATCCTTTCTAAAACCTTCATTCCATACCCGACTGCGTACTCGCTTATATTCTCGCCTCCCGAGAAGAAAAATGGAACAACAAGGAAAAGGGTGAGCTCAACTAGCCCATAAAGAATATTATGACTAAGATAATATACAACAAATTATCGTTAGTCTTCAACAGGAAAAATCGATAGAATACAATAGACAACAAGTTTCGAGATCAATATTCGCATGCGGAAATAATAATTCATAGAAGAGTTACGTAGAGAATGAAATCTACTATAATCTATGAATTTAACGATCCATCATCAATATTTTATCCTCGTAACATCAATCAATATACATCCGAATCAAATATTCATCTTTTTGCACTCTGAGCCAAAGATATTCATCGATTGGTCATGTTCATTTAAACACTGTTCATCTTTGCACTACTGTGCCAAAGATATTAATCAATCGATCATGTTCATCTCAACACTGTTCATCTTTGCACTACTGTGCCAAAGATATTCTTCAGAAATCATTCATCTTTGCACTACAGCCAAAGATATTCTTAAGAAATCATTCATCTTTGCACTACATGGCCAAAGATATTCCATAATATCATCATTTAAGACCGAGGATGATGAAAATATTTTTTAAAGAAACGAATCCGGTGAAACAAAATGACAAGGATTAAGGATTAAGGATTCAGTACTTGGTTTTATCCACGCCCAAAAATACCTCAAAAATAATCATAGTGGTGTAAAATTCAAGAATGATCAAAACATGGATACAATCGAGCTAGTATCCGAATAGATATTTTGGACAAAAAGAAGAAATTTTATTTTTCTATTGAATAGTGCCGATATCGTGAATAGTGTCAGATATCGTGAATAGTGCCAGATACGTGAATAGTAACTCCGACACCAAAAGATAGAAATTCCACAAAAACATCTTCACGCTTCATGAATAGTACTCGTGAATAGTAACTCGTGAATAGTAACTCATGAATAGTAACTTCGTGAATAGTAACTCGTGAATAGTAACTCATGAATAGTAACCCATGAATAGTAACCCGACATGAAAAAGTTCCAAATTTGATAAAACTTCAGATCAACATTTCAAAGATAATGATATTGAAGAAATAATATCATTACAAAAAATAATATCCCTTACCTCGAAAGATCAAGACTTCTAATTTAGAATCGGTATATAGTCTTTGAAGGAACTTGCAAAATCTCTAGCAATACTCAAAGTATACTCAAAATACTCACAAGAATACGCTCAAAATATCGAGAGAGAAATAGAGAGAAAACTTCAGGTTTACGGTGTGATTTTCAATTCTAACCCAAGCACCTATTTATAGGAAAATGCTTAGAACACCAAAGCGTAAAATTTAATATAATATTAATATAATTATACAAATTTTCCTTAGCCCACCTTTTGGTCAAAACACCAGCCACACATGTTAATGATGTCCAAAAAAATACAAAAACGTTTTTCTTAACAAAAATAATTTAAACTCCCAAAAATCAATTATTTCAGAGCTTCGGAACTTCAATAATTCATAATAAATAGCCCTTTCATCAGAAAATTCGAATCTCACGAGTTTTTATAGGAAATTCAATTCTCTACAACTTTGCAGAAGAAAGTTTTCCAAATTCCAAACAAAAATCGACCGAAATCCACAAACAGGCGATTTTACTGCTATAATCAAATTTTGGATCAATAATTGTGTCCACCAACACACAAAACATGTGTTAAACATTTAATGCCACAAAATACTCTTCCTCCTCATATACTCATATATCCCACATTCATTGTAAAAATATCACCGTTAATATATTATTAAAATAATATATTTAAATGAATTATTTTATCGGAAAAGATAAAATATTAATTTTCAACAATTGTCATTTTAAAATTTTCTCCATCTATATCCACATAAAATCAATATTTTCCTCATCATATAAATCAATAATTAATTATTCACAAATAATATTTAGAATCACAATATTGACAACCGTGCAGGTCCTCAGAAGAGGGGCTTTCCAATAAGAATTTCTTCTTCACTGCGCCTTGCAATTAGATGACCAAACCTCTCCTTAGAGCAGAACTTTCTAGACATTGCCAATAATGTTATCTAATAATATTATTCAGATAATATGAATTATTGCTTCGATAATGAAAGATATCGTGTAATGACAATTATTGAAACAACAAAGAATATAAAATATCAACAAGCAATTATTAACTCAATAAAATATCGAAGAAGTAATTATCGTAACCATTATTGAGTAGTGCCTTCTTCACGTAAGAATCAATAATTGGTGCAATACCGTGCTTCTTGTTCAACAACGGCGTATTAGTGTGTTTTAATCACCGGGTATTCCAACAAGATAACTAGCAACAACTACGCCTGTTATTTAAAAACAACTTATATTTGTCGTTTTTTTCATCCAATCGCTTCGTTATGGGGCCCACACATGGTCGCTACTGGCCGCATTTAATATTCCCAAAAAGATGAATATTCCACGACCAAACGAATATTCCCGACAACAATGAATATTTTATAACCACTTGCTTATTTTGAAATATTTGCGTATTTAACCCTTAACTATCCACATTAATCAAATCAACCCTTACTATTTCAAAATAAAGGAAATTCCTTTTATTTAAAAATTTAGGGTCTTACAACCTCCCTCCTTATGAAATTTCGTCCTCGAAATTGACGACGATTCTGGTGTTTTGAAAAGGTGAGAATACCTCGCTTTCATTTTCGTTTTCAATTCCTGTGTCATTTCCTCTATAGCATGATTCCTCCACAAAACTTTAACTTGTGGTATGACCTTTCTTAGCGTAGGGACATGCTCCTTCCTATCCAAAATCTTGGATGTACCTCCTCATACGTTAAGTCTTGGCTATCTCGTCCGGTTCTAACTCAATAACGTGGTTGGGTCTTTCACATTTTCTGAAGTACGGATATGTGAAACACATTATGAACACGAGACATACTCGGAGGTAACGCAAGTCTATAAGCTACATTTCCTACTCGGTCAAGAATTTAAAATGGACCGATAAATCGTGGATTGAGCTTTCCTCTCTTCCCAAATCTTGTAACTCCTTCCATGGAGAAACTCGCAACAATACATGATCCCCTACACTAAATTCCACGTCCTTTCGATGAAGATTCGCATAACTCTTTTGTCGATCTTGTGCCGCTTTGTATCGTTGTCGAATCATTAGTCATACGTACTTAACTCGGGTCCCAACAATGTTGCTTCACCCACCTCATCCCAACATATTGGAGAACGACATTTTTGTCCATATAATGCTTCGAATGGAACCATGCCTATATTTGTTTAATAACTATTGTTGTATGAGAATTCCACCAATGGCAAGTACTTATCCCAACTTCCTTTGAAATCTAGGACACAGAGTTTTAATATATCTTCAAGAGTTTGAGTAGTCCTTTCGATTGCCCAACCCGTTTGAGGATGGTATGCCAAACTGAATCGTAAATTCGTGCCCATAGCTTTCTACAAACTAACCCAAAACTATGGATACTGGCATGCCATGCAATCTCACAATCTCATTTACGTACATATACGAGAAAAGACGTTCAAGGAATAAGTCTCTCGATCGATAAAAAATGAGCGAGACTTGGTTAATCTATCAACAATAACCCAAATAGCATTGATGCCTTGAGAAACCGTAGGAAGACCCGTAATTGAAATCCATAGTAATGTGTTCCCACTTCCATTAGGAATCTCAAGTGGTTGCAACGGACCCTTAGGTACAAGATGCTCTCGCCTTTACACGTTGGCAAGTTAAACACATCGAGATAAACTTTGCAATCTCTCTCTTCATATTGCTCCACCAAAATGTATGTTGAAGATCATAATACATTTTGTTACTCCCCTGGATGGATTGCAAACAATGTGTTGTGTGCCTCCATCATGATTCTATGCTTCAAATCAAAATCATTAGGAATGCAAAGTCCGGAGTTGACTCAAGTATTCCTTCTTCATCAATTCCCGCCCTAATAGCTCCTTCTTGTACTTTCTTTACGCATCATTTCCGGATTCGGTGGCTTGAGCAACCTTAACTTTTTCTATTAAAGTTGGCTCTATCGCGTATACTTGACATCATCGCTTTTCGTTCCCACATATGATCTTCTACTACTCATCGCGTCGCCTACCACGCTCGCGCTTTCCAGGATGGCATGGTTAGAATATGTCTTTGAAATGAGTCTCCTCTTGAGTTCTTGGAAAATCTTCTCGCATTCCTCGCTCCATAAGAATTTTGTATCTTTTCGAGTCACTAAGTTAACGGAATAGCGATTCGAGAATATCCTTCAACGAATCTCGATAATAACCAACTAAGCCTAGAAAGCTACGTATTTCGATTCTTGACTTAGGTTGCTCTCAATCGTGACTCATATCCCAATCTTGGATAGCACGTCACAATGACACCTATCGATTTACTATCGCATC
The DNA here is from genome assembly GCA_020205615.1 of Panax quinquefolius. Taxonomy (NCBI): domain Eukaryota; kingdom Viridiplantae; phylum Streptophyta; class Magnoliopsida; order Apiales; family Araliaceae; genus Panax; species Panax quinquefolius. The sequence goes on along the minus strand of CM035154.1, from coordinate 78,828,363 downwards.
GAATATGGCGTCCCTACTGAGAGAGAGTTCGGCAGGTGAATTCCACAAAGGAAGTCACAAGATAAAGGCTCAGTACCAAATTCTATAGTTGAATTTTAACTCCTCAAGTTCAATAGAGCCATTCGATATGAGATTTTAGAAATGAGTTTTGTCTAGGGTTCAAAGTCGATACAAAATTTAATATCGAGCTTTGGGAGTAAGCAAGAAATTCTTGAAAATACGTCGGGAAAAATCAATAACAATGGGAATATTATTCAAATCGACGTGTCTTTATTCAAATCCATAACATGGACTAAGAAAATTTGACATCCGTAATAAACGAATGACTTCATGACTTGATATGAAAATGTTTGACTACAATGGTTTTATTGCTTGAATTGAATAACAAAGTTGCTTAGGAATATGAAAACTAACAACCTTAAGAAAATAATCAATTTCGGCATGATGAGTAGTTAACCTTAAAATCACATCAAAAACAAATATCTCTATAGAAATAAGGTTAACGTGTAATGTGATAGTGCCACTGACTGAATCAAGCAAGATTTATAAACAATGGATGTGATGAAAGTTTCTCCTAACGGAGTTTCCACAGATAGGTCAAAGTCTAATTTCTCCGAGTCAAGTTTAAGCGTTGAGCGCAAGTAAGAGAGATAAAAGAATGGGTAGAACCGATATCTAGTAAGGTATATACTTCGCAAGAATTTATAATTGACTAACCCGTGCTAACTTCGTTCGGGTTCCTTGCATTTTGATGGAAGTCACGACAAACGCTCTTCCCGAAATCGTTGACTTTGACTTTTTCGGGACGATCTTTTGAGTCACCGAATCCCTAATCGAACTAGGTTTCGCCACCGCATAATCTCGAAAGCGATATGTCCTTCCTTTCCACAACTATAGCATACCTTAAACTGTTGTGGGCGTTTTCAATGAAATGTCCTCTTTCCGCATTTGTAACATACGATAGGTGGTCGTTCTCCTCCTTAAAACTAGTTACATCTGGCGCCGACGCGTCTTCACATGGTCGTTGTTGAATCTCCTCTTTTTAAAATCTCCTCCCGACTCGTTTCTTCTATTTTCATGGCCACGATTACCACCACCGCCAGTACTCACTTGTTCAACAACGCGTATTAGTGTGTTTTAACCAATGGGTATTCCAATGAAGATAACTGGCAATAACTTCACGCCGTTATTTAAAAATAACTTATATTTGTCGCTTTTTTTCATCCAATCGCTTTCAGTTATGGGGCCCACACACGGTCATTGCGTGCCGCATACGAATATTCCCCGACGATGCACGAATATTCCACGACCAAACGAATATTCCCGACAACAATGAATATTTTATAACCACTTGCTTATTTTGAAATATTTGCGTATTTAACCCTTAACTATCCACATTAATCAAATCAACCCTTACTATTTCAAAATAAAGGAAATTCCTTTTTATTTAAAAATTTCGGGGTCTTACAAACGTTCTTGCATGATGGTGGTAATTAGATGAACTATTAAATGAAGTTAGGATCCCATTATTTCCAGATTTGATTTATTACATTCTTATACTCATTTTTGTTATTATTTGCATTTAGAGTAATTCATAATTATAATCTTTAGTTTAAGCATATAAAAATAGTGATTTAGTTGATGCATAATAGTCTAAATTAGACAACTTTCTCTGTGGGACGATACTCTACTTACTCTGTATTACTTATTGACACATCTATGCTTGCATGAGTTAGAGCTCTTTTTTTAGAACTTAAAAAGAGGCAACAATTGCTCTTCGAGGCACGATCGCAGCTTAGATGGTCACCGAATCTTCTATTTGTGAGAAGAGGTTGGGTAATTCCATCCCTTCGATCTGAAACTGATGCAATGTGGTGAATTGAAGGTTGATCCCAGTACCGTGTGACAAATATTTTTGTTCTGGTAGGGGTTAGACTGAACCATAAATGGCTACCTACGTACTCCTATTGAAGAGGAGATCAAGTCTGCGTAGTTCAAACCTGGTGTAAGAGGTTCAACGCTGAATATGAAAGGCAGATAGTTGTAGAAATGTTTTTGTTGTTTTTATTTTTGTAGAGAAAGGGCAGAAATGTTTTTGTTGTTTTTTTTTTGTTTATTGCGACTGGGCCATATAGAATATGGTTGCCTACGTACTCCTATTGAAGAGGTGATCAGGTCGATGTAGTTCACCCCTTAGGACGAATCGTAGCCAAAGAGAAGTGTGAATCCCATGTGCAGGCTATACTGCGGGGAGAATAAAGTTTGATCCCATAATGGGGATAAACTGCAGGTGTGAAAAAAGTTTGATCCCGTCTTCAGGATAAACTGCAAGCGTGGAAAAGTTTAATCCCGTCTTCAGGATAAACTGCAGGCGTAAAAAAGTTTAATCCCGTCTTCAGGATAAACTGCAAGTGTGAAAGGTTAAATCTCGTCTTCAGGATAACCGAAATTGTATGAAAGATTTGAAATGAGGTGAAACTAGGCTGCTGGTTTGAAGTGTTTGTTTCCCTAAGGGGCAGAAGAGTATGTAGAAAAGAAGGGTTCAAAACCGGAATGACTGGTGATTGGATTATCAAAACCAAGATGTTTTTTTGATGGTAACTTCGGACATAGTACCATTTCACGGTGTCAGAGTTGATAAGCTATGGAAATTCATCGCCATATATTTCGTGCAATCTGAGAGCACCTCCTGTCAATACCTCCTTGACAACAAATGGGCCTTCCTAATTAGGAGCAAATTTTCCCTTAGATTGATCTTGGTTGTCAATGATCTTCTTCAAAACCAAGTCATGTTATTTGAACTGCCGTAGTCGGACTTTTTTGTTGTAGGATCGTGCGATCCTTTGTTGATGTAATTAACCATGGAAGATTTTCGCAGTTCTCCTTTCGTCTATTAGAGACAATTGGTGATACCTGTCTTGTACCCATTGGTCCTCATCCAACTGAGCATCCATCAATACTCTGAGGGATTCCATTTCACCTCTATGGGGAGCACCGCTTCCATCCCATAAAGCTAATGAGTTGGGGTTGCTTCAGTGGAAGTACGCATAGAAGTTTCAGAGGCTAATAAAGTCGAGGCAAGAGGTCGAGGCAAGAGGTCGAGGCCAACCTTTGTGATTGGCGCGACATTTTCTCGCATGATCTTCTTGATATTTTTATTAGCCGCTCAACAAACACCATTCATCTTTGGACCAGAGACGACGGAGTTAAGGTGTTTGATGTGGAATTTATCGCATAACTCCTCCATCATTTTGTTGTTGAGGTTCTTAACATTGTTCGACACAATGACCTCTCGTTGTCTATATCGATGCATCTACATTATTTTCGATGAAAGCAATGATTACTTCTTTAGTAACCCCGGGAAGGAAGTCGCTTTACCCATTTGGTGAAGTAGTCGATCATGGTGAATATAGATCGATGACCATTATCGGCTTTGGGCTCGATGGGCCCGATCACGCCCATTCCCAACATCGAAGAAGGTCGTAGGCGAACTCATATGTGGAGATCCTTCGAGGGCATGGATAACATTCCCATGGACTGGCATTGATAGCACCTCTCTCGACGTGATCATCACAATCGACTTTGAGTGTAAGCCAATAATGTCTGTTCGGAGAATTTTCTTGACAAGTAAAGGGTCGCTCATGTGTGGGCCACATACTCCACCATGGATCTCATCCATGAGCCTCTGAGCTTGGTCTTTGTCTAGACATCTGAAGAGACCTAGTCCTGCATCTCTTTTGTAGAGTGCATCTCTGCTCAGGTAGAATTTCATAGCAAGTCGATGGATCCGCCTCTTCTCAGTTAGGCTTGCCTCAGCGGGTGTAGATCTATCTCGCAAATACTCCTTGTATACTGATACCAAGGGTGGTGGATGGGAGGTAGCTCATTCGATACTTCTCCAATGTAGTTCCCATAAGCTGGGGCTTTTTGCATAGCAAATGTGTTGCTTGGCATGTTTTACTTGTCAGGTATATGAACCAAGGAGGCCAACGTTGCTAATGCATCCACAAAATCATTCCTATTACGAGGAATGTGTAGAAAGGAGATTTCTTCGAACTCCAAAGCCATCTGTAGAACTTGCCGATGGTAAGGTAGCAAATGTAATTCTTTGGTTTGATAGATTCCCGTGGATTGTCTAATCACCAATTTGGAATCCCCAAAGATAGTTAACCTCCTAATGCCCATTGAACGGGCAAGTTTTAGCCCCATGATATAGCCTTCATACTCAGCTGTGTTGTTGGTGCTAAAAAACTGTAATTTGACGGCGACGGGATACTGCTCTCCCATACCGCATATTAGAACTGCTCCAGCTCCAGATCCTTCTGTGTTAACAGCTCCATCAAAATATATTTTCCACGAACGGCATGTATCGTACTGATGTTGTTGTTGTACTATCATTACCCCTTCATCGGGGAAGTATGTTTCCAAGGGTTTGTAGTCCCTCCCTGGTGCTTGACGCATTGATCCGCAATTCCTTGACCTTTGACAGACTTTTGCGTCACATAGACGATGTCAAATTGTTGTAGGATCAACTGCCATCTAGACAGTCGACAATTCAGTATGGGCTTACTGAACACATACTTGAGAGGATCCATGCGGGATATAAGATGGGTTGTGTGACCATGGAGATAATGCTGTAATCTCATGGAAGCCCATGCTAAAGCACAACAAGTCTTCTCAATGAGAATGTACTTGTGTTCACTGGTTCTGAATCTTTTGCTGAGGTAATAGATAGCTCTTTCTTGGCATCTATTGTCTTTTTGCCCCAGCATGCAGCCCATGGCATTGTCATTAATGGATAGGTACATGAACAAGGGAACATCATCCCTGGGTGGTACAAAAACAGGAGCGTTAATCAGCTGCTCTTTAATTGTAAGGAAGGCTTTCTGGCACTCATCGTTCCATTTCATGGAGGAGTTCTTCCTTAACAGCTTGAAGATGGGCTCACAAGTTGTTGTAAGTTGAGAAATGAACCTACTAATGAAGTTGATTCTTCCCAAAAATCCCCGTATTTCCTTCTTTGTCTTAGGAATGGGCATTTCCTTAATATCCTAGATTTTGGTAGGATCTAGTTTAATCCCTTTGTGGCTGACTAGGAAACCTAACAACTTGCATGATTTGACACCAAAGGCGCACTTGGCTGGATTCAACTTCAAGTTGTACTTATGAAACCTGTTGAATAACTTTTTGAGATGGTCTAGGTGGTCCTCCTCCCTTCGGGATTTGACAATGATGTTATCCACGTAGATCTCTATCTCTTTATGCATTAGATTGTGGAAAAGAGCCATCATAGCTCGTTGGTAGGTTGCACCGGCGTTGATGAGGCTGAATGACAACCGTCTGTAGCAAAAGGTTCCCCAAGGTGTGATGAAAGCAGTTTTCTCACGGTCTTCCTCAGCGACCATAATTTAATGGTACCCCACAAAGTAATCAGCAAAGGAGTGCATGCCGTATTGAGCAGTGTTGTCAATAAGAATGTGGATAAAAGGTACAGGAAAGCTATCTTTAAGGCAAGCTTTGTTCAAATCCCGGTAATCCACGCAAAGTCGCACCTTTCCTCCTGGTTTAGGCAGGGGAACAATGTTGGATATCCACTCCGGATATGTAGACACCATGATAATGCCAGCTTGAAATTGTTTCATAATTTCTTCTTTAACCTTTAAACTCCACTCATGTTTCAATCGCCTGAGTTTTTGTTTAACTGGCTTGAATCCTTCTTTAATAGGAAGGCGATGAAGAACAATGTCAGTGGACAAACCCACCATGTCTTCATGAGACCATGCAAACACATCCTAGAATTGGGTTAATAGTGCAACCATGTCATTCCGTTGATTTGTGCTAAGGTTTGAACCAATTTGGATTAGCTTAGAGTTTTCTAAGGTTCCAAGATTGAAAGGAGTGGTTTCATCAAGGTTGGGTTTAGGCTTATCTGCGACCCATTCCTTAATCTCCTGAGGTGTCTCAATGTCCTCTTGAATGTCCATCAAGTCTGAGTCCAACTTTGCATCAAAGTTACAGCCCTTGTGGAGAGAAGGCACCTCATCAGCAAGTACAGGCACATCTAAATTCAGAGTCCTGAAACAAAGTATGCTTTCACTTAATATATGTAATTATTCGATCATACAAAAGTGTTAGAATGTACTTGATAAAATAACTGCTAGTACTGTAAATAAAAGTAAGAAATTAAAGTTATCTACAGGGCAGAGGGATTTTTTGCCCATTTTACCCTCATCGACCAATGCATGGAATGTTGTTCCAATTGTCGAGGGCAAAGTCCTGATGGACTGCAGTAATGGAGGGATCGTCATTATCCTCCTTCTCCCGAATGATAACCATGACATCTGGGTAATCATCGTCTAGGGTGTATCTGTTTGTATGTTCATCATGAACAATAATGCGTATGCCTGCCATCATCAAGCCAATATCGTGTTTACGTTTCCATTCCTTTTCTTCCACTTTAGGATTAGGAATCAGCACATCTTTTGCTTTGAAGGGTACTGGCTTGGGAAACAACATAGTCATAACATGTGCTGGCACCTTAACTGGAGACTGTATCAGCTCATGAGGTGCAGATTGAAAACATCGTCGTGTGGAAGCTTGAGGAACCGGCCGGTGTTTATGCGGATTCCTATGACTTGAACTGGCAGAATAGCCTAGCTTGGTTGTCCCAGTTTGACTGGACATTTGAATATGGTGCTTAATACCCTGCTTATCTTTACCAAGCCCTTGTCCAGGCTGATAACCCAATGATATCATTTCTTGAGTAGCCGACATAACCTAGGCAGAAATCTTGGGTACAGGAAGTGGTGCTCCAATAAGTTGATATTGAGTGTTACTCACTTCTAAGGTATGAAAACTGGTCGGCTTAACTTTAGAGTTGAAACTGATGATTGGCAGATCTCCTTGTTCAAGATACTCCAGCTCAGCATTAACAATGACTAAACTGTTGTTGATAATATATTTGAGTTGTTGATGTAGTGTGGAGGGAACAACTCCAGCCATGTGTATCCATGGTCTCCCCAATAGCAGGTTGTATCCTGAATCTATCTTTAGGACGTGGAAGGATACATTGAATGTATTTGGGCCAATCTCAATTGGCAATTCAATCTTTCTGACGGCATTTCGTCGGGATCCATCAAAAGCTTGGATAACCGTGTGGCTGCTTTGGATCCGCTTGAGATTGACATTCATCTTCACCAAGGTGTCATAAGGACAGATATTTAGAGATGAGCCTCCATCTATCAAAACTCCAGCTAGCATGTACCCGGAAGATAACACTGTGATGTGCAGTGGCTTGCAATGACCGGTCCCTTCGGGCAGTATGTCATCATCAGTGAAGGATATCACATTGTTGTTGAAAATGTGATCAACTAGATGTTAAAATTCCACATCCACTGATTTTGGCAGATAGGCTTCTTCCAAAACCTGCAATAAGATCTTCCGATGATCCTTGAAAGAGAAAACCAAATCCAGTATAGATATCTGGTGTGGAGCTTTTCGTAAGCTTAAAACCACATTGGCTTCATTGTGGCCCATAGTGCGAAGGAATTCTTCAATTTTCTCCATGGGAATCTTCCCCTTGGCTTTGCAAGTAGGCTTCCATTGAGGAAGATACAGTGGATTATCCTTCGACACTATAGCAGTAGTATGAGACGTAGATCCTTCAGCTTCTCCATAATTCCATGGAACTTTGTGCAAGCTGACAACATGATGTTGTGGTCTGAAGGGTAAAGGAATTGGCTCAGGTGCGGCCACTTTCAAAGGATTGTCAGCTCCTTTGAGTTGAATTGGTTGTATAGGAAATACTTTGACAGTCTCATCATCCACTTCGGATATAACTGCTATTGATTCCTTCCATTTGGTAGGACATGCATTCCCACTCTTGAGTTGCACAGTGTAATCATCTACGATTTGCAGGACACCGCTATCAATAAGATTCTGAATGAGATGGCGGAGTGCCCACCATTCTTCTGTGATGTGACCGTGAGAGTGTAAATGATATTGACACACTTCATCAAAATTGAACCGTCCGGAGCATGGATTGATTGGAGGTAAAAGGAAGGTAATTCTTCCTTCGTTGATCAACATTTGCAATATCTCCTCCATAGATTGGCCGAGATAGGTAAATTCCCTTTAATTGGCAAAATCTCGACGGGCTTTAGCATTTGTTCTCTTTGTAACCTTATCCTCCATAGCTTCGCTTTCTGAAGGTGATGGTGGAGCATTCATAACAAATGGAAGGAGATAGGCATGCTCCTGTCTGATTAATTGGCGTGTGACTTGATGCTGATGGGTCACCAGTTCAGCCAATTGCTCAATTTTTTTGCAAAGAGCTTTCATCTTTCGTTCCATAGTGAAATGGAACTTTGCATAATCCCATCTGTCAACACCGTCTTTGATGGTCTGAGATGGCTCGTCATTAAAATTGGAACTTTGCCCAGTGCTCCAACTAATCATGTTGACCTCTTCTTCTTTGTGTTGAGGAAGAGGGTTGTCTTGCACATGAGGTTGATCTGGTTTGGTGACTACGATCTCACCATTGTCTATTAAATCTTAGATCTTGTGTTTCAAGGCCCAACAATCTTGAGTATCATGTCCAGGTGCTCTGGCATGATAAGCACACTTCTGAGTAGCATTAAAACCCCGCCCATTAGGGTTGGCTGGTGGAAGAAGATGTGTAATTTTCTTCTGAGTAGGCAGAAGAGTAAGAATATTCTCGAGCGAGTCCCCTAAGGGTGTGAACGTCGGAGGTCGCTTTGCATCTCCACCTTTAGGCAATGGAGGGTTTGAAGATTGTGCTTGAAAAGGGGAATAGTTTCTCCTTTGTATAGGCATGCTTTGATTGCCTTTCCGTCCTTGTAGTATCAAGGAAACATCCTCCTCTTTCTTTTTATGGACCCTCCAGGTGTTGTTTCCATAAGATCCGGACTGGATGTGTTCAGCAACAACTTTAAGAGCGACTAGGTCTTGAATTTTTCTAGACTTCAATCCCATCTCAAACCATTTCTCCGGTTTGATCATTTCGGAGAATGGTTTTCCAATACTAACTAGAACTCTTTCATAGAAAGGAGCTCAGATATCTATGAAAGTCACGACCATTTCGATTCTCATCATGGAAGGAATAAATTGAGCAAAAAAGCGCGCTCCACCTTTGAGCATACTCTAAACGACTCATTAGACTATTTCTCGACCTTGGTAATTTGGTACCTGGCCAGAGCCATCCGAGATTGAAAATTGTATTGAGTGAGGAAGGCGTGAGCCACTCTTCCCAACTATGGATATTTGAGTTGTCTAATCTGGTATACCATGAACGGGCTTCTCCAGTCAGACTCTTCTGAAACAGCTGCATTTTGAGCTTTTCATTTTCCGCGTAAGATCCAAGTTCTCCAATGAATACCTTTAAATGGGTATAAGGATCCCCTAATCCGTCATACTTTTCAAAATTAGGGGTTTTGAATTTCTCTGGATAATGAACACCAGGAAATATGCAAAGGTCTGTATATGAAACACTGCCATGTGTTCCAATCCCTTTGAGAACACGGATAGTTTCCTCCATTTGAAGGACCTTCTTCCTGATATCACCGGTGTCTGGATCTTCTTTGAGATGGGTGTTTTCGTGGTGTTTGTTGGTCGATCCAACCGAGGTTTCGGAATTATTTTTTCTGCACCTTTGGCTCCCCTCTTGTGTAGAGGATTTCGTATGTGTAGGTATCTTCGCACTCGAGAGGATCGGTGAAATTTTTCAAGAGAACAACCAAGTCTGTGATTTGTTTACTCAATGGCCAAATTCTTCTGGGAAATAGTATTAGATCGATCGTAAGAAGACATGATTGGTCAGTAGGCTCGCGGGTTTTTGGATTTTGAGCGGGTAACAAGCCCAATTGCTTCCCTACAAAAGACTTACGTAGTTTAGTCTTAGGGTAATGTAAATGTTATCATAACCGTTTTAGAAATTTTTGTCCTGCAAAACTGGTTGTTAATTGATAACATGTCATGCATGCACAGATATTCTTCATATTTTCCATTACATATGGATGAACATGCAGTAAAATTATAAGTAAATGCTTTTACAAGTAATTGAAAATGGAAAGTATGAAGAGACTTTCCTCCGCATTTGGTTTATCAGAGGTTGACCTATCTTAGGGTTACTCTCGCGGATTATTGGCATGAAAGTTCCCAGATCATCGTAATTTACTCGACGGAAAGTTAATCCTATTTTCAACTGGAGCGAACTGGTGGTGCTTTTTCCGAGCCCCGTGGAATTAGTCTTCCTACGAGTCCAAAGAATCAAACACCGATGTGATAGCCTCTCCGGTGGAGGAACCACACAACATACATTCACATACAACGTGTCTCACTGTTTATGCAAAATGATGACATGTGCGAACCACTAATATCACAGATAGATATTTAGCAGTGCAGTAATTAAGATGCATTCGTACACATTTATCATAAATATAAATGCAACATTCACACACAAGCATATAACAAATTTGAAAATCTTGTAATAGCAGCTTAAGCCCTCTTACTGGAGTCCCCAGCAGAGTTGCCACCTGTCGACGTCGGGATTTTTTGATGTCCCTTTTCGTTACTTGTTCTTTGGTGTTCTCATGTTAATGTGAGATTTGTTTGAAAAAACAAGTGAAAAAGGTCCGACATGTATAATGTCGACGATTTGATTTTAAGAGTCACCAACAGTGTATTTAATCGGTTGCACTAACGCAAATCAAAAGGTTTGCACATTGACCCAAAATGATGTGACATCGCTAAACGGGTCTGTGAAACCGAGATTCATTTAGGGTTCGGGGCTTGGTTATTATGAGAGGAAGGTGTTAGCACACTTCGACATCCGTGTTGTTACTACGTGAATGCCACTTTTCAAAGAAACTGTTATATGAATGTGTGTGTGTGTGGATCAATGTGCAATTATTTGGAAGTAGTGCTATGCCTCGTTGCACCTATATACATAGGGTTTGAATTTTGTTGAAAATTCAGTTTTAAGCAAGATATAGCAATGAAGTTTTATAAAAAAAGGTTTTTCAAACCCTATGCTCAATAGTAATTGAGGCCTTTGATACTTCCATTTTATTATTAAATATTCGGCTTGTTTGCTTTTATTTTTGAGATGCAAGGCATCTACGAGAAAATAATATACAGCAGTGCCGAACTCCTTATGGGCATGACAGCCATCCAAGGGAATTCAGACACTATAAATAATGTACAAGCTACTTACAGCTGGAAAAAGTCCATCACGGAATCAATCTAGATTCAGTAGACTGAATCTGTGATCACATGATTCCTAGGCTCACATGATAATCGCAATTTTGTATGAAAAGTAAGAAATATATATAATATATATATATATATGTGTGTGTGTGTGTGTGTGTGTGCATGATCACCACCACGAAGCAACTCCTATGGGGATCGTAAATGTAGATAAAGCAAGAATGCTATCAACCGCCACACGAGTAAACTCCAAAGTGGGACTTGAGTGTAAATAAAAGTAAAGTAAAAGTTATCAATCATCACGTAAGTAAACTCTGCAGCAGATTTAATATAATATATATATATATATATATATATATATATATATATAATATATAAATATATATATATAAATCTGTGCTCATCAAATGTAGAGTCGACTATATATTTATATATATAAATATATATATATATATAAGCAATTAAACGCCTGCATCAAGTCTAAGCTCAATCGAGGCATAACTTGATAATGTTAGTCCATATAAAAATATATACATATATATAAGTATATATATATAGACAAAAATGAAAACCACAGACCGAAGTTCGGGCAAACACACTCACACGACTCTCAATGTGTGTAACAGTGTGTGCTATAATGAGAAGAAAAGCTTTATAAAATGTAAGAAGGCTTACAGTGGGCTGCCAAAGTAGACTTCTATGACTCTATGTGGATAAATACTCAACTCTCACGGACAAAAGAAGCTATAGCTGTGAGCTAATGTAAAAGGAAACACTCAATATGGGTGTGTATGAGAATAAATGGACAGGCTTCCTCGCTTTTTCTCTCTCTCTCTCTCCTCAAAATGGTGACCCTCAGGTCTATATTTATAGATCGATGGGCGCAGTGTACTGCATGGCACCATGCAGCTACACCTGGGCTGGTCGTAGGGCCCGGGCTTCGCAGTCCCGTCGTCTCAAGCACGTGCACTCGTAATCGTAATGTCCTTCGAACTTGCGCAGAACTTCAATCCGAGCATCCGAACAAGGTATATGTGACCTTCTTCGGACCGCTTGTGTCGAGAGTTACGCAATGACATGGATTAGAGGTTGTACGAAGTCAGGAAGAGGGGACCATGTCCATGGTCTTCAAGCTTCAAATTCTATTTAGTGTACTTCCACGCATAATAGTCACTCGGGATTGTAACTCCTCAATTCTTGTGGGACATTGTTGTATGTATGTATGTATTGAAGTGTCGAGACGACATGTAGGTGTTGAAGATGACGTTTGACTCTTTGTCGGGGTTATCACAGGTTTGAGTTGAGAGCAGACGTTGCTCAAGGTTATATCTGAGATTGGACTGCTGCAAGTGTTTGAATGTCGCAAGGTCATCTTGTAAGTGCCTGTATGCCCAGTGTTAGCTCTGGGTTTGAGAGATGAGTGCCTCGGTAGGAGGTCTGAGATTGAAGCTGATAGCATGTGTTTGAAATAAGCATTTCCAGAGTTATCACTGAAACTGCAACAGCATTCCTTGGGGTTATCGCCAAGGACGAAACTCGGGGTTATCTCCGAGATTGGAAATGAGCCTTCCGGTGTGTGTTCCGGGGTTGAGAATGAGATTCCCAGTGTGTGGTCCAGATTGTGAACTGATGTTCCCGGTGTGTCGTCCGGGTTGTGAACTGATCCTCCGATAATATCCGGAATGGAGACCGAACTTCCGGTGGTATCCGGAATGGATGTGAGCTGTCTTCCAGGATTATCCCCGAAAGACGATTCTGCCCTCCTGTAATGTTAGTAACAGTTGAGCAGAAAAATTTTGAGTGTCTACATACACAATTCTAGATTTAGAGCTTATAAAACCCTAGGGTTAAACCCTAAGGGTCAAACCCTAAGGGTTAAAACCTAATAATTGTGAGAAGTTACCAAGTTGCCATTCACTTTATGAGTCAAATGACCAAACTACCCTTTTGATTACTTTAATAAGGTGGAGTGTGGATCTAGCCCTAGTAAGGAGTTGGTGACCAACTTTAGCTAGCCATGTGGTTTAGTAATAAGCTTTAATCATTCAAAATCTGATCAGCCATAGCATTACACCATATTATATATAGATTATGAGAGAGAGAATGTCACATTCAAGCCACATTTGATCACAACACTCAACCAAAACCCTCTCAACTCTAAACATCCAAAATTTTCTTGCTAGACCAGTCACTAGTCAAGCCCCACTAACACTTGTAGCAGATCAGAAGCATTAGATCAAGATTTGGTTCATGGAAAGGTATAAAAACCCTAAACCTAGAAATCCTTATGATTTATGTTAATCTTTGTGTTTAGATGTTTAAAGTTGTGTAATAGGATGTTATTGAGTGATCTGGGTTGTTATAACTCAGATCCATAACACATAGATGCTCAAAATTGATTATTTTAGAAATCTGGAAAAAGTTTAAAACTGTGGTCTGACAATGAATGTCAGGGCCTCTAGATCTTTCTATATTATGTGTTATGTGTGTTTTAAGTTATAAACTTGTAGTATGTAATGCTAGCTTTGATCTGGAATTAGAAGCAGGGTCATAGCATGTCTAGATCTCGAGTTATAGGTGGTCAAACCTAGTTGACCGGTCATTTAAACCGGAATTTCGGGCAACCTGAATTTTCTGAACTTCGACAATGTTTTGCAGGTCTCGGATCTTGCAGGTCTTAATTAGTTTGGCCAAGTTAGTGTTTGATTCGTGTAGACTGACATGAGTACTACTTATTCATGCCTCTAGATTACCCAAATACGTAACAAAAACGAAGTTAATGATGATCAAACTTAGGTTGACCAAACTGCTCAAGAACATTTCGGAAAACCGTAAATGTTCAAGAACGCTTTTCGACTACTTGAATTTGGGACATTATATGCTTTATTTGTTGTTGTTATGAAGATGTTATGTAATAGTTCTGTTGTTCTACATGTTGGCTACACACTGAAGCTTATATATCCCAAATAAATTGCATGATTAGCATGTAGTGGGAGCCCAAATGTACGTACTCGGCTGTTTCTTCATTTCGGGCAACCCGTAAATGAAGAAACCTCTCGATAACTACTTTGGGTACCCGGATCTCTTTGGTTATGCATGATATGACTATGTTTGTATTTGAATGGTGTAGTCACCGCACTATTATCGTAAGATCGACCTCAAGAATGCCTTCAATCATCACAGATTAAGTATAATAGTTGGTCAAAGTAATAACCATTATATATTTGCGATATGAGTTCGGGTTTGTTGAAGAACATTTCAAGAACACCTATAGCGACGATTTAAATCATTTATAGGGCCCTTTAATGATAATTTATTTATGAAATTATTATTTTATTTAATAATTAGTATTAAATAGTTTTAAATTATTAAAAATACAAAATAAATTCCTAAAATTATTTGAAAGTCTAAAAATAGATTTTTAATTATTTTGAATATATTTCATTAATATTTATTATTTTGGAATATTAATGGTATTTAATTTATTTAATTATAATATTAAATAAATTACTTTAAAATGATTTTAATACTTGAAAAATCATTTAAAATTATATTATGTTGTAAGAAAATATTTTAAGTTATTTTTAATATTTTTGAGATGAATTTCATTAATAAAATAATATTAATGATATTTAAGTTATTTAATAAATGTATTAAATAAATTATGAAAAATAGAATTAATGATTTAAAATTATATAATAATGATTTAAAGGTTATAAAATATAACTTTTGATATTTTGTCATGAAAAATATTAATATTTTAATATTAATGATGTTAGATTTATTTAAATAATTATATTAAATAAATAGTTTAAAAATAGTTTTATTGATTTAAAATTATTTAAAAGGATATAAATGAATTAAAAATATTTTAAATTATACTTAATGACTTTTAATATTTTGAGGAATAATAGATTAATATTTTAATATTAATGGTAATTATTTAAAATGATTTTAATTATTTTAAAAATCATTTAAGGATAATATTAGTACATTAAAAGTATTTTAAGTTATTATAAATGACTTTAATATTTTGGCAATGGTTTCATTAATAGTTTAATATTATTTAAATATTAATGATAATAGAATTATTTGATATTTAAATCATTTTATAATGATTCAGGTGTTTGAAAATTCATGATAAATTATAATAATTATTTGAAAATTATTATAAGGCTATGAAAAATAATATGACTGATACTTAGGTTGTCCAGAATAATATTAAGGGTATTTAATAGAGTTTTAAACTCGGTAAAATTACCGAAATCGCCGCCGTCGAACAAATAATGTCTTTGAAATTGATACGGACTTAGATAGTTTGACTATATATATGTTTATTTGTGATTTAATGACTGTGAAACATGTGTGCCAATGTGATTAGGTTATGTGCTGACTGCAATAAGCAATACTATGTGTTATGATATGTGATTCTAATCGATAGAATGATCTTATTAATGATAGGTTTCGGTATAAAAGATAAAACTAAGTTTTTGTAACAGTAAGCAGTAGACCAGGCAAGTATCCTACCTTTACATTTTTTTATGCAATGGACATGAGTAAGAAGTTTCAGAATTATATTATTATTATGCTTGATTATTAACCTTATTGTGATATATTCTATATTCGATCATTGTTTATCAACATGTTAGTATATGGTAATTCAGATATATATATATATATATATATATATATATATATATTCTGCTCGTTAATTTATAAACATGGTTATACAAGTGTCCCCACTTGGATAGTCATTGTATTTAATCACATGTCAAGTGGGGACACTTGTATAACCATGTTTATAAATTAACTAAGTAATATATATATATATATATATATATATATATATATATATATATATATATATATACCTAGTGATACCCGTATGTATGCATGAAGTAAGAGTTGTCTAAGCTATTCGACCAGCTAGACACAGATTTAGAAATACCGTTGAATATGATAAAACCTTTTTGTATCCAATCAAATTGTTTTGATTTAAATTCCAGACTAAGTATGAACATCCCGAATATGAGAAAACTTTTATGTGCCCAAGGCGGAGAGAGTGAATGATAATATCGTTCTTGCATGTAGTATTGATCAATATAGGGCACATTGGGCAGATTACCCTCGTGTCCGTAAGTTATGACGGTTTACAGATGAAGTTCTGTTAAACCTTTTCAAAAATTGAGAATAATGTTCGTAGTATGTCACCTTAACCCTATTTATAGTCAGTACGTAGTTTCAAAAATTTGATAGAGAGTTGTTATGTTATTATTATCGATTCAGATTACTTCACAACTTTTGATTTGTTGTAAAAGGGTAGTACAAAGAAAACATTTAATCCTTTCAACTAATATTTATAATTTTTATTACTTGTTGGGCACTCAAATACTCATCTTTGCTTAATTTAAATGTTTTCGGTTAATTATGATCGGCCAGAAGACTCTACCAAGACCAAAAAGAAAGGAAAGCTACCCAAATAAGTTTGTGTTATCTTATGTAATAGCTAGACTTAAATAAGATGGTTATATTTATTATCTATCATGTAATGAAATGTTTTAAGGTCGCGTACCTGGGATTTAGAAAACTCTGATATGTAAATTAAGTTAGATATTTTTGATAATATTATTGTTTTTGCTCATAGAAATGGTATCGTAATGCACTGAATTCGGGTTTCAAGTATCTGAATTTGGGGGCGTTACAATTTGGTATCAGAGCTTTAGGGTTAGAAACCTTAGGTGGGGGTAGACCTTAGGCTATAACCTTAGAGTAGATGAAAACGTTGAAAGTACAAATAACTCATATAGAGTTTAAAAGAAGATGAGTTGAATAAATTCATCGTCAAACAAAAAATAAAAGATAACTTAAATAAAACTATTAATTGATGTGTGTATATATTATGCTAATCAAGATAATTTATGTGTATAGATGATAGATAGAAAAGGATTAGGATACCCTCAGATCGTAAAGAAGGAGTCAACCTCCATAACCAAGCTAATATCAAAGCTGATAGCTGAAATAGAGGCTTACATTGAAAGCAACCCTGATGAGGTACTTATACTGGAAAAATGTAGTACCAGACCCAGAAACGATAGTATAACTGATAGGTAGGGTATAAGTTAATGAATATAAGGACAAGCTCAAGTTCTTAAACTTATATATCTGTGATGAGTTCTTAAACTCATAATGTGTAGTAAAGTTTGATGAACTAGGTATAGTTAGGTGTGAATAGATTATTGAGGATAATGGGAATATATAGAATACTAAGCAATTGATCCTTAGTGAAGGCATAAGAAATAAGTAGTATTAGTTTTTGTGAGACCCCAAATTTTATGAATAAAGATTTAAATTTCTCAAAATATTTTTTTGAATATTATGGTGTGGATTTGATATAATGTTATAGTTGTGGGTAATATTTATAAATTTTGCAAAGTAAGCAAGTTGTTATATAATATTCGATTGGTGGGGAATATTCATTTTAACAGGAATATTAAATACGACTCAAGACAATCATTAGTGGACCCCACAACAGAATTATTGTTGGATTGAGAAAACGACAAAAATATTTTTATGAAAATAATGACAGAAGTTTTACCGTTAACTGTTGAAACACCCGGTGTTAAAAGTACAATAATATGCGTTGTTGCATAGTAGCACACGGTATTGATTATTGATGCTTACGTGAGAAGTCACTCAATTTTGTTCAATTATTGCTATAGTAATTACTGCATAGTATCTCACGTTATTTGATTCAATTATTGTCAATAGTTTATATATTAT
This sequence comes from Panax quinquefolius, assembly GCA_020205615.1. Taxonomy (NCBI): domain Eukaryota; kingdom Viridiplantae; phylum Streptophyta; class Magnoliopsida; order Apiales; family Araliaceae; genus Panax; species Panax quinquefolius. The sequence continues at coordinate 78,810,357 of CM035154.1, read as the reverse complement.
TAAATCAATAATTGAGACAACAAAGTTATTAATATTATTATTTGTAATATTAACGATGTCTAGAAGTTCTGCCAAGGAGAGGTTTGGTCACCTAATTAGCGCCATAATAGGAGAAATCCTTATTGAAAGCCCCTCTTTCACGGGAACGACTGATCGATTAATAGTGTGAATTATAATAATGATGATGAAGTTTGTTTTATTATTATTATAAATGTAATAAAACAAAAAACTTTTTATATAAAACAGAATACTTTTATAAAGTTATTTGTTTTATTAGACTAGAAATAGAATATATTATATTCTATTATGCATAGAATGTTTGCATAGTGCATGCATAGTGTTTCAGATAGTAAAATCTTTTTATATAAAGCAGAATACTTTAATAAAGTTATTTATTTTATTAGACTATAAATAGAATATATTATATTCTATTATGCGTATAGTGTTTGCATAGTGCCTCGTATAGTGTTCAGATAGTAAAATCTTTTTATATAAAATGTAATACTTTTATAAAGTTATTTGTTATATTAGACTATAAATAGAATATATTATATTATGCATAGTATTTTGCATAGTAAAATCTTTTTATATAAAAGCAGAATACTTTTATAAAGTTATTTGTTTTATTAGACTATAAATAGAATATATTATATTTTATTATGCGTAGTGTTATATAGTGCTTTATATAGTATTTTGCATAGTAAAATCTTTTTATATAAAATAGAATACTTTTATAAAGTTATTTGTTTTATTAGATTTTAAATAAAATATATAAATATATATATATATATATTATATTTTATTGCATAGTATCCTTTCTATTTTCCTATAAATAGGATGCTTAGTTAGAATTGAAATCACACTAGAAGTTCAGAGAATTCTCTTCTATAATCTTGAGCGTATTTCTTTAAAGTTTTAAGAAGCTTTGAGCGTAATGCAAGTTTTCTTCAAGAATATCATCGCCCTACCAGTCGGCATACTCTTCTTTTACGGTAAGGGATATTATTTGTTGTACTCGTAAGGGATATTATTTCTTTCGTATTCATGAAGAGAATAATTTTCATTCAAATACTCATAAGAGTTGTTGTTCCATTCTTTATTATTATGTTGGAATAACTCGCTCATACATAAAGCACACCGCATCGTGGTGAAATTCTTACGTTATTCCATTCTTTAATATTATGTTGGAATAACTGCGTATGCATGTGAAGTACCACATACATGATGAAATTCTTCTATTATTCCATTCTTTATTATTACTCGCCGAATATCACGTCTGATATGCGTTTACGCATGACACGGTTCCATTATTTATTATTACATTGGAATAACCTATTCGTATGGGATCTATCGCATGCATGGTGAATTCTCTTTGTTATTCCATTATTTATTATTCATTGGAATATCCATCGATTTATCGATTACTTTGACTTTGGTTCCATTATTTATTATTCATTGGAATAAACTTGCATGCATGCTGATCTATCGCATGCATGGTGAATTATGTTGTTATTCTATTCTTTATTATTACATTGGAATATCTTGTGCATGCGGATTACGCAAGACCGGTTCCATTCTTTATTATTACATTGGGAATAACACATGCATGCGGTCTATCGCATGCATGGTGAATTCTTACATTATTCCATTCTTTATTATTACGTTGGAATAACTGCATACATGTGGATTACCACATGCATGGTGAATGATCCTTCGTATTCATTCCTTATTAAATTGTGGAAATAATGCATCACGTGGATTACCGCATGGCAGACGAAAATCCATTTGCAGTTTCATATATTCTATTATACTCAGTTGGTTAAAGTTTTGGCTTCTATACTCTATGAAATTAGTGGAATATCCTTGATATTTGCGCTTCATCCAGTATCTTTTTATGGAAATATTCTTCTGAGCATTCTTGAATTTTACTCTACAAAGAAGTATCATGTTGACAATTTGGACGTTTTTGAGTTCAGGATAAATTAACTTATAAATCTTTAAAATTTATTCTTGAACTTGTTTTATTGAATTATTATGTCATTGTCATCATCCTCATGCTTATATTATGATTAAAGTCATCTTTGGCTTACGTGCATAGATGGACATGGTATGATTATGATCAGGGATTATTCGATATAATCATGACCGTAATATTACAAATGATGTGGAAAAAGTCATCATTGGCTCGTAGTGCATTGATGGACAGTTTTTGGTATGATTATGGCTATGGATTCTCTTCGGCCAAGGGTGCAAAGATGAATTATTTTATAGCATGATCAGGACCGTTGATGAAAACACGATTATCCTTGGCTTGTAGTGCAGGGATGATGTGGATTATTTATTGAGCTGAGTCTCAGCGATAAAAGTGATGAAAAACCTTTTAAATCATAGAAGATAGTAGATTTTATTCTCTACTTGACTCTTCTAATGGATTGCTTGTTCCGCTGCAGTTAAACTTGATGTCTATTGTATTTTATTAGTTTAACATTGTTGAAGACTAATGATAATTTATTCTACATTATCTTGGTCATAATATTTCTTACTGGGCTAGTTGAGCTCACCCTTTCTTTCTTTCTTTTCTCTTGAAATGAGAACATAGCAAGTGACTAGTCGGGGAGCGAGTGGCGGTCGAGATGATAGCATTAGTAGTCCTCACTATTCTATGAAATAGTGTGATAATAAATGTATTGAGGACTTATTTTGAGTTTGAATACTGTCTAGAAGACAATATTTGTATGCAAACTCACAACTCATGTTGTATATTTAAGGTTGTATTTGTATTCTGTACCATGTATTTGGCGACTCAGAATAGGTGATGTATACCTATTTTTGGGGCGTCACAGTTTTACTTGAATATGTATGATTATATGATGTGTATATGATAGGTATGTGAGAATAATGTAATATTTTAATGTTTGTATAAGTTATGGCAGCGAATCCCAACTTTCGAGTCACAAGGGGATAGCGGATGTTTAAAGCAGTATGTGCTATGGTATGTCAAGTGCTATGAATATGAACCTATGATGGATTAATGAAATAAGTTGGTATAAAGATAGTAATTATTTATCTGAACACTAGTTAATACAGTAAACTAAGTTTTCAGAATATAATATTTTGAATATATGATTATTTGAGTAGAAAATTTCGCGTTATAGAAGGTAAGTCGATAAAAGATCAATTATGATCAGATAATGCCGCCAAGACGTAAACGAAACCAAAGGGTAGAAGAACCTATCAACAAAGTTGGAGGACAACCAGACCCGATGCAGAATTTTACGAATATGGTCTTTCAAGATATGCATAATGGAATACCAGCCGCGGGAAATCAGCCATACAATCGATTTGCGAACTTTAAAGATTTTAAGGCCATAGGACCGTCAGGATTTAGAGGGTCGACTGACCCTGTAGAAGTAGTTGTGATAGCTAGGGTAACGGAGGGGCAAAAGACAGCTTTTGCCACCTATACGAGTAAAGGGGAGGCGAATTTTGGCCTGAGTCAAATCAAGCTAGAAATAGGGAAGGAGTAGTGGTAGTAGAATTTGGAAAATGAAAGGAATAATTGCAGGAATACCGAAATTAGGCCAGGAGGGGGAAAGAATAAGGTTGTGCAATGTGGAAATTGCGGAAGGAATCATTCGGGAGAATGTCTTAAAGGTAAGTTAGTGTGTTATAAGTGTGGGCAGAAGGGACATATCTCTCCCAACTGCCCCAATCCTAGGATGAATAGAGGGTGTTTCAGGTGTGGATCAACGGAGCATAAGGTGAAGGACTGTCCGAAAAGGAGAAGGGATGCAGGAAGTGTGATTATAGAGAAAAGTAGCGGGACGCTGGCGACAACGGGACCAACTTCAACAAACAACCCAACAGAATCAACCGCAAGAGTCTTCAGTATGATCGTTCAAGATACCGTGGCAAATGAGGATGCAACTCCAGGTATTATTCGAATCAAATTTTATTTCTTATATATGATTTTCGTATATATATAGTAAATTATTTTATAAAGAAATTTTGAAGGAGGAATTTGAGTTCTATTAGAAATTAAATTTATGTTTAAGCAGATAGATAAACTTTATACTGAATAGTTAAAGATCGATTCGATCAATTATGATCGAGATCTACTTGCAATGACTGTGTATGCTATTTTCCTTAGTGTCTATAGGTTTTAAAGCGGTGATTCCGGGGACAGAATCCTTATAAGGGAGGGTGGATGTAATAACCCAATATTTTCAATAAGAAATTTTTGCGATTTAATTTATATATATATATATATATATATATAAAGGTGGGAATATGTGCAAAGTAAAGTGTATGTTTCTATGTGATAAATAAATTTATTTATTAGATGTAAATAATTTATTTTTAGACTTATTGATCATTATAGATTATATTCTTATAATAAATCAATTTTGTAATAAAAATATTTATTATTTATTTTCCATGAAAATATGATTATGGTATATATGATATGATTATTAGGATTCTTATGATATGTATTTTATTATATTGGTTAGGTTAATTATTTTAACTTAATTATTGATGGTATATATGAAGGTTATGTCAGATATGAATTCAAAATCCTAAGTTTGGATTTTGAATAAGGGATGAGAATAATAATATAATATTATTTATATTTCAGTAATATAAACATGTCTGATATGCGTGTATTGTTAATTTATAGATCAGTTATAGTAACACAGTACAAACCCTAGCATTACTGATAAACTATGGTACAGAAGTCAGTTATGACTGTAAGATTTGTTAAGTTTTGTGTTATGTAGTTAATGATCTTTGTTATGTTTACTGTTAATTAGGTAAACCCTAATTAATATCTAGAAACCCTAATTACTAAATTAGAACCCTAATTGCTAAGTTATAAACCCTAAGTATTAATTTAGCAAGGTTAATAGTAATTAATATAATATAATGGCTAATTTACACAACCTAGGTGATTAGGAAACCTAGTGTAATTAGGGAACCCTAATCAACATTTTAGAAACTAAGATTTCCATATTTTCCCTTAATACATAATTCTAGATTTAGAGCTTATAAAACCCTAGGGTTAAACCCTAAGAGTCAAACTCTAAGGGTTAAAACCTAATAATTGTGAGAAGTTACCAAGTTGCCATTCACTTTATGAGTCAAATGACCAAACTACCCTTTTGATTACTTTAATAAGGAGGAGTGTAGATCTAGCCCTAGTAAGGAGTTGGTGACCAACTCTAGCTAGCCATGTGGTCTAGTAATAAGCTTTAATCATTCAAAATCTGATCAGCCATAGCATTACACCATATTATACATAGATTATGAGAGAGAGAATGTCACATTCAAGCCACATTTGATCACAACACTCAACCAAAACCCTCTCAACTTCAAACATCCGAAATTTTCTTGCTAGACCAGTCACTAATCAAGCCCCACTAACACTTGTAGCAGATCAGAAGCATTAGATCAAGATTTGGTTCATAGAAAGGTATAAAAACCCTAAACCTAGAAATCCTTATGATTCATGTTAATCTTTGTGTTTAGATGTTTAAAGTTGTGTAATAGGATGTTATTGAGTGATCTGGGTTGTTATAACTCAGATCCATAATACATAGATACTCTAAATTGATGATTTTAGAAATCTAGAAAAAGTTTAAAACGGTGGTCTGACAATGAATGTCAGGGCCTCTAAATCTTTCTATGTTATGTGTTATGTGTATTTTAAGTTATAGACTTGTAGTATGTAATGCTAGCTTTGATCTGGAATTGGAAGCAGGGTCATAGCATGTCTAGATCTCAAGTTATAGGTGGTCAAACCTAGTTGACCGGTCACGAAACTAGAATTCTGGGCAACCCAGAATTTTCCAGAATTTCTGACAACGTTTTGCAGGCCTCGGATCTTGCAGGTCTTAATTAATTTGGCCAAGTTAGTGTTTGATTCGTGTAGACAGACATGAGTACTACTTATCCATGCCTCTAAATTACCCAAATACGTAACAGAAACGAAGTTAATGATGGTCAAACTTAGGTTGATTAAATCGCTTCAAGAACATTTCGGAAACCGAAATGTTCAAGAACAGTTTTCTTGACTACTTTGACCGGACACTATATGCTTTATTTGTTGTTGTTATGAAGATGTTATGTAATAGATCTGTTGTTCTACATGTTGGCTACACACTGAAGCTTATATATCACAAATACATTGCATGATCAGCATGTAGTGGGAGCCCAAATGTGCATGCTCGAACTGTTCTTCATTTCTGGGCAACCCAGAAATGAAGAACAGCCTCTGATAACTACTTTGGGTACCCAGATCTCTTTGGTTATGCATGATATGACTATGTTTGTATTTGAATGGTGTAGTCCTGCACTATTACTGTAAGATCTGACCTCAAGAATGCCTTGAATCATCACAGATTAAGTATAATAGTTGGTCAAAGTAATAACCATTATAGCTGCATATGAGTTCTGGGTTTGTTGAAGAACAGCTCAAGAACACCTATAGCGACAGTTTCGTCGCTATAGGGTCCTTTAGCGATAATTTATTTATGAAATTATTATTTTTATTTAATAATTAGTATTAAATAGTTTTAAATTATTAAAAATACAAAATAAATTCCTAAAAATTATTTGAAAGTCTAAAAATAGGTTTTAATTATTTTGAATATATTTCATTAATATTTATTATTTTTGGAATATTAATGGTATTTAATTTATTTAATTATAATATTAAATAAATTACTTAAAAATGATTTTAATACTTGAAAAATCATTTAAAATTATATTATGTTGTAAGAAAATATTTTAAATTATTTTTAATATTTTTTCGATGAATTTCATTAATAAAATAATATTAATGATATTTAATTTATTTAATAAATGTATTAAATAAATTATGAAAAATAGAATTAATGATTTAAAAATTATATAATAATGATTTAAAGGTTATAAAAATATTTTAAGTTATAAAATATAACTTTTGATATTTTGTCATGAAAAATATTAATATTTTAATATTAATGATGTTAGATTTATTTAAATAATTATATTAAATAAATAGTTTAAAAATAGTTTTATTGATTTAAAAATTATTTAAAAAGGATATAAATGAATTAAAATATTTTTAAGTTATACTTAATAACTTTTAATATTTTAAGGAATAATAGATTAATATTTTAATATTAATGGTAATTATTTAAAATGATTTTAATTATTTTAAAAATTATTTAAGGATAATATTAAGACGTTAAAAGTATTTTAAGTTATTATAAATGACTTTAATATTTTGGCAATGGTTTCATTAATAGTTTAATATTATTTAAATATTAATGATAATAGAATTATTTGATATTTAAATCATTTTATAATGATTAGGTGTTTGAAAATTCATGATAAATTATAATAATTATTTGAAAATTATTATAAGGCTATGAAAAAAATAATATAGTGATACTTAGGTTGTCGAATAATATTAAGGGTATTGAATAGAGTTTTAAACTCAGTAAGTACCGAAATCTGTCAAGACGATACATAGCATGTCTTTGAAATTGATACGGGCTTGGATAGTTTGACTATATATATGTTTATTTGTGATTTAATGACTGTGAAACATGTGTGCCAATGTGATTAGGTTATGTGTTGATTGCAATAAGCAGTATTATGTGTTATGATATATGATTCTAATCGATAGAATGATCTTATTAATGATAGGTTTCGGTATAAAAGATAAAACTAAGTTTTCGTAACAGTAAGCAGCAGACCAGGCAAGTATCCTACCTTTGCATTTACTTTATGCAATGGACATGAGTAAGAAGTTTCAGAATTATATTATTATTATGCTAGATTATTAACCCTATTGTGATATATTCTATATATGATCATTGTTTATCAACATGTTAGTATATGGTAATTCAGATATATATATTCTGTTCGTTAATTTCTAAACATGGTTATATAAGTGTCCCCACTTGGATAGTCATTGTATTTAATCACATGTTTATATATATATATATATATATATATATATATATATATATATATACCTAGTGATACCAGTATGTATGCATGAAGTAAGAGTCGTCTAAGCTATTCGACCAGCTAGACACCGATTTAGAAATATCGTTGAATACGATAAAACCTTTTTGTATCCAATCAAATTATTTTTATTTGGATTCCAGACTAAGTGTGAACATCCCGAATATGGGAAAACTTTAATGCGCCTAAGGCGGAGAGAGTGAACGATAATATCGTTCTTGTATGTAGTATTGATCAATACAGGGCACATTGGGCAGATCACCCTTGTGTCCGTAAGTTATGACAGTTTACAGATGAAGTTCTGTTAAATCTTTTCAAAAATTGAGAATAATGTTCATAGTATGTCACCTTAACCCTATTTATAGTCAGTACGTAGTTTCAAAAATTTGATAGAGAGTCGTTATATTATTATTATCGATTCAGATTACTTCACAACTTTTGATTTGTTGTAGAAGGGTAGTACAAAGACAACATTTAATCCTTTCAGCTAATATTTATAATTTTTATTACTTTTTGGGCACTCAAATACTCATCCTTACTTAATTTAAATGTTTTAAGTTAATTATGATCGGCCAGAGGGCTCTTCTAAGAGCAAAAGGAAAGGAAAGCTGCCCAAATAAGTTTGTGTTATCTTATGTAATAGCTAGACTTAAATAAGATGGTTATATTTATTATCTATCATGTAATGAAATGTTTTAAGGTCGCGTACCTGGGATTTAGAAAACTCTGATATGTAAATTAAGTTAGATATTTATGATAATATTATTGTTTTTGCTCATAGAAATGGTATTGTAATGCACTGAATTCAGGTTTCAAGTATCTGAATTTGGGGGTGTTACAAAGTACATACTGTTAGGTTTGTAATATTCATGAACGCAATCAAATTGCAAAAAATAATGCAGAAACGTGTAAAATCAGAGTTTTAAAAATTTTATAAACTATATACCCGGATCACCCTTTATGCACAATTATTAATTAAACGAAAAGATAATGAATAAAATCATACCCTTGAAGATCGAGCTTCCTCAGGTACAAGTTCACCTCCAAATCCTTTCTCGTTCAACTTGAATTCACCAGGTGTGGTTCCTTCCTTTGATCAACGTTAGCCACCCAAGTGTTTGGCCTCAGAGGTGATCCACCAAGGAAAAAGAATTTTTCAAGAAGAAGGGTATTGGCTCAAACCCTAGTTTTCCTATCTCAGATAGAAAAAGCGTACTCTCTCAATTATTGGAATTATTACGTATGTTGTAAAAGTCAACAACCACCCACCCATAATAAGACTCCTCTTATTTATAGATGTGGGCAACCCACCTTAACAATTAAGGAATTAGGATTTATTTAATTAATTAAATTCTTTTAATTAATTAAGCTCCCTAATCTTATTAGGGATAATTAATCAAACTCCTTTAACTAATTTTCCTTCCTAATCCAATTAGGAATAAATGAGAATACTTATATTAAATTAATTCCTAAACTCTTTTAGAAATTAAAATAATAATAATAATTGTAATATTATTAATAAGACTCCTCTTATTAATTTATATTTAATATTTCTAAAATATTAAATAATAAATATTAAGCTATTTAATTTATTCTATCACCATAGATTAAATTAAATATACTTAACATATTATTACGATTATGCCATTAACTTCTTAAATAATTATTCTTCCTTTTATGGTGTGACCCTTTAGGTTCTCTATATTAAATCGGTTGTGAATAAATCAATTAGAACAATTCTAATCTTATTTAAATAAATAAATTAAACAATTAATTTATTTAAATAAATAATATTTATTCTACAATAGGGATAAGCCTCCCTAGCGATCAACGACTTTCTAGATAATATAGATTTCAACATTAATCATAAAAGAACCTTTGAGTAAATAGTTACCTGATAATTCAATCCTTCCACCATACAATGTCCCAATTAAATATAAGACATGGAATTCTTGTCAAGTCTTATTTTATTTAATTATATGTATTTTCGATCCTTAAATGCACAACTCAAATAATGCAAATTAGAAACTCCTTTCTAATTTCATTTCGCCGCCAAGGACTACTTGGGTTGTCATTTATCGAATCACATAGACATTTCTCTTCTTTAATAGAAGTGGTAGATTCTTTATTGATCATACATTATCTCCATGTACTAAACTTATTATACCCAAGCATACCCTTTGATATACCCTAAGGGTCTTAAGGAATAAGTCAAAGTATAACTCATCATACACAAGATACTATGATGATCTCAAGTCCAAGGATCACTTGTACTACTATCACTACAGAATTCCTATCGACAGCAAGTAAAACTCCATTAGGTATTCCTTAGCGAGCCAACGTTCAAATGAACTTATTCTCTAATAAGCACCTACATACTTGCTTTTAGTGTCTCCACACAAATGATCATGAGATCAATCATCCTCATCCAATGAGCAAGCAACGTATGTACCAATCTATCCGGATTCACTAATCCCCAATTTAGTAATCCAATGATTGGGAACTATTTTAGTTTTAAGCTTTCTAAGAATTTAGATCTCATTAGAATGATCATCATCATTATTCTAAAAGCATTGCTTAAAACTATGGGTTTATCACATATTATAAAACAGCATCATGTAGATAATTAAAAGCCTTTAATAAATTAATACTTTTTATTAATAATTGAATAAGATTGTTAAAAAGTATATGCTTTATCATCAAACATGATTGGCTTGTGTGCATACTACTTTCACATACAACCGAGTGTTTTGTCATGGGGAGTGTTTTGTCATGGGGAGCACCGGTACTATTTGTAAGGAAAAAGGACGGATCGTTAAGACTTTGTATCGACTATCGAGAGTTGAACAAGTTAACGATAAAGAATAAATACCCATTGCCCAGGATCGATGATCTTTTTGATCAGTTAAAATCGGTAAAGTATTTTTCTAAAATAGATTTGAGAACGGGGTATCATCAGTTGAAGGTTAGGAAGGAGGATGTACCAAAGACGGCATTCAGGACTCGTTATGGTTATTGCGAGTTTCAGGTGATGTCATTTGGGTTGACTAATGCACCAGCTACATTTATAGATATGATGAACAGAGTGTTCAAACAATATTTGGACAAGTTCGTCATGGTATTTATCGATGATATTCTAGTCTATTCTAAGACGCCAGAAGATCATGCTGAACACTTAAGAATAGTGTTGGAGACACTAAGGAAGGAGAAGTTATATGCGAAGTTCACTAAGTATGAATTTTGGCTAGAAAGGGTACAATTTTTAGGTCATGTCATTGACCATAAAGGGATTTCAGTAGATCCAGTGAAGGTGGAAGCTGTGATGAATTGGGAACAACCGAATACGCCGACTGAGGTGTGAATTTTCCTAGGGTTAGCGGGATACTATCGGAGATTCATCTAGGATTTTTTTATGATAGCCACTCCATTGACTAACTTGACAAGGAAGACTGTGAAATACGTATGGACTGAGAAATGCGAGGACATTTTTCAAGAACTGAAGAAGAGGTTAAGTGAAGCGCCTATTTTGTCATTACCCGATGACAGAGGAAATTTTGTAGTTTATAGCGATGCTTCGCATAGAGGACTTGGCTGTGTGCTCATGCAGCATGGCAAGGTCATTGTGTATGCATCACGAAAGTTGAAGGATTATGAGAAAGTTTACCCTACTCATGATCTGGAACTGACCGCGATAGTTTTTACCTTAAAGATATGGAGACATTATCTTTACGGAGAGAAATGTGAGATATATACGAACCATAAGAGTCTAAAATATATCTTCACACAAAAGGAGTTGAATATGAGACAAAGGAGATGGCTGGAGTTGATAAAGAATTATGACTGTGAAATCCTGTATCACCCTAGAAAAGCCAATGTAGTTGTCGATGCCTTAAGTAGGAAGGGTCGAGAAAAGTTGTCTATGTTAACGGCTCAAACTGAGTTAATAACACAGATGGCTAGGATGGAGATAGAGGTGAAGTTGCCAAGTAAATCGGGACAGAAACTGTTTGCGACAGAGATTCAATCTACTATCATAGAGAGAGTCAAGGAGGTGCATCTCAAAACTAATGAGTGTGACCGGATGAAGGAGCGGTTAACCAATGAAAAAGATTTAAATTATAGCCTCGATAATAAGGGGTTATTGAGATTTGAAGGAAGAATTAGGGTTGTGAATGAGATGGAATTAAAGGAGCAAGTTTTACAAGAAGCTCATAATTTAAGGTACTCGATTCATCCTGTAGTACTAAGATGTATCAAGACCTTCGACAGAGTTTTTGGTGGCTGAACATGAAGAGAGAGATAGCCGAGTATGTGAGTAGATGCTTAACTTGTCAAAAAGTTAAGGCCTAACATCAACGACCAAGTGGCTAGTTACAGTCATTGGAGATTCTGGAGTGGAAGTGGGAGCATATCACGATGGATTTTGTGGTGGGACTTCCGATTACTTAGAAGGGATATGATGCGATTTGGGTAATAGTAGACCGGTTGACGAAGTTGGCTCACTTTTTGCCAATAAGGGTTAAGTATAACTTAGACCAATTAGCTAAACTTTATGTTAAGGAAGTTATTTCCAGATATGGAGTACCAGTTTCGATTGTGTCAGATTGTGATCCACGATTCACATCGAAATTTTGGAGGAGTCTGCAAGAATAGTTAGGGACGCAGTTGAAGTTGAGTATGGCTTATCATCCACAAACTGATGGCTAGAGCGAGAGGACAATTCAGACGTTAGAAGATATGCTTAGATCTTGCGTTTTGGATTTTAAGGGTAGTTGGGATGATCATCTACCATTAGTAGAGTTTGCGTATAACAATAATTATCATGTAAGCATAGGTGTAGCATCCTTAAATCCAGGTCCCAAATCACCACGGATCTGGTATACTATTTCTATAACTATTGTGAAAGATATAAAAATAAATTGTTTATACATTAAACATTACACATTAACCCCAAGGTCGAGTAACCTTCACATATACACAATTCATTATCCTATCTGATAGACAATGTTGTTATTATACAATACTATTATAAATTAGCCGCACATATAATCCCAAGCTGTACTTGTCTTTGACTTTTTCTGTATCCGACGTATTCGTCCTAATCTGCAATGTTTATCATGATATAGCAAGGGTGATTAACAAATTTGCCCAGCAAGTTTAAGTTCAATAAATTAAGGATATATCATGATGAAAAGATTTCGAATAATAGCTAGCTAACATTCAACAATATAATTGTGAACTAGCATGGACAAATTTTCATAGCTGAACGAACATTGAACATGAACATATCAATTATATCTGGACCGAATGGTAATGAAGGTGATCAGCCTTTCATACCTGATGAACACATGCAATATGCATAGAGTATGATTCAATAATTCTTAGACATGGAAATCGAAAATGATTAACCACAAGTTAAAAGAATAGTTCAAGAAAATCTTGCCTGATCCGTTGATTATCATTACGCAACCTAATTAGCTTTAGCTGAAGACCTAATATTAATAATATTGATTTCCAAGTATTAGAATAATATCATCATAGTATAATACTATTATATATATAACCATAGAATAACCTAAACACATAAACCCTATCAATCTATACAGCACATAAGACCTAGTATCAAGTCAGACTATTGCAGTCTGAGTTGAATTCGGCATAATTCTAACATCCCGACATCCTAGTCGGATAATTATCGAGTCTAATATTACTAAGACTCAGTATAAACTGGTTCACAAATATCATAGATAATTAATTATCAATCAAAATAATTTTCATAAGCTTGTAATAATTTTTAGATAATTATTACCATTTATCATGATTTTTCAATCATTAATATCGTATTTATATGATTTAAATACCATAATATTCTATTATCATTAATATTTATTTAATATTAAATATTAATAAAAATTATTACATAATATTACAATATATTTATAATATCTTAAAGTATTTTTAATACTTTAAAATCATATTTATATGATTTTAAACAGATTAAATCCATTATTCGATAATTGCTATTAATATTAAAATATTAATATTTTCATGAAAAACTATCAAAAGTTATATTTTATAACTTAAAATATTTTATAACACTTCAATCATTTTTATATGATTTTTAAATCATTAATTCTATTTTCCATAATTTATTTAATTAATTTATTAAATAAATTAATTACCATTATTATTGATTAATTAGTGAAATTCATCACATAATATTAAAAGTTATTGAAAATAACTTAAAATATTTTCTTATACCATAATATATTTCTAAATGAATTTTCAAGTAATAAAATCATTTTTAAGTAATTTATTTAATATTATAATTAAATAAATTAAATACCCTTAATATTCCAAAAATATTAAATATTAATGAAATATATTCAAAATGATTAAAACCCCATTTTTGGACTTTAAAATAATTTTTAAGAATTTATTTTGTATTTTTCATAATTAAAAACTATTTAATACTAATTATTTAATAAACATAATTAATTTTGTAAATAATTGTAGCTAAAGGTACTATAGGCGACAAAACCGTCGCTGAAAGTGTTCTTGGCCAAACCCAGAACCTTCAAGTCAGTTGTCAAGGTAGCTAGTTTGACCACTGATAATTCATGGATCCTTAAGTTTCTGGGTTGGTAATGGTATTAGAGTTGTAGTATTTATGTAATACTACAACTACAATTAAATTTCAGGGCTATACAACAACAGATCTGTGAGATATAGGCCTCACAATTTCATATCAGAGTTGTTCTTCATTTCTGAGTTCTCCAAAAATGAAGAACAGTTCGAGAGGTTACTTTCCAGGTCTTGGATCTATGCGTTCCAGGTTTGGTTAGTGTGTTTTATTGGTTCAATCATGTAGTACGGATAACAAGGTACAATAACATATCACCAGATTAGTATAACAACAACACAAATACTAGATCTAGGTCGGTCAAAGTGGAGTCTACAAACTCTTCTTGAACATTTCTGGAAAACCCAGAAATGTTCATAGGCAGACGGTCAACCAAAGTTTGACCTTGATTATATTCGTTTTTGTTAATGATTTTGGTAATATAAAGGATTAGATGTAAAGCCTATATGTCAGTCTACAAGATCCAACCAACAACACGAACTAACTATCAAAAGTCAGCAAGATCAAAGGCCTGTAAAAACGTTGTCAGAAATTCTGGAAAATATGGGAATTTTATGGGTTTTTCAGAAACAGATTTTGTGCTCAGTCAACCCACTTTGACCACTCATATCTTTCAATCTATACATGATCTGGGCTTGAATAAAGTTTCAAATCAAAGCCCTTACAACATAGAACAGATATATAACCTTAAATGTAAGACCTTAACTTTTATGAATAAAGATTAATTTCTCTCGAAATATATTTTTGAATATTATGGTGTGGATATAATATAATGTTATAGTTGTGGGTAATGTTTATAAATTTTGAAAAGTAAGCAAGTGGTTATATAATATTCGATTGGTCGGAGAATATTTGAAAGTAGTATGCACAAAAGCCAATCATGTTTGATGATAAAGCATATACTTTGTAACAATCTTATTTATTTATTAATAAAAAGTATTAATTTATTAAAGGCTTTTAATTATCTACATGATGCTGTTTTATAATATGTGATAAACCCATAGTTTTAAGCAATACTTTTAGAATAATGATGATGATCATTCTAATGAGATCTAAATTCTTAGAAAGCTTAAAACTAAAATAGTTCCCAATCATTGGATTACTAAATTGGGGATTAGTGAATCCGGATAGATTGGTACATACGTTGCTTGCTCATTGGATGAGGATGATTGATCTCATGATCATTTGTGTGGAGACACTAAAGCAAGTATGTAGGTGCTTATTAGAGAATAAGTTCACTGAACGTGGCTCGCTAAGGAATACCTAATGGAGTTTTACTTGTCTGTCAATAGGAATTCTCAGAAGTGATAGTAAGACAAGTGATCCTTGGACTTGAGATCATCATAGTATCTTGTGTATGATGAGTTATACTTTGACTTATTCCTTAAGACCCTTAGGGTATATCAAAGGGTATGCTTGGGTATAATAAGTTGTACATGGAGATAATGTATGATCAATAAAGAATCTACCACTTATTAAAAGAAGAGAAATGTCCTATGTGATTCGATAAATGACAACCCAAAGAGTCCTTGGCGGCGCGTAATGAAATTAGAAAGGAGTTTCTAATTTGCATTATTTGAGTTGTGCATTTAAGAGTCGAAATACATATAATTAAATAAAATAAGACTTGACAAAGTAATTCCATGTCTTATATTTAATTGGGACATTATATGGTGGAAGGATTGAATTGTGACAGTAACTATTTACTCAAAGGTTCTTTTATGATTAATGTTGAAATCTATATTATCCGAAAAGTCGTTGATCGCTAGGAGGCTTATCCTATTGTAGAATAAATATTATTTATTTAAAAAAATTAATAGTTTAATTTATTTATTTAAATAAGATTAGAATTGTTCTAATTGATTTATTCACAACTAGGTTTATTATGGAGAACCTAAAGGGTCACACCATAAAAGGAAGAATAATTATTTAAGAAGTTAATGGCATAATCGTAATAATATGTTAAGTATATTTAATTTAATCTATGGTGATAGAATAAATTAAATAGCTTAATATTTATTATTTAATATTTTAGAAATATTAAATATAAATTAATAAGAGGAGTCTTATTAATATTATTACAATTATTATTATTATTTTAATTTCTAAAAGAGTTTAGGAATTAATTTAATATAAGTACTCTCATTTATTCCTAATTGGATTAGGAAGAAAAATTAGTTAAAGGAGTTTAATTAATTATCCCTAATAAGATTAGGGAGCCCCTTTGATTAAAAGGGTTTAATTAAATAATACCTTATTTTTTTAATAGGGTTACTTGATATCTTTATAAGAGGAGTCTTATATCAGATATCAATACTACGTTATAATTCCAATGATTGGAGAGTACGCTCCTTTTCTATAGAGATAGAAAAACTAGGGTTTAGCCAACCACCCATCTTCTTGAATCCTTCTTCTTCCTTGGTGGATCACTTTTAGAGGCCAAACACTTAGGTGGCTAACGTTGATCAAAGGAAGGAACCAAACCCGGTGGATTCAAGTTGAACGCGAAAAGAATTGGAGGTGAACTTGTACCTGAGGAAGCTCAGATCTTCAAGGGTATGACTCTTGTTCTTCAATTTTTTGTTTAATTAATAATTGTGCATAAAGGGTGATCCGGGTATATGGTTTGTAAAATTTTAAAACTCTGATTTTTACACGTTTACGCTTATTTTTGCAATTTGATTGCGTTCATGAATATTACAAACCTAACAGTGCATCAGAGCCAAACTATTATGCGAATTATTAATTGTTTTAAATTTGATATGTATATTGATATGTGTTTAGAACAGTTTAATTGGGCATAATTTTTGTTGTATAAAATTAAAAAAAAAACACAAAACTATTTTTTTTTCGTGATTGCGTGGCTGATGGAGTCAGGTTACTTAAAAGGCAGCGTGATTCACTTGGTGAGGATTATTAAGGATTCATGTATTAGTATATATATTATATAATATATATTAGTTATAAGGCAGCATAATCACGCAGGATCAACTTTTTTTGTTTCAAAACGCGTGCTTTTTTGGTTTATATATATATAAATATATATATATATATATATATATATATATATTAATTTTAATTATTTTATTATTAAAATAAAAAAAGTTTATTTTAATTTTAAAATAAAGGTTTATTTTAATCTTAAAATAAAAGTTTATTTTAATTTTAAAATTAAATTTCATGCTAACTAATTAGAGTTGGAATTGGATTCCATGATAACTAATTAGAGTTGAAATTGGATTCTATATTTGCTTAAATAAAGGAGTTTATTTAGATATGAAATAAGATTTCATATTATTCAAAATAAAAGAGTTTATTTGTGAATAGGAAAGAGAATCTCGATTTCCTTAAATAAAGAAGTTTATTTAGATATGAAATATGATTTCATATTATTCAAAATAAAGGAGTTTATTTGTGAATAGGAAAGAGAATCATGTTTCCTTTAATAAAGTTTTTTTTTTTACATGGAATTGGATTCCATAATTAATTAAAATAAAGGAGTTTATTTTGATTAAAGATTTTGATTAAAATAAAATAGTTTATTTTATTCAAAATTGGATAAATTAAAATAAAATAGTTTTATTTTGATTTATATTTGGATTGAAATAAAGGAGTTTATTTTGATTCATAATTAGATTTTATACTAACTAAATTTGCCCATTAAATGATATCAATATATATATTGAATGTTTATTATTCATGATATGAATGTTATTTATTGATGCATATGGTGATGTGTATGATAATAAATGGGATTGATTATGGACTATTGACCAATGTGATTGGATTTTATTTTAGTTGGATGCATGAATGTATGGGTTTTATTAAATGGGAATTCTGCGTGCACTCGCCTTCTCTAATTTTTTCTTAATATAAATTCTATCTCCTCCTATGTACTTCCCCTTGACTGCTGATCAAGGTTTCTATTTATTTTAAATAGTTTTGTAATAGGAATGGTTAGAATTAATTTTGAAGAATTAGAGATCAAAGAGCAAGGAGCGCTTGAAGACCCGTTTGTAATGGAGCCCAAGTTTAAATGTAATAGTTATATTTAAATATTATTTCTTGCACCCCTTGGGGGTTTGACCTTTTGGTTCACTTGGTGGCTCTAGTGAACCAAACTAGAATAAAAGTCCATAATCAATTCGAGTAGAATATAGTATTCTATATGTGCATGCTTATACTATATATTTATATTATATATTATGCAAACATGCTTCGCATGTTAATTAATACGACGCGTATTTTATATATATATAATAAATGCGCTTAAACAAGATGAGACAAATTAATTACAAACCCCTCAATTTTTTTTATATTAAGTCCTAAGCGTTCAAAGATATTTGGAATATCGAACGTCAGCTTTCTAGCATGATAAAATTAATAGAGTATTAAATATTTAATATGAGTTTGTTGTGTCACCACAAGGCAAGTATTAAGTATTTAAGATGTTAATTTATCACATTTGATGCTTATAAAGAAAATTGAACAATATTGTTTTGTTGTGTCACCACAAGGATGATATTTTCTTTTTGAATATATGGAGTGCTAGGTTGGACTTAACTGGATAATTTTGATTCGGATGTGCCACCACTTGATCAAAATAATCTAAGAGGCAAAAGAAAAGGAGTTCAGATAGTTGATGTAATTGACAAAAGTTGTCTACCTATTTATTTATATATAGTTTGTTGTGTCACCACAAGGCTATATACATTTGAAATGGGATCCTTATTCTCACTAGCAAATCTTTAATTAGATTTTGCTGAACTATATAAGTGAGGGTAATATAGTTTGAAGAAAATAGTGGGAGATACCAATTTAAAACAAGACCTAATTTATTTTGGTAATTAATAAAAGAATGTATGTTAAAATGTTGTTAATTACAAATTCATTTACAGAATTTTACAATGTCTAAAATTACTATCACTGCGAAGCATATTAGATGCTAAATTAACCAGACCAAATTAAACGGATTGGTTAAGGAATTTGAGAATAGTTCTCATAGCTGAAAAGCTATCTTATGTCCTTAATACGCCTATCCCTGCAATGGTTGCAGACAATGCCTCTGAGGAAGAGATTGCTACTTTTAGAAAGTGGCAAGATGATGCACAATTGGCTCAATGCATCATGCTCGCATCCATGAAAGTAACGAGCTTCACGTCACAAGATGAAACTATGGATGCTCCTACTATATTCTCGTACATCAAGTAGTTGATGGTGAGGAAATTAGGACCGATAGATATCGATATCTAAGGAGCTCTTCCGATCTAGAATGGCCAATGGCACTATAAGATGCATACAAAAAAGTTCTTAACATAATCAATTTGATTGATCAATTAGGACAACTGGTTTTGTCATGGATGGAGAGTTGAACCAAGATTTGATCTTGCACTCACTCCCGGACTCCTTTCACAATTATTGTGAATTTTTCATATAAACAAGCTAGATATCAGCCTCGCTGATTCGCTTAACATGTTGAAAATGTTGAGAGTGACTTTCCAACCAAGAAAAACAAAGTCTTCTTTGGTAGGGGCCAAAGGATCTTCCTAAAAGAAGAACGATTCAAAGAAGGTAAATGAAAAGGCAAAAACAAAGGATAATAAGAACAAAACTGATACGGATAGCAAAGGAGTCTGCTTCCACTACAATAAGCCTGGACACTGGAAAGAAACTGCAAGAAGCATCTTGCAGAGGCAAACCAAAGAAGCTTAGTGAAGTTTTGGTTACAAATACAAATTTGTTCATGATTTAAAATAATTTTTTTTAAGTCAAGGTTCTACTTGGGTATTGGATACCGACTTTGGTTATCATAAATATAGATTTATGAAGGACCAAATGTAAGTAGAAAGTTAAACAAAGATAAGTAATCCTATGTGTGGAAAATGAAGCAAAGGTTGTTGCATTAGATATAGAAACTTATAGTTTAGCACTGCCTATGGGCAAATCTATTAAGTCAATAAGTTGTTATTGTATTTCAATTCTTGTTAGAAACATTATTTCCATTTTATTGTTGGACAATAAAATTTTTGGTATTATAATTAAGAACAATTGTTGTTCTATTTATAATAATAATGTTTTGTATAGAACTGAAATATTACTTAATGGATTTTGTATACTTGATTTACGTGAAAAATATATTTTGCAAATTGAACAAACTAGTATAAGAAAATGAGATGATCATTCAAAGAGTTGAATGTCTGTATTTGTTGAAATACAAGTGTGAATTATTTGAAAGGTTCAAAGAATTCAGAAGTGAAACAAATTGGCAAAGTATTAAGATTCTTTGATAATATCAAGGAATAAATACTTGTGCAATAAGTTTCAAGATCATCTCAAATGGTTTTTCTCATAATAGACACCTCATGATACGTAATAATTGATTGATGTATCTGAAAGGAAAAAACATACCTTGTTGAACATGGTACGGTCCAAAATGATTTTACCGACATTCCAGATCCTTCAGGATCATGTCCCGAGAAATGGTTGCATATCTATTTAAAAGGTAACCTCAAAATCCAGCCCCAAGACTCCATAAAAGTTATGGATGTGGAGGATTCCTAATCTTAAGTATGTTAAGATAAGGGGTTGTCCAACTTATGTGAAAAGGTTTCAAGGATAAGCTTGGGACAAGATTTGACATGTCATGATTTGTGGGACATCCTAAAGTAAGTTTAGGGTATATGTTCTATAATTCTACTTAGCAAAAAGGTGTTTGTTACGAAACACGCTGCCTTCTAAGATAAAGGTGTTTATCATTAAAAAGGGGCTAGTGGGAGGATAATAGATCTTGAAGAGTTCAAGAACCACAAAATACTATAAGTCAAATAAGAGGAACCTGTAGATAGACCTATTATACCAACCCAATCAAATCGAATAGTATCGAAGATACACAGGAGGTATGGATTCATCATAGATGATGATGATGAGGTACACATCATAGAAGATGAGATCCAGTTACATACGATGAGGTAAGTGTTGTAGTACACTCGTGAGAAATGGATTGAAGCAAGTTTCTCAAATATGGAACATTTGTTTTGATGAGGCAATCAAAAGAGTTTGATTTTATCAAAAATAAGAATGAACCTAGTGTGTACAAAAGGGTCAGTGGGAGCATCGTGACATTCCTAGTACTATATGTTGATATACTACGGATAAGGAATGACATACCAATGCTACAATCAGTAAAGATAAAGTTGTCTAAACATTCCTCCATGAATGATTTGGAAGAGTATCTTAATTGGGGATATAAATCTATATAGATAGATTTAAGAGGATGCTCGACTTAACCCAAGCGAACGATATTCATTTGATGCTAAAGTCGTTTAGCATGGCAAACTCCAAGAGATGTCTCATGTCGATGAGCTATGGAGTGTATCTCTTAATAGTCCCCACGGACTCTCGAAAAGAGAGGTCGCATGAGTGACAATCATGTATGCAATGAAATGTACGGAGACCCGATGTTGATCACCATATTCACTACAACAAAAAGGCTTATCAATGATCAAGATCAATCAATGTGATACGGTCGCAGATATATCATCTGATCAGACCGTGTACGCCGACATCTAGTCGCAGATAATCTGGTCATTGGGAGGACATCAATGACCAACAATAGCGATCGAATTATTAGCGATCGCAATTAGCTTAATCGATATCGCCGCTATTATGACTTATGTCGAGTCATTTGTTATGCGTGACGTGTCACACGTGTCGTGTCGTGATCGATAATAGCGACCGCAATGGCCGCTAGATTCACGTGATCGGCCGATACATTTTTAGCGATCGACGCGCGTCACGATTGATTTTTTTTTTTAAATTTTTGCCTATTTTATTGATTTCCCAAAAATAACCTGCTTTGTACCTGCTTTCAATCCCAACACAGTTATATATATATATATATATATACAAGCATCCATATTAACATCCATCCAAAACATTCATCCATGAATAAACATTCATCCAATACAATACAAAACATTCATCCAACACAATATAATCGATATCGTAAACATCCATATAAACTAATACAATTGTCCAAAGAATGAATCTAAAAAGAGTACAAGGCTTTAAAATCTAAAAAAAAATAAGTCTAGCGCTTCTTCATGGATCATCCAAATTAGGATCCTGTAATTATCAAAGTAATAAAACATATATGTTACATATAAGTAAGACATCGACTCGTAGACTATAAACATATAAGACAATGTAGCTAAACAATAAACGATATATATATACGCCTCTCGTTGTTGTCTGTTGCTGCTTGCTCCGCTTCGCCCGCCGCCACCGCCTCCCGCCAACTCATCAGACTCGAGATCGCAGATGCCCGCCAAAGATATCGAAGAAGATCACGATCCTCGATAGATCTCTCTCACGATCAATAGGAGTATGATAGGTGGATAACTCGATGATTGTATAGATCGGGTGGCGAGTCTTGTCTGTGCCACGATGGTCGAGGCGCCGTCTTTGTCCTTGGCCTTTGACATAATTTTTCTTCACGATGGACGCCTCTCCCATAATTCTTGATCAATCGACGGACGCGGGTGCCTTCAGATAGCGCTCGTTCATTAAGCCCTTATAAGTGTCCTCGTCAAGATGAACAATTAAATAGTTAAAAATAAATAAAAAATACTAAAGAAGGTCGTTATAATTTATAAACAACATATTAGGATAAAGTGAACTTATTACCGCTTATCTCGAATAACTTTCAGTAGACCATCGCGGTGGCTACATACACATCCAACCAATTGATAGGTTGATTTTGAGACCGAGACTCCTATAGTTCATTTCTCATATTATTATGTAAACATATGATATTTTAGGTACAAAAGATGATCAGTAAACATAACATACGCATTCTCGGCAAAGAATGTGTTGTACTGTGATATACCGCCGCCTCGACACGTGCCTTTTGCCTTCTCGCCGCCTAATACACACGAGGATCTGTTTCGAGGCGTGCGCCTTGCGCGCTCTTGACCAAAGCTCTCTCCTTTTCCACTGGTCACACATCTCGCACCTATATGGGTTCAGGCGCACCACATGAGGGCTATGCTCACGCATATATCGCTTCACCCCGCCCTGGATGGTCAATCTCAAAGATTGTGCGTGGCTTTTTGTCGTCCTTGTTCAAATTATCTTTAGTTCGCATTTACGCACTTCGCTGTAATAGTGTCTCGAATAATCGATGCCTCGTAAGCGTCGTCCCCATCTATATCGCTTCGCAAATAAAATAACAATAATAATATTAAAACTGTTATATTACTAAGCAATATTATTTGATTAACTATGTATTATCTATCGAGTGATAAAAAAATATACCGAAATTCAACCAAATCAAGATCCTTATGGGCGTAGAGGTGTGTCATTTACGTAATCACCGGCGCGAAGGCTTCAGAAGCATAATTGTGAAATGCACTTCACAATTTTACTATCTTGAAAATCACTACAATATACAATAATTTATATTAAAACCCTTTATATATATATATATATATATATATATATACACGATGTTTAACTTACGTATATCCGGAGGAGGACGGATCAGATAAGAATGCGATCATCCCGGATTAGCTTGGCCTTGAAGACATGATTAGGGCCCGACCCAACCCTTAAGCCAGGTTGCAGTTCGTAAGACATCTATAAATAAAAAATTTAGGATGTTAGTATAAGTTATAAATGAAAGGTACATAAACATGTCAGGGATATAGAGAACATCAGGATATGTAATTGTATGTAAACAAAAGGACAATAGGATAGGATAGTCTAGGCCACTAGGATAGTCTAGGCATGTATATTTAAGTTACTTAAGGTTACTTTTAGCATCACCAAACTTTATTTAATCATCTAACTTAAAATGGCTTGGGCTTGGTTCCTTTAGTTTGTGTAGCTTTCTTATGTCCTATTATGACTATTGAAACTTGTGTATGGGGTCCAGGTATGGTGATTCACTATTTTAGTGTTCATTGTTCTATAAAGCTTATTTTCAATGATTTTTAAGCAAGAATTGGCCTAACTTAGGGAACCATTTTTACATGTTATCTATAGGCAATGTATGTACTCCTCACTATCTAACAACACTAGTCACACAAATCCCCAACAGTCTACAATAGAACACATATGGTCTTTAAGCATTCCTATATATGATTCGAGGGTCCATATCTGAACACAACAAAAACATCACATATACTCATTGCCATCACATATACACTAATGCATATATGGCCATTTTGACTTATATATGAAGATTTAGACAAGTATGGATATTTTAGAAACAACTCATTAATAGTGTGATTGAAGTTATGGTGCTTTGTGTTTGTGTTTGTACTTTTCATTTTCTTTCTATTCTAAGCTAAGTCATACTTATAGCATACATATTAATAAGTGTGTCATTTTCTTTATCTTCTCGACTATGAATTATGGAAAACTTCTTTGAACCTTCTTCGATTGAATTATGGATAAACTTAATTCCTAGTTATATGGCCATTGACTTATATATGAAAAAAATTACAGAGTCTCCCTATAATATGGACTATCCACACGCACGAGGCATGCATACTTGACCAATTTCAAAGAAAATATAATCCCAACACACAAAATGTAATGTGCACAACTATAATTCAAGGCACAATTTAGGAGAATCCAATATTAGTAAAAATATATTAATAAAAATATGGACAAAATAGACATTATATTTGGTGAAGCTAACTTATTTTAAAATGACTTATAAATTATTTTTAAATAAATTATAAATAGTTATTATTCTTCTTTTTTGACTTAAAACTTAATTTATAATTTAAAAATAAGTGATTTTCAAACAACTTAATAATAAAAATAACTTATAAATTGGTCGTTACAAACACTCTCGCATACACCCTTCCTCCTCCTTATAAATTGGTCTTTCTTCAAGTCATTACAATTACTAATTCAAGAAGATATTTCCTTGTTAATTTAATTTGTAGTTATTTTTGTTTGATTACTCCAACACAACAATCAAATGAGAATTGGTGAATGATAATTTAGAAGGCATATATTAATTCGGGGTAGGTCTTAGTGTTTCGACTCGTGCATAAATAAATGGATTTTAAAAGTTAATTTGTTATTTTCGCTCATACGCATGTTTTTCTCTTATAATGATAATGATAGAAGAACCCTCAAAGACGACTAGATCATGAACCAATAAATGCAATATATTTATAAATCAAATAATTCATGGGTTCCATATTATTTGATAATTATTAATTTTAAAAGTTAATTTAAGAGACGTAATTTTATAATGATGACTATTATAAATTATGGAACAATTATTGCACGTTGTTATTGTGGTAATAAATTTGAGGATATTGTTAAATGATGATTTCTCAAACAATAAAAATGACACTCTTTTCTATATTACCAATGTGGATTACATTTTTTACTCAATTTCTCAAATAAATTTACAAATATTAGAAGGTTTAATTACAACATTGATTTTCAACTTACTTAGAATTTCATAAAATAATTCATTGTATGTCCACTTATATTTCCATTTGGACTATTTGATTTGCCTCTTATTTTATTCTTATTTTTAAAAAAATAATTTTTTTGTGTGTGCAATCTTATTCTCCTCTACTTGTACACTAACTAACTTGGATTAATTCCATGCACATCTCTCGCTTACAAATAGAATCTAATTTAGAAGGCATATGTTTAAATGTAATCTTAATGATAATAAAAGAAATGATTGACATTATTTGTGATTTCTTATGAAACCCGTGTGATGGTGGTGATGGTGGTGGTGGCGGTAGCAGTGGCGGTGGCGCTCGGCGCATGCGTGTGTGGTGGTGATGATGGTGGCGGCGGCGGCTTTCCCCTCTTCTCCTCTTCTCTTCTCCCCTTCTCCTCTTCTCCTCTTCTTTTCTCCCCTTTTTTTTTTCTTCGCTCGGATCAAGAGTGATGAAGCGACATCTTGGTTTATTGAAATACATCCATGTATCAGCATCTGCGATCGCATGCGGTCGCAGATTTTTAATGACGTGGACGTGTTAGCGGAATCGCCGCCAGTGATCACGATAGAGAGTAATCGCAAAAGAAACCGCGCCAGGGTTTCACACCAAAATTTTAGGAGGGAAAATCATATTGGCGACCGATCGTCGTGATCGCGTCGCGGTCATTGAACTTACCTAGCGACTAGAATCCATAGTGGTCGCAGATAGCGGTCGCTAGTACCATTATCCGCGACCAAATACAGCGGTCGCTGATATTATTGGTCGCAGATAGGCTTTTTTCTTGTAGTGATTATGGAGAAGTTCACTATGAGTCAGTGAAAAACATCTTAAAGTGCTTAACCCAAGACTAAGGATGTGATCATATTCATGGTGGGTCTAAATTAAAACTAGAGGGCTTAACAGACTCAAGTTTTTAGGATGCACCAAGATGATGTAAAAATCCACTTTAAGGTAAAGCGTTATCTTGAGCAAAGGTACAATTGAATTGGAAAGGTTCCAAAACAAGCAAAAAAGTTCTTTGGTTTAGTGATAAAGACAAAGTATATAGCTATAAATGAAGTCGCAAGTTGATTGTTTGGATTAAAAGTTTATTACGTAACTAGGAATAGTTCTAAGTCTCATCTTGGATCTAAACATGTGTTGTGGCACTTTCATTTGATTATTAGAATCATTGAAGATGGGAAATCACTATAGAGATAGTGGACTCTCATGAACAACATTACATATCCATTAACTAAAGCTTATCCAAGCGGCAGGATAATCGTCACTTAGAGAAGAAGAGTATGAGATACCATGACGATTGTCTTTAGTGCAAGTGGGAGAATGAAAGTAGTATACACAAGCCAATCATGTTTGATGATAAAGCATATACTTTGTAACAATCTTATTCATTTATTAATAAAAAGTATTAATTTATTAAAGGCTTTTAATTATCTACATGATCTTTGTTTTATAATATGTGATAAACCCATAGTTTTAAGCAATGCTTTTAGAATAATGATGATGATCATTCTAATGAGATCTAAATTCTTAGAAAACTTAAAACTAAAATAGTTTTCAATCGTTGGATTACTAAATTGGGGATTAGTGAATCTGGATAGATTGGTACATACGTTGTTTGCTCATTGGATGAGGATGATTGATCTCATGATCATTTGTGTGGAGACACTAAAACAAGTGTGTATGTGCTTATTAGAGAATAATTTCACTAAACGTGGCTCGCTAAGGAATACCTAATGGAGTTTTACTTGTCTGTCAATATGAATTCCTGTAGTGATAGTAGTACAAGTGATCCTTGGACTTGAGATCATCATAGTATCTTGTGTACGATGAGTTATACTTTGACTTATTCCTTAAGACCCTTAGGGTATATCAAAGGGTGTGCTTGGGTATAATAAGTTGTATACGTGGAGATAATGTATGATCAATAAAGAATCTACCACTTCTATTAAAAGAAGAGAAATGTCTATGTGATTCGATAAATGACAACCCAAGAGTCCTTGGCAGGCGAATGAAATTAGAAAGGAGTTTCTAATTTGCATTATTTGAGTTGTGCATTTAAGAGTCGAAATACATATAATTAAATAAAATAAGACTTGTGAGTAATTCCATGTCTTATATTTAATTGGGACATTGTATGGTGGAAGGATTGGATTTATACAGTAACTATTTACTCAAAGGTTCTTTTATGATTAATGTTGAAATCTATATTATCCGGAAAGTTGTTGATCGCTAGGGAGGCTTATCCCTATGTAGAATAAATATTATTTATTTAAATAAATTAATAGTTTAATTTATTTATTTAAATAAGATTAGAATTGTTCTAATTGATTTATTCACATGGGTTTAATATGGAGAACCTAAAGGGTCACACCATAAAAGGAAGAATAATTATTTAAGAAGTTAATGGCATAATCGTAATAATATATGTTAAGTATATTTAATTTAATCTATGGTGATAGAATAAATTAAATAGCTTAATATTTATTATTTAATATTTTAGAAATATTAAATATAAATTAATAAGAGGAGTCTTATTAATATTATTACAATTATTATTATTATTTTAATTTCTAAAAGAGTTTAGAAATTAATTTAATATAAGTACTCTCATTTATTCCTAATTGGATTAGGAAGGAAAATTAATTAAAGGAGTTTAATTAATTATCCTAATAAGATTAGTGGAGCCCCTTTGATTAAAAGGGTTTAATTAAATAATACCTTTTTTTTTTAATAGGGTTACTTGATATCTTTATAAGAGGAGTCTTATATCGGATATCAATACTACGTTATAATTTCAATGGTTGGAGAGTACGCTCCTTTTCTATAGAGATAGAAAAACTAGGTTTAGTGACCACCCATCTTCTTGAATCCTTCTTCTTCCTTGGTGGATCACCTCAGAGGCCAAACACTTGGGTGGCTAACGTTGATCAAAGGAAGGAACCAAACCCGGTGGATTCAAGTTGAAGCGAAAAGAATTGGAGGTGAACTTGTACACGAGAAGCTTCGGATCTTCAAGGGTATGACTCTTGTTCTTCAATTTTTTGTTTAATTAATAATTGTGCATAAAGGGTGATCCGGGTATATGGTTTGTAAAATTTTAAAACTCTGATTTTTACACGTTTCCGCTTATTTTTGCAATTTGATTGCGTTCATGAATATTACAAACCTAACAATATTCATTTTAATAGGGAATATTCGTACGACGGCACAATCATTGGTGGACCCCATAACGAAGTAATCGTCGTAGTTAGAAAATGACATAATTATCTTTTATAAAATAATGGCGAAAGTTTTACCGTTAAACCGTTGAACTACGGTAGTAAAAGTACGATGAATACGTGTGGTTGCGTAGTAGCTACGGTATTGATTATTGATGCTTACGTGAGAAGTCACCACCGGTTATACTCAATTATTATTCTATAATGAATTGTTGCATCATATCACTCATATTATTGATTCGATTATTGTCACAAAGATCATCTCGCATAATATGATATATTATTAAATCAATAATTGAGATGACAAAGTTATTCATATTATTATTTGCAATATTGACAATGTCTAGAAGTTACATCGAGGAGAGGTTTGGTCATCTAACAATTGGCCATGATAGGAGAAATCCTTATTGGAAAGCCTCCTCTTTCCTGGGAACAACCTGATTGTTAAATATTGTGAATTATAATATTAATGATGAATAAGTTCGTGTTGATTAAAGATGAAATTGATAGTTCCATTGTGTGGGAATTATTAGTGTTAGTGGAAATCGGCATTTATTTCGATAATAATTTATGTCTGGAAGTTATCGGGTAATTAATCGGATAAATGAGAAATTAATTGCTATTAATTCACATGCATATAACTATTTGTTCACATATGTGTACTATTGATTCACATTCATGTACTATTAGGGAGTCAAAAAAGATTGATAATACTTGCATGACTAAATTAAATATGGAGGTATAGTTGAAGGTAATATACTGTAATTAGCTTTTTTCACATGATTATACTATTAAGTCACATGAATGAACTATTAATTCACATGATTTACTATTAGGGGAGGTGGTGCAAGTTTGATAATACTTGCAGGACTAAATTAAAAATAAAAGAAAAGTTGAAGGTATTGTACTGTAATATTTCGAGCCCCAAAATGTGCAATTATCGAAACTATATTTTCCTATAAATAGAAGTTCATTCTTCCTTCATTTCTCACCAATTCAGTAAAGCTTTAGAGCAATTATTATAGAGAGAAATTATAGAGAGAAAGAGGAAGAGAAGTTTGTTACCTCACTATTCCAATATCCAGTTTCTTCTAAGGTAAGGGGTATTATTCTTTCGTATTCATGAAGAGAGTTATTTTCTTTCAATACTCGTAAGGGTTGTTATTCCATTATTTAATATTATGTTGGAATAACTCGCATCTAATCTACCGCATATCATGGTGAAATTCTTACGTTATTCCATTCTTTATTATTCTCATTGGAATAACACGCATGCATGCGGTTTATCGCATGCCTGGTGAATTCTGTTGTTATTTCATTCTTTATTATTTTGTTGAAATATCATGTCTATGCGGATTACGAATGACCTGGTTCCATTCTTTATTATTCTATTGGAATATCCCATGCATAAGCGGATTTACATGAATTCAGTTCCATTCTTTATTATTCTATTGGGAATAACACTGCGCATGCTGATTCATCGCATGCACGGTGAATTCTTCTATTATTCCATTCTTTATTATTCTGTTGGAATAACCTGTCTATGTGGATTATAACATGCGTGGTGAATGATCCTTCGTATTCATTCCTTATTAAATTGTGGAAATGATCTGTCTACGTGGATTACCCCATGGCGAGAAAAAATCCATTTGCAGTTTCATATATTCTATTATACTCAATTGGTTAAAGTTTTGACTTCTATACTCCATGAAATTAGTAGAATATCCTAGATATTTGCGCTTCATCCAGTATCTTTTTATGGAAATATTCTTCTGAGCATTCTTGAATTTTACTCCACAAAGCAGTATCATATTGACAATTTGGACGTTATTGATTTCAGGATAAATTAACTTATAAATCTTTAAAATTTATTCTTGAACTTGTTTTATTGAATAATTATGTCATTGTCATTGTCATCATGCTTATATTGTGATGAAAGTCATCTTTGGCTTACGTGTATAGATGTACTCGGTATGATTATGACCAGGAATCATTCGGTATAATCATGATCTGTAATGTTATAAATGATGTGGTAAAAGTCCTCAGTGGCCTGTAGTGCATTGATGGACAGTTTTTTGTATGATTATGACCAGGGATTATTCGATATAGTCATGACCATTGATGATTAATGAATATCCTTGGCCCATAGTGCAGGGATGATTCGATGATGTGGTTTAATTATTAAGCTGAATCTCAGCGATAAAAATTGATGAAAACATTTTAAATCATAGAAGATAGTAGATATCATGCTCTACTTGACTCTTCTAATGGATTGCTTATTCTGCTGCAGTTAAACTTGATGTCTATTGCATTTTATCAGTTTAACATTGTTGAAGACTAATGATAATTTATTCTGCATTATCTTAGTCATAATATTTCTTACTGGGCTAGTTAAGCTCACCCTTTTGCTTTCATTGTTCTCTTCAGGAAATGAGAACATAGCCGGGACTAGTCGGGGAATGGAGTGATGGTCTGAGATGGCGTATTAGTAGTCCTCGCTATTCTATAAAATAGTGTGACAATAAATGTAATGAGAACTTTATTTGAGAGTGGATATTGTCTAGAAGGCAATATTCCTGTTTAAACTCTCAGCTATGTTTTGTCGTATATTACACGATGGTTGTATAATTAAATTTGTATTTGTATTCTGTACCATGTATTTGACGACTCAAGATGGGTGATGTATACCTATTTTGGGGGCGTCACATTAAACACAACAAATCATTAACACAGAGAGATCTATGAGCCCTGACATTCGGCTGTCAGACCAAAATTTAAGGTTCATAGATCAGTTTTGAAAACTTGATTTTCATGCTTCTAAATGCTATGGATCTAGGATCTAACAACCCAGATCACTAAATGACATCCTATAACACAACTCTAACCAATTAACAACAACATCTAACATCATAAGATTTTGAAGATTTAGAGTTTATACCACTTTGATGCTTTGATCATGAATCTGATCTTTGATGATCTGATCTTAAGAGGCTAAAGCTTGAACATGGCTTATCTTTTCTCTCTCTCACTCTAAATTTCAGATTTTTAGAGAGGGAAGGAGGTTGGCAAAAATGAAAAGTAAAGTGAGTTTTCTCTCACTTTAATCCTATATATTTTGATCCATTGAACTTGTATGGCATAAATGACCAATGTTGGCTGATATAATGTGATATAAGTCACATGCTAGAGCTAGGGTTGTTTACCAACTACAACTAGGACAAAAATTACAAGTTAGCTAAATAAAGAATGCAAAAGGGCATTTTAGTCATTTGATTTCTAATTATAATGGCAATATGGTCATTGGATCCAACCCTTAGGGTTAAAACCTAAGGGTTTTTTTAAATAAATTCTAGGATTTCCAAATTAAGATTTTAAAAATGGAAAATTAATTTTTCTAATTTGTAAATAGTATTTCCTAATTATATTAGGGTTTCCTAATCACCATGAAGCTTGCTAATTAGGATTAATATTTTCTAATTATATTGTTAATTTAGCAATTAGATCCATAATTGTATATCAGGGTTTCTAACAGAACAATTAGGGTTTCAAATTTAGTAATTAGGGTTTCTAATTAGTAATTAGAGTTCTCTAATTAACCAATTAGGGTTATCCCTAATTAGATCTTATAATCCATAACATACATACCTTAAACTTATCTTTTGATCTCCTAAATTAGGGTTTTGATATTCCAAATTAGGGTTTCAGATTCCCAGAACTAAAATTAGGATTTTCATAATCGATTTCTAGGGTTTCTTATCAATCGTTAGGGTTTTCTAATTAATCACTGACATTCTTAATATAATATTAGGGTTTGACACTGATACAATTTATCTGGTCAACCCTAGACCCTTAACCACATACTGTACACATATACAACCATATACACAGAACATATACACTTATATACTTAATCCTAAATAATTCACCACCAAAAATTTTAAATTCACAAAATTTCTTCCCAGAAATGTCAAATCCATTCACTTATTTTCTGTCTAGGTTTATTATTTAACCTTTAACCCATCATTTAAGATTTAAATAATTTTCTAAATTCTCGGGTTGTCACATTCACCCCTTCTTCTAAAAATTTTGTCCCCAAAATTCAACTTACACCTTATACCATGCACCATACATCATTCATACACAGCATCACATGCTACCCAATACATCCCTCACAAGAGAAAATTTTTAAATAGTGCTGAGGAGTTATACAACTCACAACAAAACAAACCAACAAAAGTCGTGGCCTAGAGCACTAGGCGCTAGACATAGTGTAATCCTAGCACCCTACGCGGTAGGCTGGGACCAAGGAATTACAAAAATGCCATTCAGCTTTAATTGTAATCATTTTCTTCTCTCAAATGACTAATTTGTCCCTCCAGCTCCATCCTACAAGAAATAAACACAAAAACCAATAAAAAGATACTAAAAATTCTCAAAGATAACAATAATTAAGCTTAACAATACCATATTCGTATGCATAAAACTCACTCATCATATATCAAAAAAATAAATAAATATCTACCACAAACCACTTATCTTCAATCAACATATTTTTAATCTTTCAACAATTATTTGTCATTAATATTATAGATTCACAATATTGACACTGCATCGTTCCCAGGAAAGATGGGGATTTCTGATAAGAATGTCTCGTTACTGGCGTAAAATTAGATAACCTAACCCCTTTCCTCGACAGAACTTTCTAGACATTGCTGATAATGCTACTAAATAATATTATTTTAATAATATGAGTTACTGTGTTGTGACAATTATTGATTTTATAGTACTAAATATTATGCAGATATTACTGTAATAATTATTAAATCAATAATATGAGATACTATGCAGTAACTACTATGGCAATTATTGAATAAAATATTGAGTGACTTTTTACGTAAGAATCAATAATTAGAGGTATTGTGTAATAGCGTGTATTACTGTGCAATACCGAGTGACTTCTTACTGTGCTTTTATCAGCGGGTATTTCAACAGTTTAACAGTAAAAGTTTTGCCATCAATTTTTTTAAAAAATGTTATTTTTGTTGCTTTCTATATCCGACAGTAATTCTGTTATGGGCCCCACCAATGATTGGTTATTTCGGCGTCATCGTACTTTATCGAATATAATATTCCCGACAGAAAGAATATTCCCTGATAAAATGAATATTCCCCGACAAAATGAGTATTCCCCTACAAAACGAATATTTTTCAACAACTGTTTATCTGATAATTTGCATATATTACCATTAACTATAACATTTATTAAATCAACATCATACTATTTAGAATAATATATAAAAAAAATTAAATTTTATTCATAAAAAGATGGTGTCTTACATGTTGTGCATATGTTAGAAGTTCGAGTCATTATCGGAGATGCCTACCCTAAGGATAAGAGATTATCAATGATAATTCCATAAAAATAAAGGTTATTAACACTTCATTTAGATAAGAATAATGTTAAGGATTTTATATTTTTTATCTTAAAAATTATCTTAATATGTCATTCTTCTTTCCAATCTTCGATACTATTTTATACTTCATCTGTCCATTAATATAAGTTATTTTAGAGAAGTGTTTTTGTCCCTTAATATAAGTTGTTAGTTCCCAGTAGGCACAATATAGATCTAGAAGGGGGTTGAATAGATGCTTTTTCTTTTCAAATACTTTTCTCTTTTATTTTATATGGCTAAGGAATTAGCATATGACAAACATAAGAATCTTTTCAAGCATAGCGGAATAAGTAAAATATCCCCTTCATTGATATATTCATAATCATACATACATTGTTCTTAGAGTTAGTTCGGTTGTAAGCAGTTAAAACATACATAGCAGTTATAGTAGTTAATGTACATAAAGTAAATGACATAAAGTAAAAGACACAAGGGGTTTTAAGTGGTTCAGAGACTCAAGCTCCTAATCCATTCTTCTGCTTTCAACTATCAGGATTTCCACTAAGGAAGGGCAGCACCCTGAATCACTAAGATTCCTTCAAGGCCAGCAGCCTTGGGACTTTAGTTCACTAAGAACTCTTCAAGGCCAGCAGGCTTAGAACTTCTCTAGTTCCCTAGGAACTCTTCAAGCCCAGCAGGCTTGGAACTTCATTTAGTCCCTTAGGACAGGGACCCCTCAGGCCCTGGCTTCTTCTTATTGTTGTTGTTGGTGGGGGTGTTGGTGGTGCTGAGCTGCTAAAATGTCATTAAGCTTGAACATCTTTTGTACTTAGCAGCTTGGTGTGGTCTTCTTTGCATTCTGCTTCCAGTCTAGACCACATCTTCTCTGGTGTAGCTGATCTTTACACCTTTCTGCTCATCTTCAACTGATGTCAGTTGTGCACCATCACCATCTGGATTTGCTAAGTCTCTGAGCTTTTGGTAGACTTCGTCTAGCATTTAGCATTCCCTAAACCCTTCTTGAATGTTTTGCAGACATGGTTCTGCACTTGTTCGGTTTCAGCTTTAAGTTCATGGTGATTCGTAGAGTGGCTCTCTGGATCTTCTTTGTGCTCTGCCACTCTTCTGAATGCTATCTTTTTGTCCTTCTCGGCTCTTAGCTTAACTGCCATTTTCAGTGGCATTCTCATCTTTGTTGAGTAAAGCTTTAGTCTGTTTAAGTCCTTCTACAAAGCTACTTCATTTCCACCTATGTTGTCTCACTGTCACTGAGACTTGATCTGTTAATCTTTTCGTGGAACTCGTAGAGTCAACAATAGCATTCTACCAACTCAACGATTCTACAACATAGCAATCATCAGCAAGCTCTTGATCATTGAAGCTCTGGCTTATTTATACTCCTCCCAATCTTCTCGTTGAGAAGTAGCCATTGAAATCTCTTTGAAATGCTTCACAGATCTCGAGTTATTTGGTGTAGACTGCAGATGTGACATGTCAACTTTTTCTGACTTTCTGACACTGCAGTCTACTGTTTCACCTACCACGTCAGAGATGTCACTCTGATGTCTCGGGCAGGTCGATGACTTTATTTCCTCCTTCTGATTTCTCGATCAGAGATTGTCCTTTTGCATCGATGCTCTCGATAAGCTCTTGTCCGAATACCAGCCTTCAGATTGAACCGTTGCTAATACTTCAATCTTCGGATGACAGAACTCTACGATTCTAATGCATTCATTTCTTGGACCGGATCGTAGTGTCTTGTCGACTATTGCTCATATGACACGTAGAGATAACACTACGATCTTTGAAGGGTGTTCATTAGATCTTCAGAGTAGAACACCTCTTCCTTCTATTTTGCAGTGCTTCAACATTTACGGTTTGCTTTAACTACTCTAAGATAATCGATGGTTTGACTCCTTGCTTCGGTCCCTTCCTCGAATAGCAAGACACTTGATTTGTGGCGTGTCCACCTCACTTTCTCCTTGTGATCTCCTATTCACTTATCATCAATGGACTGACCCAATGCTTAATCACTTTAGCCTTATTCTTCAGAGGCTGACCAGTATCTCTGTGTACACTACATCAGTTCCTTCTTTGTGTGGCAAACACTATGATCCTGATTGCTTCCAAGATCATCGTCTTTCATCTACTTGATAGATTCTATGCTTCACGACTTTCCTTAGTCGAGCCATTAAAGTCTTCTTCTAATCAACTTGTGGAAGACTTCATCTTGAATGGCTTCACAACTCAATCTGGATGCTGATTGGGTTGGTGCTTAGATCTTTCGTTAGCTTGCATGTCATTCGTTGAGTGCTCTCTGGTTTCCTTCAGGTGGAATGTATCTTTGTAGTTTAGACCAGAGGCTTCATTCCTTTGGATATTCTGGGAGTGCTCATTTGTTGAGAATCGTGTTTACTTTATGATTCTGCCTTAGCGTTGTGAGCACATCTATTGAAGCCTTAGTTCTGCATTCTATGATTCTGCCTTAGGTTGTGCAGACACTACGACTTTGAGATCATATCTCGACACTCTACGATTTTTGTCTTTATGCTCGTTGTCTTCATCTGATCATGCTCGACTACAATCTTTGCCTCAGATGTGATCAGTAGACTCTAGGACTCCGAGTGTGTTCTACGATTCTTGACTTGGCTTCGGCAGATGCTCGGTCGATTCTTAGACAGGCTATCTCTATGATTCTGAACATGACTAACTCAGCAGACTATGACTCTGAGGAAGTTCTCTTCGACACACTACGATCCTTCCTCGTCTCTCCTGGTAGTCTACGAACTCCGAGATCTACTATCTTGCAGACTGCGATTCTACCTTAATAGCTCTTGAGTTTTCCTTGACTCTCCTGGCAGACTATGATTTCTGGTGCAGTGCTCGACGATCAGACAAGCCTATCTATTATATTATAAGATCAACCTAACAAGCTTGATCTTTCTATATTTATAGTCCTTGTACATCATTTCTTTTTAAGGACTTTACAAAGCTGTTTTGCTTATGTAGGATCAACCTAACATATTTGATCAATCATTCTAAGTCCTTGTACATATGTTCCTATTATCTATCAAAGGACTTTACAACTTTTCTTAATGCAAGCATACTTGCATATTCATTCATAATGATATTCCTGTTCATATATGATTTGATTATGATATATATATATATATATATATATCATAATCAAATCATATATAAATAGGAATATCATTCACATGCTTATTCCTAACAATCTCCCCTATTTGATTATGACAAAAATAATAAGTGCATATGCATGATATGAATGAATCTTATATACAGTGAGCAGCTGTATTTCTAAAAACAGATAATCATGAATGTCATTTTATAATGATATAGAATTTTATAAGCTCTGACACTTTTACATCATGGATCCAGAACATACCTAATGGTTAGAGATGTACCTCTTTGGCTCCATATGTGTTTCCAGGATGTCTTGTTGATCAGTTACTCATCTACTTGACCTTCTTGCTCCTGCTCCCCTGGGATATTGACTTCATTTCTTTTTTGTTTTCTGACTCCCCCTCAAACTTTGCAGTCGTGGGATCATCATCCTTTGGCTCCCCCTTAGATGATGATTCTTCTTCTGCTTTTGATGATGTTGTCTTCTTCTTCTTTTCTGACTTCATTCTTTTCATCCTACTAATCCTTGAGTGCCTTTTTCCATGCCTCTTTTTCTCCCCCTTTTTGTCATCAATCATTTAAGAGAGTTGTTCCATGTTGGACATAAGCTGCTCCATTAGATAAGAGGAGTTACCAACTTCAATCTTGAGTTCTTGTTGGCTCAGCTCAAGTTGCATGGAGAAAGACTGATTTAGGTTGTCAATCTTGTCAAAGAGGACTTAAATTTGCTCTGCATTTGCCTTTTGTGCTCGTAGAGCTTCTGTCTTCTGATCATGTATGGCCTTCAGATAAATTTGATCTCTCTCTTTGATTCTGAGAGATACATCAGCCATAGTGGCTTGAAGTATGTTTTGAGCTGAATTATCTCCTGTTGCTTTCAATATCTTTGACTCTTCATTGATTTGAGATATCTTCTTAACCAGCTCAACAGAATTCTTCAATAGCTCCTTCTCCATGGGATTTTGGTCATCTGATTGGACATCATCTTGTTGAACACCAGATTGGAATCTACGATTTTCATCTTTGGATAGATTTTCGAAAGCGTAGAGAATCTGAATAATCATTGAGTACCAATTGTTATTGGAGGATGAAGGAGTGTTGGGTAACAATGCTTGAGCCGAGGGAGGCTTCTCATTTTGGACTTGATCAACATCAATGGTAGAGTAAACAGACTCTATGATCATCTCATTGGTCATACTCCTTCTGCCATCAGAGTCCACTCTACGATCATAAGAAATATAATGATTTCCAGCATGTCGGTAGACTTTGTAGTGAGACTGGTTCTTTATCATTTGAGTTACAAATTTCTTGATTCTTGGGAAGTTCTATGCCACCAGCTCTACATTGGGAAGGTGAGAGAAGACCCATGTAAGATAATTACTATCCTCAGTGAGAGATGCCTTTACCCATGGCATTTGAGGGTGGAACCATCTTATTGCGTGGTTCTTGACTTCAGGCTCATAAATTATAGTTAATGTGTCTAGCTTCATAGCCTTACGATTGTTGAGCGCATTTTCTGCAGTCATCATTACCACATTTAGCCTTTCATTCCCATGATTGATCCATCTGTCAGGGAGCACATCCAGTGATTCATCAATTTCGACTACAATCTTTCTCTTGCGATTTACAGGATGAGGAATGTGAAAATCTTCTGGTTCTTCTTCTGCAGAATTGGATTTTCTTCCATCTTTTCTCTATTCTGAACTAGAGTTGGACCTTTGTGGATTTCCCTCATCGGACTCATCAGTTTGTTCCTTCAATGTATTATCATTCTCCATTTCTTCACCTTCTGAGCTTGTATCACGCTAACTCCTTTCATCTAATTTTTCAGAGGATTCTTCATGCTGATTTTCATCATTAGAGTCTTTTTCAGCATCTTTTCCTTTCGATTCAGACTCATCATCACTTACTTTAATGATTGCAGTAGAGTGATCACTTTTCTTCTTGGGGGAAAATTTAGCAAGTAGTCTGTAGCTCTTTCTTCTCCTTAAAGGTTCAGATATAGGAGAGTTAGACTATTCTTCCTCTTCAGACTTTGAGGCCTTTGTATCATCAGACAAACTTTCTTGACGTTCAGCATTGGCAGGGGCAAGTCCTTCTTCTTCCGAATTAACACCATTTGACTCATCATCTGGGCTTGTTGGAGCATTAGCATTTGGAGATGCAGTTGGGTCATCTTGTAGCTTTTCTTCATCATTAGAGTGAATGCTCTGAGAGTTAGCCATAGGGCTTGCATATTCTTTTTCATCAGCAGGGTTTACATTTTCTTTCATGAATCCAGCTCCACCTTCATTGTTGGATTTTCTCTTTTGGTACTCAGTCTTGAGACCATCAGTTCCATTTTCTTCTTCTGACTCTACGTCCTCTTCTTCGTCTGATGTACTTTCTTGAGAAATTGGGGCTGGCCTGTTTACCACCTTGGCTTTCTTTTTGGATGGCCCTTGAAGTAATCTATTACTTCTTCTCTTTGTGGTCTCTGCAATTGAGACTTATTCATCTTCATCCTTGTCTTCTGTGGAAAGACTTCTTGGTAAGGACTTAGTTTTCTTCACACCCTTGGATTTCTTCTTGGCTGGTGTGGTTGTTGCTGGTACAGAATTACCAGATTTAAAACTTTCCACATCTTTTGCCTTTCTTTTCTTAGCAGAGTTCTTTCTGCTACCCCCAGTTCTTGTTAGCCTCCTGTTTTCCTTTGGGTTCTTCTTCTAGTTTATGAACAGCTGAGGAGACATTACTTTGTGAACATTTAGAGGCTCTCCTTCATCATCCTTGATTTTGTTTCCCAGCTTCTTCTTTAGCACTATACTCAACAGTCTACCATGAAACACCTTTGTCAGGGGTTTTTCTGCAGACTTCTTCAACTCAGCCTTTTCTACCCATTTGGAGATCTGATCAAATAGGATAACTCCAAAGTTGATTCGCTTCTTCAGAACTATTATAGACATAATCTTCAGTTGTTGATCAAGCACAGTGTCATATGTTTTATCCTTGCATAGTATACATTTGCCTACTATCTCAGCAAGGAACTCGAATTCCTCAGGAAACTCCTTCTTCTTCATGTCCTTCAGACTAGGGTTTCTTTGGTACCACATTAGCCTCTTGCCTTCTTCAATGTCTACTTCATCCAGGTTTATCAGACCTTGATTAGGAAACCTTAGACATTGATTAATGTCTGATGCTCTTATCTTCAGACTTGATCCTTTCACCTTAGTGGTCAGAAGCCCAGAATTCGTTGAAGCATTTGAGTAGAACTGTTTCACTAGCTCTGTATAGATTGGAGTGTTGGCCTGCAAGCACTCAGAGAACCTAACCTTCTTTACGAGCTCAAGTATGTCCTTAAACTTCATTTCTGATTTTTTGAACTTTTTGAAGCCGAGTCAGATTCCTGTTATAACTCGCCATTCTGCCATTTGAAGAGTGCAAGGTATATGGGTATGTGATTCAGAGAGATTTATGAGAGATAGTTGATTGTGATTTGGGTTCTGGAGTTTAAGCTTCGAAGAGGATTCTAGGGTTTGAAAATAGGAGGGAGAGAGGTTCGATAGTTTCTGGTAACTATTTGCAGAATTTGAATTTATCTTTGTGGAAGTTCCTTCTGATTTTGCATACGCCGTGATGTGTCAACTAGCCATTGGTTGCACGATGCCCAGTAATGAGCTGTAACTCCCCCATTAACTCTTCAGTTTAATGTCCCTTTTTTAAAAAAAATCATCAATGACGTGGATTGATCGTTGACCATCTTGGTTCGTAGAGTAGCATGGTAAGGCAGCTATGGACTCTACATTTTCCTTTGTTGACTCAACGATCAACTTTTGAGAGATGCTGCAGTGGATGGTTTTGACATTAATCCTCATCTTAAAGTTGCATAGCTTGATCACTGATGTACCCCAAGCCAGTTTGGGCACTTAAGTTCTGAGATGCATTTGCATGATATCTTTCCAAACTGTATTCGAACTTATCTCTCTCATAATTTGAATGGTTGAGCAATTGTCCCGTTCTTTCAAGCTCCTCATGAGTTAGAGTAACCTCTTATAAGACTGCGATCATCGAGTCTACTTCTACGATTGCTGAGGTTGCACTACGATCGTTGAGATTTCATCACGATCGTTGAGTTT
Organism: Panax quinquefolius; assembly: GCA_020205615.1. Taxonomy (NCBI): domain Eukaryota; kingdom Viridiplantae; phylum Streptophyta; class Magnoliopsida; order Apiales; family Araliaceae; genus Panax; species Panax quinquefolius. The sequence continues at coordinate 78,768,342 of CM035154.1, read as the reverse complement.
TCTTCAAACTTTACTCTACGATCGTTGAGGTTTCATCACGATCATTGAGTTTTCTTCAAACTTTACTCTACGATTATTGACTGCTATGGTCCTTGAGATGAACTTGATCAAGCAATCCTTCTGGGTTAAGGTAGCTCAAGAAGGGCCAACCTCTTAGAGTGAGCTAAGGGTTAGGTGCTTCCCTGAGGCGCTTTCCAGATGAAATACTTTGGAAGTGATTTACACCGATATCTCATTTGACCTTTTCTGGTGGTGAGGTCCTCTACCAACTTTAGACAATTGCATTTACTGTAATCATGGTGTCCTCCTGCTCTTACACTACGATCAGGTGTTTGATCGTAGGCGCTCCATGATTTTGAGTTGGGTGGCTGAAAGGTTATCAGTAGTATGTTTTGAGATGTTTTTATTGACTATGGATCTTCATTTGGTTCATCAACCACAAAGTTTTGGGACTCTGTAGCTGGTACATTGCTTTATAGTATATCTCAGTGTTGTTGTTTCTTAACAGATCACTGCTTTCTCATGTTTATGTTATCTTCTCAGTGAAGTGTGATTTCCTTTTCTTCATGTGCATTAGGAAGCATCCTTGCATATCTCCTTCTGACTGGAATCACCACTGACAGTCAAATCTGTTTACATCGTAGACATGAATACCTCCAGGACTGATCATTCTACGATCATTTGACATCACTACGAATGTAGTCTTCTTTGTCAGCTTGTGCTCGTGGAGTTCTGCTCCCGAAATGAGTTCCTCATGTTTGATGCTTGATGATCCTTTGTGGTGAGCTTCCTTAATGATTCTTCTTTTATGACATGTTTTGCATGATTGAGACCCCTTTTTCATCTTTGGTTGAATGGCATGCTCTCATATAAAGATCAGCAGTCATGTGAGCTTTATTTAGATCAACTCAGCAGGTCTTCAAGGACAGGCTTTGACATATAAGATTTTTATCAGAATCATTTCTGAACAGTCTTAAGCCTTTTGTTGATTGAAGTCTTCTGCTTCAGCATTCCTTAGTGTGGCAGGATAGACCAAGTACATGCAGGTTATAAATTTCTATTTTTGGTACCCATGGTTAAATGGGTCCTGCTAGGTTAGTTTTCTAAACCCCTGTTCCTCATATATTTGGATAATCATCATATTTATCACCAACAGTCATATTCATGCATGTACCTAATTTGGATAATACATTTTGAGATGCATGATGGTGAATGTGTGTAAGATTTGCTATTTTAATAAAACACTCATTTTCTTTGATGGTTTCATCATTTGCTGGGTTATGTTTACAGGGTTTAAATGTTCACAAAGTGAGAATCAACTCTACGATTTATTTATATCTGGTTGATTCATGGAGGTGATCAGTTTCTACGAAACTTCAAGATACTCTTGTAGAACTAATCATACTCTGTGTGTTATTAAACACTTAGAACATAGGTTGTACATACATACTAACCCATCAGCAAAGATTACTTCACATACAGTTAATTCGACCTGTGATGCTCTTATGACCCATTTCAGATTTCCTTCAAGATGTCATCTTCAACCTAAAACTTGGATGGAGAGAAAGTTTATAAGCATTTGAGTTTCCACCCTCAGTGTACTTTCTCTCTTCACCTTTTAGGTAGATTATGATTCCTTGAAAGAATAATGTTATAGTTCATAAGGAGGTGCAATCATGATGTACATATTTATATTAATGAGGAACCGTACCTTTTTACTGTCAGTTTCTTAACAGTTATTTATCTTAGATATACTAAGTTTAGGAATTGATGTGCATAGTTTCTCATTTGCTCCTGACAGCTAGTTGCTCTAGTTGATCTTCAAACAATCAGTCGTGGTTTTGAAGATGCAAGCTAAGAGAGCATCAGCATCTTTAGTTCTTTTGACATCCTTGAGTTCACAAGGTTTATATCCAGCTGCTGGTTGGCCAGATACATGTTTGAGAAGTTCTTCTTTCTTCTTTGGATAAGCATTTCTTAGCATGTGTGGCCTTTTCATCTTTTCAGTCTGGTGGATGTTTGACTCTTTTCTGTTGATGTCTCTTGAACTTTCTAGCCTGGTCTTCAGACTACAAGATTGACCATGAGCAAGGATTAGTCTTTTTGATATGATAATAAAGGGCATGGACCAATCTGAGCAGCTTCAGGTGTATATACACATTTTACCTGTACATGGTATTTCCAACGTGTGAGCTCATCTGCATACAACAATTGACTTACTACTAAACTAGGTCTAGAAAAATGTTTGTGCCTAGGATCAGACTCAAAGTGATTAGCTTTAGAATATAGCATGAGAACCTGCTCTGATACCAATTGTTAGTTCCTAGTAGGCACAATATAGATCTAGAAGGGGGGGTTGAATAGATCCTTTTTCTTTTCAAATACTTTTCTCTTTTATTTTATATGGCTAATAAATTAGCATATGACAAACATAAGAATATTTTCAAGCACAGCGGAATAAGTAAAATCTCCCCTTCATTGATATATTCATAATCATACATACATTGTTCTTAGAGTTAGTTCGGTTGTAAGCAGTTAAAACATACATAGCAGTTATAACAGTTAATGTACATAAAGTAAATGACATAAAGTAAAAGACACAAGGGGTTTTAAGTGGTTCAGAGACTCAAGCTCGTAATCCACTCTTCTGCTTTCAACTAGCAGGATTTCCACTAAGGAAGGGCAGCACCCTGAATCACTAAGATTCCTTCAAGGCCAGCAGCCTAAGGACTTTAGTTCACTAAGAACTCTTCAAGGCCAACAGCCTTGGAACTTCTCTAGTTCCCTAGGAACTCTTCAAGCCCAGAAAGCTTGGAACTTCATTTACTCCCTTCGGACAAGGACCCCTCAGGCCATGGCCTCTTGTTGTTGTTGTTTGTTGTTGTTGGTGGTGTTATTGGTGCTGAGCTGATAAGATGTCATTAAGCTTGAACATCTTTTGTACTTAGCAGCTTGGTGTGGCCCTCTTTGCATTCTGCTTCCAGTCTGGACCACATCTTCTCTGGTTCAGCTAATCTTTACTCTTTTCTGCTCATCTTGAACTGATGTCAGCTGTTCACCATCACCATCTGGATTTGCTAAGTCTCTGAGCTTTTGGTAGACTTCATCTGGCACTTAGCAATCCCTGAACCCTTTTTGAATGTTTTGAAGACATGGTTCTGCACTTGTTCAGTTTCAGCTTTAGGTTCATGGTGATTCGTAGAATGGCTCTCTCGATCTTCTTTGTGCTCTGCCACTCTTCTGAATGCTATCTTTTTGTCCTTCTCTGCTCTCAGCTTAGCTTCCATTTTCAGTGGCATTCTCATCTTTATTGAGTGAAACTTTAGTCTGTTTAAGTCCTTCTACAAAGCTGCTTCACTTCCACCTATGTAGTCTCACTATCACTGAGACTTGATCTGTTAATCTTTTCGTGGAACTCGTAGAGTCAACAATAGCATTCTACCAACTCAACGATTCTACAACATAGCAATAATCAGCAAGCTCTTGATCGTTAAAGCTCTGGCTTATTTATACTCCTTCCCAATCTTCCCGTTGAGAAGTAGCCATTGAAAGATCTTTGAAATGCTTCGCAGATCTCGAGTTATTTGGTGTAGACTGTAAATGTGACATGTCAACTTTTTCTGACTTTCTGACACTGTAGTCTACTGTTTCACCTACCACGTCAGAGATGTCACTCTGATGTCTCGGGCAAGTCGATGACTTTATTTCCTCCTTCTGATTTCTCGATCAAAGATTGTCCTTTTGCATCGATGCTCTCAATAAGCTCTTGTCCGAATACCAACCTTCAGATTGAACCATTGTCAATGCTTCAATCTTCGGATGACCGAACTCTACGATTCTGATGCATTCATTTCTTGGACCTGATCGTAGTATCTTGTCGACTGTTGCTCATATGACACGTAGAGACAACACTACGATCTTTGAAGGGTGTTCATTAGATCTTCAGAGTAGAACACATCTTCCTTCTATTTTGCATTGTTTCAACACTTCTGGTTGCTCTACTGTTCTCAGATACTGATGGTTTGACTCCTTGCTCTGGTCCCTTCTGAATAGCAAGACACTTCAGATTTGTGGCGTGTCCAGCTCGCTTTCTCCTTGTGATCTCCCGTTCACTTATCATCAATGGACTGACCCAATGCTTAATCACTTTAGCCTTGTTCTTCAGAGGCTGACCAGTATCTCTATGTACACTCCATCAGTTCCTTCTTTGTGTGGCAAACACTACGATCCTGATTGCTTCCAAGATTGTCGTCTTCTGTCTACTTGACAGTTAATGCACTTGCTGACTTTTCTTAGTCAGTTACTGAAGTCTTCTTTTGATCAACTTATGGAAGACTTCATCTCGAATGGCTTCACAACTCAATCTGGATGTTGATTGGGTTGGTGCTTAGATCTTTCGTTAGCTTACATGCCATTTGTTGAGTGCTCTCTGGTTTCCTTCAGGTGGGATGTATCTTTGCAGCTTAGACCAGAGGCTTCATTCCTTTGGATATTTTGGGAGTGCTCATTTGTTAAGAATCGTGTTTACTTTACGATTCTACCTTGGCGTTGTGAGCACATCTGTTGAAGCCTTAGTTCTGCATTCTATGATTCTGCCTTTGGTTGTGCAAACACTACGATTCCGAGATCAAATCTCGACACTCTACGATTTATGTCTTTATGCTCGTTGTTTTCATCTGATCTTGCTCGACTATGATCTCTGCCTCTGATGTGATCAGTAGACTCTACGACTCCGAGTGTGGTCTACGATTCTTGGCTTGGCTTCGGCAGATGCTCGGTCGATTCTTAGACAGTATGTCTCTAGAATTCTAAACATGACTTCCTCAACAGACTACGACTCTAAGGAAGTTCTCTTCGACACACTACGATCCTTCTTCATCTCTCCTGGCAGTCTACGAACTCCGAGATCTACTATCTTGCAGACTATGATTCTACCTTAATAGCACTTGAGTTTTCCTTGATTCTCCTGGCAGACTACGATTTCTGGTGCAGTGCTCGACGATCAGACAAGCCTATCTATTACATTATAAGATCAACCTAACAAGCTTGATCTTTCTATATTTATAGTCCTTGTACATCATTTCTTTTTAAGGATTTTACAAAGTTGTTTTGCTTATGTAGAATCAACCTAACATATTTGATCAATCATTCTAAGTCCTTATACATATGTTCCTATTATCTATCAGAGAACTTTACAACTTTTCTTAATGCAAGTATACTTGCATATTCATATATATATATATATATATATATATATATATATCATAATCAAATCATATATAAATGTAAATATCATTCACATACTTATTCCTAACATAAGTTGCTTGATAATTTCAAGTAAACATTAATTGTTTAATTTCTAATATTACCAAGTATTAAATACTCCATTTGTCCCTTAATATAAGTTGTTTTAGAGTTGTGCACACATATTAAGAAAATGATTGTATAGTATTAAATATAATATCAATTGTCTATATTGTCTTTGTATTGAAAAAAGAAAGTGTTATTTATTGGATAAAAAATAGTGAGAGAACCAAAGTTATACTCCCTCGTTCCTTAATTTAAGTCATTTTAGAGAAATATTTTTGTTCTTAAATATAAGTCGTTTTAGAATTTCAAGTAAGCATTAATTGTTTAGTTTCCAATATTACCCCAAGTAATAAATATAACTTTGGTTCTCTCACTATTTTTGCCCAATAAATAACACTTTTTTCTCAATACAAAGGCAATATAAACAATTGATAGTATATTTAATGCATTACAATCATTTTCTTAATACTTGTGCATAACTCTAAAGTGACATATATTAAGGAATGGAGGGAGCATTTAATACTTGGGATAATATTGAAAACTAAGCAAATAATATTTACTTAAAATTTTTAAACGACAAATATTAAGAGATAAAAATATTTTTCTAAAATGACTTATATTAAGGGACGGAGTGAATATAACTTTGGTTCTCTCACTATTTTTTGCACAATAAATAATATTTTATTTTTAAATATAAGAACAATATATATAGATAATTAATATTATATAATTATTTCTTTAATACTCGTACACAATTCTAAAACGACTTATATTAAGTAACAGAGATATTAATACTAGAAGGGATCATTAACTACACAATTTTTTCTTGTTCCAACAATCTCTCGCCTTAAATTTAGTTTGTCATTTTTGAATAATGCCATAACCGTTGTTTTCACTTTGTATTTTTATGTTGATATAACTGCTCTTTTCAACTCTTACCATGTGGCCCTATTTATGACCGTTGATTTTTGATGAATCCGAAGTCATAGTTACCCCCGCTTATTGATCAAATTATGTGTTATAAGAGCATTCATAGTTTCTCTAATTAACTTTATATCCCTAATTTTAGAGAATATTTCAAAAAATCATTATCCAATAATTTCTTTATCCTTATTTAACTCTCTGTTTTAATTCCTATATATGATTTTACTCCCTAGTATAAGAGAGTCAAAATACGGTTCTCTATATATACAAAATGACCTTTTCACACCCTCATTTAAGTGGATAACTCATTAATAATACACATCTTGACATTGTTTTACTACTTCATTTTCAAATTATAAAATTAATATTGATTTATTTTTAAAAATTATTTTCAAACATATTCAAATTAAAATTGATATAAATTTATTTAATTTATGTTAATATAATTATAAATATTATAAAAGTACTATTAATTATAAAATTTATTATTTTTAAAATTTAAATGAATCATATTAAATTTAAATTTAAAAGTATCACAAATTAACTTTTTAAAAGTTAATATTGATCTTATATATATTTGTAGATACAATCCATTTAATACTCACTCCATAAATTATTTAAAATTTAAAATAAAATAAAAATTATTTTACGGTGAGATACAATTGATAAATTATACTCTCTTTTATAAATTATACGATTATTATTAATTTGATGTTTTGACTGTTGGAATTTTTAAATTTTAACTTTTAAATTTCAAATTTTATTATTTAAATAATCAATATAAGGAACCTGTTGGGTACATAGTGAAAAATTTGGATCTCTATTTTGCAGAATGACCCAATAGACTGTAGAGTAGAGATAGAGATAAAGAAACTGTTGTGAATGCTCTAACATTCTCTCTCTCTCTCTAAATAATAGACGTAGTTTTTTTTCCCTCTTACAAAACCTAAAACCCTTTTATTTTAAACCAAATTTAATTAGATTTTATTAAAATAATCTTTTTCAGTCTTTTTAAGAAAACATGAGTCAAGCTCAGCACCGTAATTAAATATAATTTAAAATTAATTCATATTATATTTTAAATAATAAAAAAAATACATTAAAAAGTAGGCATCTTACAGAACTTCATCGCCAGTTTTGCACCCAATTTCTCCCCCTTTACTCGCCTAATTAGTCATCAACCTCAAACCTCGTCATCTTTGACAAATGACAGAGAAAAGGATGATCACTTTTAGGTGTACTTGTATTGAATTCTTTTATATTATGTTTGGATTGAAGTAATGAAGATGAGAATGTAATAACTTATTTCTATAGTATAAAAAAATTTGTGTTTAATTGCGATTAGAATGAAAAAATTTGTGTTTAGTTCCTTTGGGGACGAAGAACAGATCGGATAATTTATTCCAATTAGAATGAAATAATTCATTTCATTCATTCGATCCAAACCTAACATTAATTCTATGGTCATTCACCCTACTAACTTTTGCAACTAAAATCAATAATGATGAAAAATATATAATCAATTTTATTCTAAACGTTAAATAATACAAATAAACACAATTTATGTTATCAAATCATAGATAAATTATGAGTTAACCTCACTTACTTTAGAAGATGTTTTTTATTTTTCATTTATATTACGTTATCCTTTATTTCTCAAATTCTAACATTTTAATTTGTGTAAAAATTGACCTTTAGACATCGTTTTATAGAGGGAGACAGCACACGGTGTGATGCCCCCAAAATAGATATACATCACCCATCTTGAGTCGTCAAAAACATGATACAAAATTCAAATACAACTTAATAATACAATCGTCATGTGACAAACGACAAAACATCAACTGAGAGTTTTAATACGAATGTTGTCTTCTAAACAGTATTCAAACTCAAATGAAGTCCTCAATACATTTATTATCACACTATTTCATAGAATAGTGAGGGACTACTAATCTTATCATCCTGACCATCACTCCGCTCCTCGACTAGTCCCGCCACGTTCTCATTTCCTCGAAGAGAACAATGAAAGCAAAAAGGTGAAATTTAACTCAAATTTCAAAGAAGAAATATTATGACTAAGATAATGCAGAATAAATTATCGTTAGCCTTCAACAGTGTTAAACTGATAAAATATAACAAACATCAAGTTTAACTGCAGTGGAACAAACAATCCATTAGAAGAGTCAAGTAGAGAATAAAATCTACTATCTTCTATGATTTAAAAGGTTTTTCATCACTTTTATCGGCCGAGACTCAAATTTTAATAAATAATCCACATCATCCTCGCTACTGATAGGGATATTCATTAAGTATCACGACCACAAATTATCCATGCACTACGGCCAAGGATATTCGTGTTTTCATTAATGGTCATGATCATGCCAACAACTGTCCATCAATGCACTACGGGCCAATGAGGACTTTTACTACATCATTTGTAACATTACGGTCATGATTATATCGAATAATCCCTGGTCATAATCATACCAAGTTCATCTATGTACTACAGGCCACAGATGACTTTCAACATAATATAAGCATGAGGATGATGACAATGATATAAGAAATCAATAAAACAAGTTCAAGGATAAATTTTAAAGATTTATAATTTAATTTATCCAGAATTTAATAACGTCCAAATTGTCAACATGATACTGCTTTGTGGAGTAAAATTTAAGAATAATATTGTACCAAAAATAATTTGGACCGATAACGAATTAATTTTTATCATGAATAGTACCTTGGGTGAATAGTACTCGAGTGAATAGTACCTCGTGAATAGTAATTCAGGAATAGTAACCCCGTGAATAGTACTCCGGCATAAAAAAGTTAGAACTTATCAAGTATGCTCAGAATAATATTTTCATGAAAAGATACTGGATGAAGCGCAAATATCAAGGATATTCTACTAATTTCATGAAGTATAGAAGCTAAAACTTTAACCAAATGAGTATAGAATTCGAAATCTGAAACGAAATAATATTACTTACATACTACAGAGTATGAAAGAAAATATTATTTCAATTAATATTGAACAAAAAATAACATCCCTTACCTTGAAAAAGAAGAGTATTCCAACCTGGTATAGCGGGGATATTCTTGAAGAAAACTTTCATTTGCTTTTCACGCTCAAAGCTTTCTAAACTCTAAAGAAATACACTCAATATTATAGAAATATATATATATATATATATATATATAACAAAAACTGAGATAACTTTCTCCTGACTATTTTGAAAATTGGGTAAGTGGGGATCTAAATAATACGCAAAAATTACATCAAATACTTCATAAAAATCCTCTCAATATTTTTAACAATATTTATCATCATTATTATAATTCGTAATATTTAACAATCAGATTCAGAAAAGAGGGGGCTTTCCAATAAGGATTTCTCCCTATGGCGTGCGCAATTAGGTGACCAAACCTCTCCTCGATGTAATTTTTAGACATTGTCAATATTGCAAATAATAATATTAATAACTACGTCATCTCAATTATTGATTTAATAATATATAAAATATCGACAATAATTGAATCAAATAACGTGAGATACTATGCAATAATTCATCGTAGCAATAATCGAACAAAACCGAGTAACTTCTCACGCAAAGCATCAATAATTAATACCACGTGCTATTACGCAACCACGCCAGACATCGTATGTCTTTTAACACCGGTGTTTCAACAGCTTAAATAAAACTTTCGTCGTTATTTCATAAAAATATTTTTATCGTTTTCTCAATCCGTCAATAATTCAGTTGTGGGGTCCACCAATGATTGTGACGTTGTACGAATATTCCCTGTTAAAACGAATATTCCCCGACCAATCGAATATTATATAATAACTTGCATACTTTGCAAAATTTATAAATATTACCCACAACTATAACATTATATCAAATTCACTCCATAATATTTAAAAATGATATTTATAGAAAATTCATCTTTATTCATAAAAGTTTTGGTCTTACAACATCCCCTTTTTATGAAATTTCGCCCTCGAAATTAGGGTATGTACCTGGTATGTCGAAGAGGTAAGGATACCTTGATTTCATTTTAGATTCTAATTCCCATGTCATTTCCTCAACATCGTGGTTTCTCCACAAAACTTTGACTTGAGGTATAACCTTGGAGCGTAAAATATGTTCCTTCTTATCCAAGATTTGAACAGATACCTCTTCATACGTTAAATCTTCCGCTATTTTGTCCGGTTCTAACTCAATAATGTCGTTCGGGTCTTCCCCATATTTACGTAACATGGATATATGAAAAACGTTATGAATACGAGACATACTTGGCGGTAAAGCGAGTCTATAGGCCACAGTTCCTACTCGATCGAGGATTAAAAATGGGCCAATGAATTGAGGATTGAGCTTTCCTCTCTTTCCAAATCTCGTAAATCCTTTCCATGGAGCAACACGTAACAACACATGATCTCCAATATCGAATTTCACGTCCTTTCGATGAAGATCAACATAACTCTTTTGTCGATCTTGTGAGGTTTTTATACGTTGTCGGATCGTTTGAATCTTTTCCGTAGTCATACGTACCAACTCTGGTCCCAACAATGTTGCTTCACCCACCTCATCCCAACATACTAGAGAACGACATTTTCTTCCATACAACGCCTTAAATGGCGCCATGACAATACTTGCTTGATAACTGTTGTTGTAGGAAAACTCCACCAATGGTAAGAACTTGTCCCAACTTCCCTTGAAGTCAAGGACACAAAGTCTTAATAAATCTTCAAGAGTTTGAATAGTCCTCTCCGACTGCCCGTCCGTTTGAGGATGATATACTGAACTAAATCGTAAATCTGTGCCCATAGCTTTTTGCAAACTAACCCAAAATCTTGAAGTGAATCTTGGTCTCGATCAGAAACTATAGATACTGGCATACCATGCAACCTTACAACCTCGTTTATGTACATACGAGCAAGACGTTCAAGTGTATAAGTTTCTTGTATAGGTAAGAAATTAGCAGACTTGGTTAATCTATCAATAATGACCCAAATTGCATCTATGCCTTGAGAGAAACCTTGGGAAGACCGAAGAATGAAATCCCATGGTAATGTGCTCCCACTTCCATTTTGGAATTTCAAGTGGTTGCAATGGACCTTTTGGCACTTGATGCTCCACCTTGACTCGTTGACAAGTTAAACACCTTAAGATAAACTCCGCTATCTCTCTCTTCATATTACTTCACCAAAATGTATGTCAAAGATCATGATACATTTTGGTACTCCCAGGATGAATTGCAAACGGTGTGTTGTGTGCCTTCATCATGATTTTGTACTTTAAATCAGGGTCGTTAGGAACACAAAGTCTGGAGTTGACTCGAAGTATTCCTTCTTCATCGATTTTTGCTTCCAGCATAGCACCTTCTTGCACTTTCTTCCTCATACGCATCGCCTCCGTGTCTATAGCTCAAGCGACTTTTAACTTTATCGATTAAAGTCTGTTCTACTCAGTATATTTGCCATCATCACATGGGTCCCCGGAGTCTTTAACTCTATCTCCATCCTTTGCAAGTCATACAAAATGGGCCTTTGCGTTGACAATATCAAGACTTGTACCGCGATATGATCTTCTACTCAACGCGCCGCCTACTACGTTCGCTTTTTCTAGGTGGTATTGAATAGTATGATCATAATCTTTCAACAGTTCGAGCCAACGTCGTTGTCGCATGTTGAGTTCCTTTTGGTTGAAGAAATATTTGAGGCTTTTATGATCCGTAAAGATCTCCACTTTCTCCCCATACAAGTAATGCCACCAAATTTTAAGTGTGAGGATAACAACTGCCAACTCTAGATCATGAGTAAGATAATTCCTCTCATATTCTTTGAGTTGTTAAGAGGCATAGGCTATGACTTTCCCATGTTGCATGAGAACACATCCTAACCCTTTGCCTGAAGCATCACTGTAGATGTTTATGTACATACGAGCAAGACGTTCAAGTGTATAAGTTTCTTGTATAGGTAAGAAATTAGCAGACTTGGTTAATCTATCAATAATGACCCAAATTGCATCTATGCCTTGAGAAACCTTGGGAAGACCAGTAATGAAATCCATGGTAATGTGCTCCCACTTCCATTTTGGAATTTCAAGTGGTTGCAATGGACCTTTTGGCACTTGATGCTCCACTTTGACTCGTTGACAAGTTAAACACCTTGAGATAAACTCCGCTATCTCTCTCTTCATATTACTTCACCAAAATGTATGTCAAAGATCATGATACATTTTTGTACTCCCAGGATGGATTGCAAACGATGTGTCAGGTGCCTTCATCATGATTTTGTATTTTAAATCGTGGTCGTTAGAACACAAAGTCCGAGTTGACTCGAAATATTCCTTCTTCATCGATTTTTGCTTCCAAATATAGCACCTTCTTGCACTTTCTTCCTCCTCACACGCATCACCTGTGTCTATAGCTTGAGCGCAACTTTTAACTTTATCGATTAAAGTCGGTTCTACTCGTATATTCGCTATCATCACATGGGTCCCTGGAGTCTTTAACTCTATCTCCATCCTTTACAAGTCATACAAAATGGGCCTTTGCGTTGACAATATCGCACTTGTACCCGCATATGATCTTCTACTCAATGCGTCAGCTACTACGTCGCTTTTCCAGGGTGGTATTGAATAGTATGATCATAATCTTTCAACAGTTCGAGCCAACGTAGTTGTCGCATGTTGAGTTCCTTTTGGTTGAAGAAATATTTGAGGCTTTTATGATCCGTAAAGATCTCCACTTTCTCCCCATACAAGTAATGCCTCCAAATTTTAAATGCGAGGATAACAACTGCCAACTCTAGATCATGAGTAGGATAATTTCTATCATATTCTTTGAGTTGTCAAGAGCCATAGGCTATGACTTTCCCATGTTGCATGAGAACACATCCTAACCCTTTGCCTGAAGCATCACTGTAGATGACAAATCCCTCAAAGCCAGATGGTATTGTCAGAACAGGTGCTGAAATGAGTCTCCTCTTGAGTTCTTGAAAACTCTTCTCACATTCCTCGCTCCAACCGAATTTTGTATTTTTTGAGTCAGCTGAGTTAATGGAGTAGAGATTCGAGAAAACCCTTCTACGAATCTTCGATAATTACCAGCTAAGCCGAGAAAGCTACGTACTTCGGTTACTGATTTAGGTTGCTCCCAGCTTTGAATAGCTTTAATATTTGTCGGGTCAACAGATATTCCATGACTTGATACCACGTGCCTAAGGAATGCTACTTCCTCAAGCCAGAACTCGCATTTCTTCAACTTGGCATAAATCTTGTTTTCACAAAGTTTTTGGAGTATCAGCCCCAAGTGTTGCTCATGATCTTCAAGGCTTTTGGAATATATGAGGATGTCATCAATAAAGACGACCACAAAGTGATCCAAATATTCCTTGAATACTCGGTTCATCATATCCATGAAGGAAGCAAGAGCATTAGTCAATCCAAAAGACATGAGTAGGAATTCATAATGCCCGTACCGAGTTCTGAAAGTCATCTTTGGAATGTCATCGGTTCTAATATTTAACTGATGATATCCGGGACGAAGAACAATCTTTGAAAAGAATTTGGCGCCTTACAACTGGTCAAATAGGTCATCAATGCGAGGCAACGGATATCTATTTTTGACAGTGACATGGTTTAACTCCCGATAATCAATACAAAGTCGCATACTCCCATCTTTCTTCTTCGCGAATAGAACAAGAGCACCCCAAGGAGAAGTACTAGGACGAATGAAACCGATGTCTAACAATTTCTGCAGTTGGGTCTTTAACTCCTGAAGTTCAATAGGAGCCATTCGATATGGGGCTTTGGAAATGGATTTTGTACCGGGTTCAAGGTCGATACAAAAATCAATTTCACGCTCTGGAGGTAGGCCAGGAAATTCTTCAGGGAATACGTCAGGAAATTTATTGACAATAGAAATATCATTCAAAACTGACGTATTTTTGTTTAAATCCGTGACATGAGCTAAGAAAGCTTAACATCCGTTTTTCAATAAACGAATAGCTTTATGGCTTGAGATGAAAGTGATTGATTTTAATGGTTTGGTTGCTTGAATTCACATAATAGGTTGGTTAGGAATATGAAAGCTAACAACCTTATGAAAATAATCAATTTTTGCATGATGAGTAGTTAACCAATCAATCGCTAGAATTACGTCAAATGCAAGTATTTTCAATGAAATAAGATCGACAGGTAATGTGAGGGTACCGATTTGAACCAAACAAGACTTAGAAATAGTGGATGTAATTAAGGTTTCTCCCAACGGAGTTTCAACAGATAAGTCAAAGTCTAATTTCTCCGGAGTCAAATTTAAACGTTGAGCGCAAGTAGGAGAAATAAAAGAATGGGTAGAACCGGTATCAAATAAGGTATAGACTTCGTTAGAGTTTATGATAAGCTTACCCGTGATGATCTCATTTGGGTTCCTTGCTTTTTGGGAGGTCACAACAAACGCTCTCCCTTGAACTACTGACTTTGACTTTTCTGGGACGGCCTTTGGTGCCTCCATCCCAGCTGAACTTGGCTTTCCTGTACGACAAAATCGAGCTAAGTGACCTTCTCTTCCATAATTATAACACATTTTGGACTGCTGCACACAGTTTGGACCGATATGTCCCTCCCCTCCGCATTTGAAGCATATGATAGGTGGTCGTTCTCCTTCCTTAACAACGGGTGCTGGTGCTGACATCTTTCCATCAATGTTGAATTTCCTCTTCTTGAAATGTCCACTCTTATTGTCTTGGCCATGATTACCACCGAAGTGGTTACCATTTATGGCCGATTGATTCCCTCCATGCTTGTTGTCACCGCTTCGATAATTGCTACCACTGGTATTATCATTTTGCCGGTTGCGCTCTCTTGGTTGAGTTGACTCATTATCGCGCTCCAATAACTGAGCCCTATTCACAACATCTGAATACAAACACAATTTATGAGAGATAAGGTATTGACGTATCTCAGGTTTCAAACCTCTTAGAAACATCCGCGTCATTCTCTCCTCATTATCAACTAAGTGGGACGCAAATCGGGACAACTTGGCAAACTTAGCTTCGTACTACGACACGGTCATGTTGTTTTGCTCCAGTTTAATGAACTCTACCTCTTTCACGTGACGAATAATTTCAGGAAAGTACTTGTCGTTGAACAATTCTTGAAACTTCTCCCAAGTCATCTTCAGTGCGGCAGGTTGAGTACGCTTTACAGATTCCCACCAGTAATCTGCCTCTGCTAGCAACATGAAGGTGGCAAAGGGAACCTTTTGCTCCTCGGAGCATCCCAAGACATCAAATATCTTGCAGATCCGCTTTATCCACGTCTCCGCCTTAAGTGGTTTTAGCTCTCCAAAAAACTCTGGTGGTCCCAGCTCCTTGAACTGTTTAGCGGTGACAGTCCGAGAGTTGCCAGTGTTTCCAACTGCATTTTGGACAGGAGCCGCTCTCACCTGATGTTGCATGAATTGTATAAAGCCTCTGAACATTCCATCGTTTATCATTTGGTCAGTGTTGTTGTTTACATGAGGATTATCGCCTTCCTGATGCACATTATCCTGATTATTGATCTGTGGATACTTAACGGTCTCCTGTGCTCCATTGCTATTCTCAACATTCTCGGATGTCATTTTCAAATACTGCCACAAAATAAGGGTTAATTGACATGCCACATATTATCCCTATACTCTGACCGATCAATTAAATACCAAATAAACTTAGGTAGGTCATACTAGCGAAGGAATTCCCCGTCTCTCCCCTCCTAGTTCTTGTCGCACGTCTCAGCCTGGGATCATATCCCTAAGCTTTGATACCAACTGTGACGCCCCCAAAATAGGTATACATCACCCATCTTGAGTCGCCAAAAACATGGTACAAAATTCAAATATAACTTAATAATACAACTGTCGTGTGACAAATGACAAAACATCAACTGAGAGTTTTAATATGAATGTTGTCTTCTAGACAGTATTCAAACTCAAATGAAGTCCTCAATACATTTATTATCACACTATTTCATAGAATAATGAGGACTACTAATGCTATCATCTGGACCATCACTCCGTTCCCCGACTAGTCCCGGCTACGTTCTCATTTCCTGAAGAGAACAATGAAAGCAAAAGGGTGAGCTCAACTAGCCCAATAAGAAATATTATGACTAAGATAATGCAGAATAAATTATCGTTAGCCTTCAACAGTGTTAAACTGATAAAATATAACAAACATCAAGTTTAACTGCAGCGGAACAAACAATCCATTAGAAGAGTCAATTAGAGAATAAAATCTACTATCTTCTATGATTTAAAAGGTTTTTCATCACTTTTATCGCTGAGACTCAGCTTAATAAATAATCCACATCATCCCTGCACTACGGCCAAGGATATTTATTAGTATCATGACCACAAATTATACATGCGCTACGGGCCAAGGATATTTGTGTTTTCATCAATGGTCATGATCATGCCAACAACTGTCCATCAATGCACTACGGGCCAATGAGGACTTTTACCACATCATTTGTAACATTACGGTCATGATTATACCGAATAATCCCTGGTCATAATCATACCAAGTTCATCTATGCACTACAGGACACAGATGACTTTCAACATAATATAAGCATGAGGATGATGACAATGATATAAGAAATCAATAAAACAAGTTCAAGGATAAATTTTAAAGATTTATAATTTAATTTATCCAGAATTTAATAACGCCCAAATTGTCAACATGATATCGCCAGGAGTAAAATTCAAGAATAATATTGTACCAAAAATAATTTGGACCGATAACGAATCAATTTTTATCATGAATAGTACCTTGGGTGAATAGTACTCGAGTGAATAGTACCCCGTGAATAGTACTCCGGCATAAAAAAGTTAAAACTTAGCAAGAATGCTCAGAATAATATTTCCATGAAAAGATACTGGATGAAGCGCAAATATCAAGCATATTCTACTAATTTCATGGAGTATAGAAGCTAAAACTTTAACCAAATGAGTATAGAATTTGAAATCTGAAACAAAATAATATTACTTACATACTACAGAGTATGAAAGAAAATATTATTTCAAGTGAATATTGAACTAAAAGAACATCCCTTACCTTGAAAAGAAGAGTATTCCAACTGGTATAGGGGGGATATTCTTGAAGAAAACTTTCACTGTTTTCTACGCTCAAAGCTTTCTAAAACTCTAAAGAAATACGCTCAATATTATAGAAGAAGAATTCTCTGATTCTGGTGTGATTTTCAATTCTAACCAAGCATCCTATTTATAGGAGAATAGAAGAGCACTGTGCAAGAAAAATTCACAGATGCAATAGATGTGCAACTCACGGATGAAAACTTTGAGAATCACGGATGCTAAATTTCAATCAACCATCCAATAAAAACAAATATATATATATATATATATATATATATATATATATTACCCCCGTCCCACAATAAGTGTTTTTTTAGCTTAAATCACACATACCAATATACAGGCTAAAATGACAAAAATATCCTTAATATATTTTCTTTGGAAAGAGTTAATGAGTGTCATTAATTGTAGTGAATTTTTGTTTTGTGCTCAGCCCAAAAACATTACTACTGCAAGTCTTCACATAATCCTACATCAATATTGACATAATCCTGCAGCTTCTCTTTCTTCAACCTTTTTACTTCCCAATTTTTTTCCCACCAACTCTTCAAATCTTCACATAATCCTGCAGCTTCTCTTTCTTCAACCTTTCTACTTACCAATTTTTTTCCCGCCAACTCTTCAAGTCCTCACATAATCCTTCTCCCGCCATAACCTCTCTCTACATCTTTTGGTTTATTTGTTTCTCTTCTCTTTTAGGGAATTCCATTTGGTTGATTCTCAGTGACCCTAGTAGAGGCCATGGCTCCAAGGAAAAGAATTCGAACTCCATTGGCTAAAATAGATGTTAATGTGGATCTTGATATTGATTCTAATGTCACAACAAGAAGAAGAACCATTTTGTCTTCCAGATCTTAATATAATTGTAGAAGAATCAGTTGAAAGTGATTTTGGTCTTAATTCTGATCCGGTTGAGATATCATTATTTATGGAAGATGACACCCATCTTGAAGCAACACCACTAGAAGATTACCCAAATTTACATTCTGGTAATTGTTCTCTTTTAGTGCATCACTGCAACTTTTTATCAGTTGAATGTGATTTTTATGTTCTTTGGTCACTTCAGTTTTAACTTCATAGCACTCTCTCATATTTATTGTGCAGATACTGAAATTTCACATGGGAGTCACAGAAAAAGAAATCTGAACAATGAGGAACGTCAATCTGTATATGATCTACTGTTACTAAAAAGTATCGATGAAAATTTGAAACGAGGGACGACAAAAATGGTTGCATCATTATTTTCAGTGAATATATGTACGATTCAACGATTTGCGCATTTGTTTAAAAACAGACCTCCCATTTGTTGACGTCTCAAGTAAAAAAGCAAAAAATTATGGTCGAAAAAGAGTTGAGGTTGATTTGGATCGACTTTGACAGATTCCTTTACATCAATGGACAATTCTTCGCTCGTTATCTAATTCTTCTAACATCTCCAAGTTAACTTTGCATAGACGGTTCCAAGCAAGAGACATACGGAGGCATTCAAGTGCTCTAAAGCCATTTCTAACAGAAGACAATAAAATATCCCGACTGAAATTTTGTTTATCAATGCTTGAAGAGAATAGCATACCACTCGAGCCATCTTTCAAGGAAATGTATAATATAGTTCACATTGATGAAAAGTGGTTCCATAAGACAAAATATATAGAGAAGATCTACATGCTACCATATGAAGAAGATCATTATCGAGCCTGCAAGAGCAAAACTTTATTGGAAAGGTCATGTTTTTGGTTGCATTTGCTCGTCCAAGGTTCGATGCAGAAGGAAATGAGCTCTTCTCAGGAAAAATTGGTGTTTTCCCTCTTGTCACACAAGAACCCGCTAAAAGGAATAGTGTTAATAGAGTCTTTGGTACACTCATGACAAAACCAATAACTTCAAGAATAAGAGGAGTTTTGCGGTCCTATATGATTGAAAAAGTATTACTGCGATTAAGGAAAAATGGCCAAGGAGGATTCGAGATTTCGATTTTTATTCAAAGAAGATAATGCAAGAACACACATTCAAATAGACGAACAATTTTGTCGAGCAAAGAAAAGAAGATGATTTTGATATTCGTTTTTGATGTGCCAACCTCCAAACTCACCGAATTTGAATGTATTGGATCTTGGATTTTTTAGTGCTATTCAATCCTTACAATGTAAGGCAAATATGAGAAATGTTGATGAGTTAATAAGTGTCGTTGTGAAGTCATTTAAAGATTATCCTTCCGAGAAGTCCAGTAGAGTATTCTTGACCTTGCATTCATGCATGATAGAGATGATGAAATTGAAAGGATCAAATAAATATAAAATTCCACATATGAAAAGGAAGCATTAGAATGTGATGGTTCGGCTTCCTACAAATTTTAGATGTGACCTCGAATTGGTATGAGAAGAGATAACAACCACATAAGGTATGTCAAGCTTTAATTATGCAACTCAATACTCCATGCAAGTAAATTTAATTGTGTCTTTACAAGTAAATTTAAGTGGGTGCATGTTTAATTTTGTGCAGTGTGTTCTTAGAATTTTTGTCTCATCGTCACAACATTCTTTGGTTTTAGGTTTTGGATGTGGAGATGGAGTATCTCGAGGTTTTATGAGCTTGTTGGACTTAAATTTCCTTAGTACCAAAGGAAATTTTAGTGCAATTCTCTATATTTGGTTTTCTCTGTGTAAATGGAGGTCACACTTAAAGGGGAGTGTTACATTCTTTGGACTATTTTACAAGTTGTAATAAACCTTTAAAGCAATCTAAAAGTTAACATTTAGCAATTGATGATGTAATCTCTTTAGTAAATCACTTGTTATTATTATTGCTTTTATTTAACACAACATTGAACCATCGAGACCCTTTTCTTCCCTTTTCCCCCTTTTTTGTTTGTTTTTCATTTACCTCCTAGCATCTTAAAGTCATTTGAATAATGTATATATAGAATTATCCAAGGACCAAAAAGTTCATGATATATTTGTCTTATATAAGTTGAATGAATTTCCTTATTGCAGTATGATGATATGAGTGCAATATATTTGAAGGAAAGGTGAGTACGATATGTTCAATGGAAATTACGAGAGAGTACAAGGTCAGTAGCATGAAAAGATGGAATTTTCATTTCTAAGGAATGCCTCGAATGAGAATAAAAGGAGCATAAACTTTGTCAATTTAGAAGGTATTCAATTAAATCAAATAGTTAAGTAGTGGATTCATTCCTATGTATATATACGTCATAAGCAACTAACTTCGGTTTGCACTTTGACATAACATCTTTGTATTATCATAAAATATTCAAGTGTATGAGACTAATTGTAGAACTTGGGTGTGGTTATGTTAGTATTTCCTACCATCCAGTTATATAGTTCAGAGTACAAGTAAATATTTGCCAAATTTGTGATGCTGCTGCAACATGAGGTAATGTAGTTCAAGTGAGAGTTCGGTGGAGCCAAGTATGGGATTTGTCGCTATTTATAAAAAGTCAAATGACACTTGGTTTATAGGGGAACGCAAGAAGAGGACATGCTTTAGGTCGACTGAGTTTTGCTTTTGTACATTATAAGATGTCCTTATTTAAGTGAAAGCATTCAGAATGCCATCCATTTCGCAGTACAAGTAAATATTTGTCAAAACCGATTGGGGTCTGTTTATCATAATTCATATCTCAGGTTCAGGCCAGTTGTACATAGTCCTTGAGTAATTCTTAGTTGGTCTAGCTTTGAAAAAGTCACGATTTACTATTTTATTCAAATTATGGCACAAATGTAAGAGAAAAATTTTAAGCATTCACACAAAGTATCTTTGGTACTCATCACACAAAGTATCTTTGGAAGTATATTTAACTTGAACTTCAAACTTTTATATTTTCGCCAACAATTATCTAAACAGTTCTTTTTGCATGTGAACTAGGTTGTTATAGTTCCTTGATAACAAGCTCAATTCCCCATCTAAAATTACTCATTTCCACGACTTTGGGTGAAGATTTCAATAACCACCACAATCAGATTGATAAAACAACCCCGTGATTTCTCTCGTGTGGAAAAGATTTAATCGTCAGACAAAGACCTTTGCACGCCCATCATGAAGCCTCCAAACAAAACTACTTCTAGTATAGCTGTTCTCTACAAAAGATCAAGTTTAATCTGTGATTTAGTTAGGACAGAAAGATGGAAGAACATAAAAATAGATGGAAGAACATCTAACTTGTTAATAAAAAAACTTTCGAAGGTAAATCTTTAATAGGGTTCTCAACAATTCTGGGAATTCTACTCCCTCGCAAACTCCTCCTTCCTCTGGAAATTTGTTTAGATCAAACCCACAATCTCCATATTCATTTAAGTCAAAATTGAGTACAACCTTCTTTCTAAATTTCACAGAAGCTTCTAATCGCTCCATCTCAAGAATTTCTTTTAAAGCTTCCGATTGCTCCATTTTCTAAAACAAGAGGAGACCTTTCTTCTTCAAGACCTTTTTTAGCAACCAGTAGAAATAGGTCAAAAAAAGAAGCAAAAAATTATGTTCAGAAATAGGTCAAAAAAAGAAGCAAAAATCATGTAGAAAAGGAAGCTTCTACTTTTCAGGACGCAAATAAAAGAAGGAAAACCCAAATTACAACCCTCTCCTTTTCCCACATATAACATCAACAAAATTAACCCGGAAAACCATTTGGATCAAAAGAACGAAAAGCCCATGAAGCAATTAAAATTTTCTACAGCTATATTACCTCTTTCTGAAACATCTCGAATTCATTAGATCAAAGAGAACCATCGCAGTTTAAATGATACAATCGTGTAACTTCCTTTTCAGATCTTCCCAAGGAATGCCAATGTCTTTCATCACTTATATGAAGTTCCTCCTACATCACCGTTTTCGCTAAGAAGGAAAAATAGAAGATTCCTTTTAGAAGCACTCTCTCAAGCACATTCAGAAGTATTCTTCTAGGTTTAAAACTAGGAGCAAGGGAAGGAAACGAAGAGTCAAGAGTAATAGTAGTTGGAAGAAGGAAAACGTGTATATGAATAAAATTAGGATTGCAAGACGCAATAAATAACATTGGTTGCATAAGGGCATATATGGAAAAATATTGTAAAAATTGTATTGGAGTTCTAACACATCACTTATTTTGGAAAAAAATATTAAGGCTAAAAAAGTACTTATTGTGGGACGGAGGTAGTAATATATATATATATATATATATATATATATATATATATAAATAAACACATGCTTTCAATTTATATATATCAATATTATATATACACCACTTGGTTTTTATCCCTTCCGTGACCAACATCAATCCCCCACCCCCCAAAGTCACTTTCATCATCATCATCATCATCATCATCATCATATATATATATATATATATATATATATATATATATAACTGAGATAACTTTCTCCTTATTATTTTGAAAAATAGGTAAGTGGGGATCCAAATAATACGCAAAAATTACATCAAATACTTCATAAAAATTCTCTCAATATTTTTAACAACATTTATCATCATTATTATAATTCGTAATATTTAACAACCAGGTCGTTCCCAAGAAAGAGGGGGCTTTCCAATAAGGATTTATCCCTATTGGCGTGCAATTAGGTGACCAAACCTCTCCTTGACAGAACTTCTAGACATTATCAATAATAATATTAATAACTCTGTCATTTCAATTATTGATTTAATAATATATAAAATATCTACAATAATTGAATCAAATAAGGTGAGATACTATGCAACAATTACTGTAGTAATAATTGAGCAAAACTGAGTGACTTCTCACGTAAAGCATCAATAATCAATAATCTGGTACTACGCAACCACGCAGACATGCATTCTTTTTAACACCGGGTTTTCAACAGCTTAACGGTAAAACTTCCGTCGTTATTTTCATAAAATATTTTTGTCATTTTCTCAATTCGACAATAATTCCGCTAGGGGTCCACCAATGATTGTCTTAGTCAGATAAATATTTCGTTAAAACTAATATTCTCCAAACCAATCGAATATTATATAACAACTCATGATTTTACAAAATTTATAAATATTACCCACAACTATAACATTATATCAAATTCACTCCATAATATTCAAAAATGATATTTATAAAAAATTCATCTTTATTCATAAAAGTTGGAGTCTTACACACGGGACCATAAATCATCATATACTCCCTCTGTTCTTAATTATTTAACATTTTAGAGGTGAGCACAATACTTAAGATAATGATTGAAAAACATTAAATATAGTACTCAATTGTTTATAATACCCTTAAATCTTTTGTTGGGATAATGATAGTTTTGTTGGAATAAGGAGAGAGAAAGAGTTTAATGAGGGGTAATTTTGAAAAAATTGTCATTAATTCTCCTAGATTTAAACAAACGTCAAATAATTAGAGACAAATGAAAAACTCTAAAACGTCAAATAATTAGGGACGGAGGGAATACTTAATTTTATATCCTTGGAACGTCTAAAAACAAACTAGAATAAAGTTATCCTTGATTTCTCTAATTCTGCCCCAAACACTATAGCCCCCGATCTTTAATTTCGAACCCTAGCTCCCGAGCCCATATATAAACAGGTTGTATTATATTTTTCATTTACGTAGGGGTAGCCGCTAGGAGCTTTTTCTTCACATTCTCAGTTCCGAAAGCCTGAAATTCTTCTGTTAGATCTCATGGTATTTTCAGAATGTCATTTTATCTCCTGATTTGATATTTTGTTTTATTTTTCTGTTCTAATTTACTTAATATATTTCTCTGATGTGATTAGGCGCCCAAGAAGGAGAAAGCTCCTCCACCATCGTCCAAGCCCGCTAAATCCGGGGGAGGAAAGCAGAAGAAGAAGGTAATATATATATATATATATATATATATATATATATAGTTATGAGTTTGTCACGATCTGGGCTCATGTCTGCCGAATCATCAAGGCAGCATGGAGCTTGGGACTCGGCCATGGAAGTATACCTATAATCATTCATGTAAGGATAATAATCAACATACTCATGAATTGACATTGAACAAGATGAGAGAGAGAATAAAGGAAAAGGATAAGGAAAAAGAGGGAAACAGGAAAATGGATATTTCATCGATTGCCCTCTCCCGAATGTATATATAGGAAAATATCCTAACTACAATTCCTACTAAAACATTTTGGGTAATTTACACCCACGCCATTTCTCAGCTATTGTTACATTCCCCATTCCTTAAAAAAGAAACCTTGTCCTCAAGGATTTCTTGAGATCTAGCCACGTTACTTAATTTTGATGTGAGCTTTCTTGTTCTGAAATAACACAGATGTCTTTCACGGGCTGCAAAAATCTGCAAAACTTCCATAATCCCCCCCAGATCAAACACCAAGGGTGTTGTACAATATCCAAGATCAAGTTCATCATGCTTAAACAGCTTACTAAGCACAATAGCTCCACATATTCCAACATTAGAAATAATTGCATGCACACATGCCTTAAGAGCTTTCTGTATAATTTGAAAACCCATCTTTTGATTAAAATTGAAAATTTGCAGCCTTTTAAACTCCTTTGAATCATAGAGAACAACTACATCACCTGGGACAATTCTTTTTCTAGCTGCCTTTGTAACACTCAAAGCAGCAATGACTCCATAGAAGCAATGAAAGAATAAAAGGATTTGCATAGGACCATGCCAACTTATCAACATAGGATATTCTTTGTTTCCAGATAGACTTCAATTAGAATTATTCTAAAGGTAACACAAAATCTAGTCAAACTATTACCTTGAGCTTCCAATTTCCAGCTATTTTTAAAGTCCGTGTAAATATGGTGTTCACCCCTTTTGAAATTGTTGCTACCTTCTTTTATATTGACTTCACACTCTATAGGGGTCTTAAATTGGCTAACTAAGTTAGTTTACCACACGTTTGAAAGTTGAAACAAAATTTCCTTGGCCACTTTGGCAGATGAAGGAAGACAATTGAGCTAATTTCCGTAACTAACACAAGTGTATCAACAATTGTAGTCGAGGTTACCATCTTTTTACAATAGCCCTTCTGTAACTAATAGCCCTTAATCAGCCTCCAATTACCTTCTTTCTGCTTGATTCGATTATCCCTAGAAAGCCTCCGCACAAGAGCCAACCAACAAAAGTTTTCATTACAACCATATAACTTGGATGCATCTTGTCCTCCTCAATGTCATAGTTGTATATGCTGAGCAATTGTATAAATGATTCTCAATGTAGCAAAGCAACAAGGCATGGTTGATCAACCTATATTGGGTCAAGAAATGAAGTTTGGATGGAAAAAGATCCATGCCAACACTTGTGTGCTTATTCCACCTAAAGTCTTCCTCAACCATACAATAAAATAACTTGATTACCTCCTTGTCATTCCATTTTTGGCATACCTCAAAATTAAAGTATTCAAGTAAACTGCCTCATTTGACTCTAATTCGCTATGAAAAAAATATTGGGCCATCAACTCACCTTTAACTGCAACACGAAAGAAAACCTCAGCGAACACCATTTTTAAGGCCCATAGGTGAAATCTCCATTATTTTCTAGTTTGATATGTAGCTAGCCGTGCTTAAACCCCTCAAAATATGTCTTCATGACCTCTCCATGTTAGATACTTGACTATATTTTCTACTCACAGCGTAATCATTAAAGGCATCAAATGTGAAGAGAACCTCATACCTTTTCTTGCTCAGCATATGAAGAAGGGAAGAGTTATCAATACCATTCCGTCTTTCTCCAGCGATATAATAGATAACATTCTGTACATCTTTCATCCTTGTCATATGCTATCCCTACTCTTTGTGGAGTGTTATCTAAGCAATTCAACACTTTTTGCCTTGATTGATAAGTCACGTATACCAAGCTCGAGGTTCTCTGAGAAAGTCCTATAGAACTTGTTGGAATCTTCCTTGTTCTTCATGTCAAATTCTGGAATAAAATGCTTCATCACTAAAATATCTAAGTTTTTACCGACGAAGTAGATGTCACATGTCATGAACTTCATATCCAATACACCACCATCTTCTATTGAAAAGAGAGACATTACAGGTGCCTCCACCCTTGTTCTTGGCCTCTATTGTAGGTAGTTTCTCAACAATATCAAAATTGATTTTGAAAGGACAAATCTTAATGCCAGTTTGTACAAGCGACAATAGAATATACTGCCTAGTTACATCCTCCACATGAGAATCCATAGGGAAGAATGAATCACTAAGATTTCGAACTTTAGAATTAACTTCTTTCATAGTTTCCACTTTTAATTCTCCAATTGGACTCTCAATGTCCAATGAAAATACTTTAACAACCTTGCATGTTGGAACTTCGATTTTTGATTCAGTTAAACCTTTTCTAGCTGCATTCAAATCTCCATTAGGCTTTACATTTCCAAATCCCCCACATTTTTACTATTGTCACATATTACACTTTCTACACCTATACCTTCTTTATCATCGTTCTCATATTTTGAAGTTCCATTCACTTCAACTTCTTGTACACCCAAAACAAAGTCCAATCCACTTTCAATGTCTTATCCACCATCCTTAACAGCTCTAGCTCCTCTACATACCTCAATCTTTAAATTTTACTTTCCAAGTACTAAGGTTCCACCAACATTAGACATAGCTATATTTTTTGTCTTAGTATCACGGTGACCGTGGAGGGCAATTTAAGCTCAGGTAATTGGTTTGCAAATGAAGTAGGAAATTGAGATGGTGAAATAAAGAATTGGAAGTGGTGATTTGGGATTTGAAATTATAAATTTGTGAAGGCAGGTGTGATGATTGTTGTTGAACAGATGAGTCTTCAAAATACAAGCAATCTTTATCGTGGCTATAGCCCATGACTTGTACTTTCTAAGTTGAACTAATTCTTTCAGGCCTTTCATTGAACACGTTAGGCTCGTTGTTTGTGTCCGATAGTTGGTATGATAAAATGGGGTTGGGGGGTTGTTGTATTGTTAGTGTAGCTGTGCTAAAGGTAGAAGATGGTAATTACGTTACATGTGATGCAGAAACAAATGGGTTTTAGGTGTATTGTTAGAAATTGAAGTAGGAACAAATTGTTGAGATGAATTGAAGATATGAGGTGTAGTGTTTGGCTGATGTAATTAGGTACAGGCCATGTGTAATCAGGGATTGGAATTGGTGATGTCACCATATGAGCAAAAGTTGGTGGTAAATAAGTGGATAGAGAATAAGCATTTTGGATGTGGGAGTGTTGAATGGAAGATTGAGGTGTAGAAATTAGGACCATATTCCCTTTTCCATGGTTGGAAGTTGCCGAGGAACAACTGCTCTGATACCACTTTGTCATGATCTGGGCTCATGACTGTCGAATAATCGAAGTGAGATGGAGCTTGGGACTTAGCAATGGAAGTATACCTATAAATAAGGAAATGGGTTTGGATCATTCATATAACCGATCATGCAAGATAATAATCAACATACTCGTGATAAAGGAAAAGGATAAAGGAAAAATAAAGAAACAGAAAAATTGATATTTCATTGATTGCACTCTCCTAAATACAAGTGAACATATAGGAAAATATCCTAACAACTACAATTCCTACTAAAATCAGATTAACCTCACATTTGCCATTTCTTAGCTATGGTTACAGAGTTTTACTGAACTTTTCTTTTCTTAAGATTTTTATGTTTTTCGAATGATAACTTTCTTATAAATTTGATTGGTAAGGTTTTGAAGAATGCATTTTTTTGAAGTTCTCATTTGTCAATTGTGTTTTTGCAAGTTTTTAAATTTTTTTATGGGTTTGCTCTATTACCCATAGAAGTCCTTTATATCCTTAGAATGCCCATGGAGGTTTTGTCATCATCGATTTTAAAGTCAGT
This sequence comes from Panax quinquefolius, assembly GCA_020205615.1. Lineage (NCBI taxonomy): Eukaryota > Viridiplantae > Streptophyta > Magnoliopsida > Apiales > Araliaceae > Panax > Panax quinquefolius. The sequence goes on along the minus strand of CM035154.1, from coordinate 78,740,149 downwards.
ATTTCAGTTTTTGGCTATCGGGTTGTTATGTGGTTTGTTTTTTGGGAACTTTTGGCGTTAGGCTCCTAATCACATAGGAGCCTGTTTGTGAGGAAGAGCATTCTCTTTCTATTGAGATTCTGTTTTTTTTCCCCTTTATATTGGCTTGGTGCAGCAGCATGACTTCTTTTTCAGAATTTGTTTTTTTTTTTTTCAGTCCATAGGTGAAGTCTAAAGAAATTTGTTCTATTCAAAGCTAAAATTTAATGGTATTATCTTAGTATTATTTTGATCACTGATCTTTTTACTGAAGTTAATATATGGATTTTCTTGGTTCTCTTAATGACATACTGGAAATCTACTTATGCAATAGACCCAATTACTGTGTCTTACTGCTTCATTAGCTACCTATTGAGAAATTTTCATTTTTTTGAATTAGTAAGACGGACAAATATTTATGGAGTGAGTTTAGATTTGTACATTTTTCAACTGATTAGGCGCTTATATATGCGATGCTTGTAAATGTTGCTCATTAATCTCATTTACCTTCAAATGAATCAATTCTAACCATATGTTGGAATTTGTAATGCAGAAATGGAGCAAGGGGAAGCAAAAGGAGAAGGTGAACAACATGGTGCTTTTTGACAAGGCAACATATGATAAGCTTCTTTCCGAAGCTCCAAAGTTCAAACTTATAACTCCTTCGATCTTGTCAGACAGATTGAGGGTAAAGTTTACAATTCCCAGCTTTGACAATATAGTGGTTTATCTTGTTAGGATGCATAACAATAATTGAACTCTGGATTATGAGTATGTAGTGTCAGATGAAAATTTGTTTCCAATTTGCACAGTGAACCTTTTAGTCTGAACCCTGGTATTAGTTTTTGCTGCTAAACTATGAACAGCCCGAGTAGTGGTCAGTATAGCCTTCTTGCCTAGAACACCAACTATGTCTTTGCATCTTACTGGCAGTAATATATTATTAAATGGCACCAAATTCTATAAGACAAAATTCTGTTGCCAGCCCCAGCGACAACTCCAATCTAATCCTATTAAAATGTTTAGAGTAGAAGAAGGTAAATCTTATTCACTCGTGAATGCAGAGTTGGAATATGCCTTATATTTTTTAACGGTGTACACATCTTTGTGTGTATAATAAGGATAAACCATTCAAAGTAATCTTTGGAAAGGGCAGTAGGTCATTATTTAATTGTCTATAAAACAAGAAGAAATTGGTGCTAGCTTTTGTTTAGCCAGTTTGCTTTCTGGTCCTTTTCGTTGATGTGAAATTAAATGCTTTCATTGTTTTTTTTGTATTCCCATTCAGATTAATGGATCCCTAGCACGCAAGGCAATCAAGGATTTGATGGCAAGAGGTTCGATTAGGATGATATCTTCTCATTCTAGTCAGCAAATCTATACTAGGGCTACTAATACTTAAGTAGAATGGGCATATTCTTTTTGTAGTATCTATGTAAGGGTGATAGTATCTTCTTTTCCTTGGTGGAAGGTGTTTAATGATTTCATTTTATCAGCATTGGCTGAACCTGTTGAGATGGTTATATATATATCTTTTTAATTCCTGGCTTCATATATTTGTATTGAATATGGTATGATATTACTTTTGATTGTCAAAAGTTACTCTACCCCTTCCTACTTTACTTTCTACGACTTGTTCGTGGGTTTCTTTTTGCAGTTTTGCTTTAATAAAAGCATCCTTTGAAGAAAGTGTTTGTTGTGTTATGTATATATAGTCCCTTCACAAAGTAATCATTCTTTGATGTTGAATTGTGCTTATTAGTATAAATGTAGAATGTTATGTGGAGGCAGATGCAAAATAGCAATCCTTTGGAACTTGCAAAATGCCAAGGCAAAGAAAACCAACATTAAACTTAAAATTGTAGAATTATATTTCTAAATATTTTTTAATATCAAGAAAAATGCTAAAATGTAGTGTGATGGATGATCAAGAAAGTTCATTGTAGTGTGATGGATGATTAAGGAGTTCCAATGGATTTATAGATTTTATTTTTACTCAAGTTCTAACTAAATTATGTGCCCTCTTTAACGTTTAATTGTGCTAGTATAAATGCTAGAATGTAGTGTAATTTACTGATTATGAATGATTATGAATCCTACTATTCATTTGGATTTATAACTTTGGCTTTCTTCCCTGGTTATGGGTCTGCTTTTGGAGGGTGGAGATTATTGTGGTGCTTCCATTTGTAGTGTTTGGGTGGGTTTGTGAATTTCTGGTCTTCCAAATGTTGTGGTATTTTCTCCTCTAAGCGGCTACTGTTACAGCTGTGTAGTGACTGGTCTTTCCTCCGCTTGGAGTGGGTAGCTGTAAATCTGATTATGTTTACTTTTAGATTTTGATCAAATCAAAGGTTTAATTTTTTGAATTTTGAGTACTTTTCCTTCTCATCTATTCTCATTTTTGTTTTAGTTTCTCCCCTGGATGTTTAAGTTTTCTATCATAGTTTATTAAGTTTTCAATATTTTCAGATTTGCTTTCTATTTTTCATAGTTTTCAAATGGTTTTGAAATTTTTATTTGTTTGGGTTGAAGAATCCATCTCCCTTGTAAAATTTTAATTCTATCTATTAAACAGGTTGAAGGTGTTTCGTTTGATTTAGAGTTCATACTTTCACCTTAAAATTATAGTTTTTGCTTCAATTTTAATTTTTTTGAGTTTCTAAATCTGGTGATTTAAGGAATCCATATCCTGACAATTTTCATATTTCGTTCTGTTGAATGGGTTGAAGATGACTCTTCCTTTGGATTTTTGTTGTTTGATCAAAAGTTCGTAACGCTTTTTTTGGATCTAGTCAGGCTAAAGTTATCGCATCGCATTTCATATATAATTTTTTACTGCATTTGTTATAGTTAATGTTCCATTTAAACTCTATTGTCATATTTGTGGGGTCAACACAAATGTAACATTTGCCCTAATCAATGCAACAAAAAAAAGCTAGAGAACTTTATAGTGGTACGTGGTGTGATTTACCGGTATCATCTTTTATTAGTTTGTTCATGTTCTCATTTTCCCCAAGTCACTGTTTGGCTGTCTTCTAGATATGGTGTATTTGTTTTCCAGCAATGATATTTGGAGGTGCAGGAGATAGAGGTGACGGAGGTGATGGACAAGACAGAATTTTTAGGTACCGGAAAAGTTAACGGGTGAATGGGTTACTAGTTTAATCAGTGGTCGGACCGTTATTAACCCAGTGACATTATTAATATGCAATAATTAATTAAATATTAAATATATTAATTATTATTATATATAATATTTAGAAAATATGTAAAATTAATCAATTTATCTAAAATAAATTAAACCTATTTGTACAATGTTTATTTTATACAATTCAAATAAATATTAAATCTATATAAAAAGAAATATATTAAATCATGATCATAACTCAAAACTCAAGACTCGAGTGATAAAATTAAACACAAATAATAAACATCTCTAGGATGAATTCAATCAAATTTGGTAAAACAAAACAAAATCTATTTGTACAATGTTTACTTTATACAATTCAAATAAATACTAAATCTATATGAAAAGAAAGATATTAAATCATGATTTTAACTCAAAACACAATCAATGATGCATTCAATAAAATTCAAAGGCTTGAATTAGCAAAAAAAAAAAAAAAAAGTAGGGAACCGGTAAAATCGGTGACCTAGTTACCGGGTCACCATTGGGTCGACTGGTTTAATCGCTGGGTTGACCGGATTTTGATCAAAAATAATTTTTTGGTTTAAACCGGACCAATAGTAGCCTGACGCATCTCAACTAGCTCTTTCAGCTCCTCAATCTTATCTTGTAATTCTATATTACGGTCATATAGCTCGTCATACATCTCAGCCGATATGGAGTTTGGTGGAAACTCCACATGATCCTCTTCCTCATCTTCCACCTCTATCTCTTCAGAGTCCTCCTCCTCAGGATCAGACACCAGCTCATTCTCCTGTCCTTCCTCAGCCACCAACAGAGAAGGCTCCCTCTGGATCAACTGCTCCCGAACCATATGGACGTCTCAGGGCTCCTCATCTCTAGGTACCTGAGGTATCTCTTCCTTAGCTTGACCGGATCCTTCAACGTTAGACATTCTAACAACAAAATACTTTTAAATTTTATTTATTACGTAACACTCTTCGATACTCACGAGCACATAAGTTATTAACACATAGTAGATAAAGTATTTTATTGTTTATCTTTAATGAATTTCCTCAATTCATTCCTTAGAACTCGATAAGAGTTTAACACTTGTAACGACCGAGAAATTCGGATCCTTTGTAAAATAATTTTATTTAATAAAATATGAATAAAATTATATTACTTGTTATTATTGCGTGTTAGTAAGATGAATGTTGTTCTACAACCTAGAAACGTTGGAACTTAGTAGTATTTTGACTACGTGAGAGAATTAAAGTGTTTGAATTTCCAAGACGAAAATAAAAGTTTTTCGAGAAATTTTTTAAAAAACACTATTCATCGATTTCTGCTCGGGAATTATTTTTGAACTTTTGAAAAATACGTAACGATAGAATATCGAAGTAAGTTGGATTATGTAATAATAATTCAAGTATGAAAAATGTAATTTTTTGCATGCGGACGTAATTCGAGAATGTTAGTGAAAATGAAGTGTTAGAAGCAAATGTGATGATCGTATGATACGTATGTATTATGCGAGGTAAAGAATACGAATATGATACGAAGTATTATATGAGTATGTATGAAGGATGAGATATTGTATATTATGATTTAGTATATGAGTTAGAATACGAGAATAATACGTAAACAATATATTATAAGGTTTTAAGCCAAATAAATTGGACTTGTAGGATTGTGTAATAATTGTAGAGTCCAATGGAATTGAATGTGCAAGCCCAAGTGTTTGTTAATGTGTAGTCCAATTAAGTTTGTTAATTCAAGCCCAAAGCTTAAGTTAAACAAATTAAACCTAAGCCCAAGCTATGATCCATTGGATTAAGGTGATCCACGGGGCAACCCATGATCATGTGGTTATTCTTGATGACTAAGATAATTAAGTGATGACCAAGATATTAGTGTGGTGAGCAAGTTTACTTAGTTGATAGGTAATGAATAGTATGGAGGTTATTAAGGAGGTGGGATATGGCTTTTGGCCATAATGCCCTCATTTTAGTTTTCCTATAAATAGAAATCTAGGATTTCACTTGTTGATTGATCTTTTTCATCCAACACTTTTTTACTTATTGGTTAGAGAGATTAAGCAAGAATAAGTTAAACCTCCATTGTTAGAAAAGAAGAAGAAAAGCTAGTTCAACAAGGGTAAGCCTCTCATGTCATTAGTCTTCCATCTCTACCATTATAGGTTGATAAGAGAAGTGTGGATTAAGTGACATGTATGCTAAGAAATGATAAAAATGAATAAAATAAGGACTTAAGTCTTAAATAAGCCGAGAATAAGTACTTTGTACATGGATAAGATATGAACTAAGGAAGAACTTGTAAGTCTTGTAACATGTTTACACGATTGAAGTTATATGTTAATAAGATGTAAGAATGATGGTTAAAGGACTTAAACTATCATAAGTCATGAGAATTGAAACTATAAGTAGTTTATACTTTGATAAGTTATAAACTCATGAAGAATAAGCCCTAACTTATCATCAAAATAAGTTGATGTAATATGTAGGTTAAGATGTCAATATGATGAATAAAATCCATTTGAAATGATAATCAAATCATAAGTAACGAAGTTATGCCGGAATTCTCACGATTGGACGATAATCGTTGAATTCGTGAAATTCTCGGATTAGAGGTCGAATTTTGATTTTGAGATCAGAAACGTTGGTTTTCGATGGGATCAAGTCTTATTTGGAATTATAGAGTTGAGGACTCAAAAATGGCTGAATTCCGACTTAGAACGAAGAAACGAGCGCCGAAGCGTTCACGGACGCTTATCGCTTTTAAATTTTGGACTTTTTTGAAAATTAAATTTTTTTATTTTTATTATGATGATGGATTAAATGAATTTAATTCATTATTTATAGAAGAAAGTTTGGATGTAGAATGAATGGTAATTGTTTAACAAATGAAGTAAAGCTTATTTTAGCATTGAAAAGCATGAAACCTAATTATGCGTAAAGGTGAAGATAAGTAATCGAACATCGTAAAGAACAATGTGATCTACGAACCTATAAGTACCAATTTTGATTAGATATGGTAGAATTAAAGTGTTTGAATTTACCGTAGAGACCTTAAAGACTTAAAGTGAAAAATAAAAGTAGACGTACCGGAGGCAAGTATTCTAACAATTGTTCAGAAATTTTTAAAATACTATCAAAGCCAATTGAACGCCCTGTAAATTTTGGATTTTTGAGAATTATTTTTTGAATTTTTATGGAGAAATGAAGGTCGTAATGATAGAATATCGAGGTGAGATAGAATATCACGATAATATTTCGAGAAATTATGGCGAGGTGAGATAGAAACGATAATATTTTTTGCAAACATGCGGACTTAAAACCTAACGATTAGGAAAAATGAATTCCGAGAAGGAATTTAAATGTGTATAATGAATTAAAGTAATGATTGTATAATACGTAAGTATTGTACGAGGTAATGAATATGAGTATAATACGAGGTGTTATACGAGTATGAATGAAGCATGGTATGTCGTATATGAATAAGTATACGAGTTAGAATACGAGATTAATACGTAAATTATACGCTTTAAGGCTTTAAGCCATATGTATTGAATTTGTAGAATTGTGTAAGAAATTGTAAAGTCCAATAAGAATCGATAAGGCCCAAGTGTAGAAATGGGTAAGTCCAATAGGAATTAATGTGTAAGCCCAATGCAATCTAATGGTAAAGCCCAAACTATTGTAATGCAAGCCCAACAAGGAATAAGCTAGATTAATTAAGTAAGTCCAATATAATGATCCATTGGATAAGTAGGATCCATGGTGCAACCCATGGATAGACTTGATGGGAAAGAACTTTGTGTGATGAGCAAGTAGATTTAAGTGATAAGTAAAGGATAAGTTAAGTAATTTAAAGGCTAAGTAAAGTACTTATGTGGGATAAGTAAGTAAAGTGCTTATGTGTGATTAGCAAGTATACTTAATGGTTAAGTGTTGTGATGGCCAAGCAAAGAGTGTGGAGGCCAAGTAACTTATTTGGTGAGCAAGTAAACTTAGGATTGAAGTAATGAATAGTATGGAGGTTTAGTAAGGAGGTGGAGTGGTCTTATGACCATTATGCCCTAACCTAGCAATGCCTATAAATAGAGAGCTTGGATTTCATTTTTTTTATGGTTGTTCATTTCACCCAACAAGTTGAGAGCTTATTGGTTAGAGAGAAAAAGCTACAAAAGCTAGAATAAGTTAGTTTTTGAGAAATCAAGAAGCAAAGAGGAAATTAAAGATTAACCAAGTGATCTTTATAGGTAAGAACTTAAAACCACAATTTTCTTTCTCTTCAATTGTTAGAGAAGGGGGCAGTGGTAGAACATGTATGTTAAGGAATGATAAGAATGATTAATCAATGGACTTAAGCCGTTTAAGTCATGAATAAGTAATTCAAACTTAATTAAGTTATGAGCTTATGAATAACTTAGATGAACTACTCATATGTTTACCTTAATAAGATGGTATGATAATAAGAAGCAAGGATGATGGTTAAAAGATTTAAGCTATGATAAGTCATGCAAAGTGAATTCATAATTAGTTCATACTTTTACAAGTTATAGACTAATGAATAGCAAGTAATAACTTATCATGTCAATAAGTTAATGAAGTATGTATGTCAAGATGTTAGTATGTTGGATATGATAGGAGAACATTGAGTAAAGGACTTAAATCAATAATAAGTCATAAGTAAATGAAATAATGAAAGTTATAAGTGATAAGCCATGAACTTATGAAGAATAATTCAAAACCTAATTTGAAAATAAGTTAATGTAATAAGTAGTTTGAAATGTTTATATGATGGTTAGAATCCATTTAGAACAATGATCAAATCGTTAGTAAAGAAGTTATTTGGAATTCACATGATTGGACGTTAAGCGTCGAATTCGTTAAATTCTCGAAATGGAAGTCGTATTTTGTGTTTGAGCTTGGAAACATTGGTTTTCAATGGAGACAAGTCTCATTTGGCATTATAGAGTTGTGGACTCGAAAATGACCGAATTCTGACTTAGAATGAAGAAACGAGCGTTGAACGTTCACGAACGTTTATCGTTTTCATTAAAAATGGACTAATAGGTGAATTTTGAGCAAACGAAGTCAAATAGATAAAATTCTTGCATGAACGCATAGAGTATGTAATTTGTGAACCGTAGGCTTTTGAACGAGCCAATTCGAACTTATAACGAAGAAGTTATGCGTCCAGGAGTTTCGTAAAAATTTCAAAATCTGCAAATTATCTAAGGCACAGAGTCTGCGGCATGCATGCGACTCACAACCATAAAGCCTCAAGGCTACAAGAAGACGAGGTCGGAACCGAGCACACTACTAACTGGCGCTGCAGCGCGGCCATAACAAAGGAGACTCGCGCCGTAACACCGAGTCCGGAACATACACACTGCTAAGTCACGCCGCGACGTGACACAGAGAAGGAATGCAAGCGCAAGACACCAAAGACTAAGTGAAGCATAGAAAGGAATGTTTTTAAATATAAATGAAAGGAGAAGTGAATGAAGGTTGAAATAAATCCTTAATCAACTTAATGTAATATCATTGCTAAGGATATAAACTTTAGGTATAATACTAAAGGTTGAATATAAGTCAATTGAATGTGAACGTGAATGGTAAGCAATAAGTGTACGTAACCAATAATGATCGAGTTTCGATTAATAAATGTGATAACGTTAGTAAGCCGTGAAGAAGAATGATTAACCAGAAACGATTTGTATTAATAAAGTAAATACAAGTAAGAAATAGAAGAGAAAGAAGTTGGTAAGAATGATGTAAGTTATAACGGTAAGCCGGAACCAATAATAACAATCTAAGTCAGGATTTAGATTGAGATGAAGGGTAAGATTCGTTAGGAACCATATATGTTCATTCATGACCTAATGTGGTATGTTATATGGTTATGTATTGTAGAGACTGTAAAGACTGAAAGGAAAAGTTATTTTATTGTAGCAGACGCTGAAGGCAAGTTTTTCTTAAACGCTTGTCTAACCTTCGTGTTAGCCAAGTTTTTTGTGATTCATGTTATGAGATGCATGAATGATTTTACTAAAGGGTCGATGCCAGTTTTATCTCGGCTAGACTAATCTTAAAGAGTTGATTGATTTATTTACAAGTCTTTCAATATAGAATTGCTAACGCTATCCTACGCCAATTATTTGGTACGGATTCAAGGTAAGCTTGATTATGAATAAACAAATGTATTTTTCATCGATTATTCGATGGGCACGCGAGGTTGCCAAAACTTAAACGTATACACGTTTAATGGATGTAGTGTTGATCAACATAGAGTACTATGGGCTGATCACCCAGAAGTGCTCGTAAGCTATGCCGGACTTACGGACTTAGTGCCGGGTTGTCCTTTTCAAAGAAAATATGAAACGCTTCATGGTCTTGAGCCAGAATTGATGTTTTACTGAATATTGTAATTGTAAAACATTTTAAAGGAAACAAGGTGCTATTTTGAGTTGTTGATAGTACTTCGTAACTATTATCCAGTTACTAAAGATATACGATTCCTATGTTTCAAGCATGGTTTTTAAAAGAAATTATTGTACTTGCTGAGCTTGTTATGCTCACTCTTGCTTGAACCATATGAATGCAGCTAGGACCGAACGAACTGAGAGATTTGACAAGGATAGAGGCAAGATGAAGTTGAACGATTAGGTACCTTGTAATAAACTAGTAAGTTGTATATATTATAGAACGATGAACAAAGAATGTAATGGTTTTAGAACCTGAGAACGTGATGTAATATTATTATTGTAATAAGAATGTCGTTGATTCACACATTTTGATGTCGTTTCAATAGAATGGATGTACAGTTATGAGTACTGGTGTAGCACCATCGTCGGGTTGGAAGAGACCCGGATTTGGGGGCATCACTGGTTGGTATCAAAGCATTAGGTTATAAAACTTAAGGGGGGAATAACCTTAGGCTAATAACCTCGTTAAGGAAGAAAAGTCCGAAGGAAGTAAGCTCAAGCTTTACTTCAGTCGAATGAGTTAATAAGGTATTGAGGAAACTCGAAGATCAAAGATTTAAAAGATGGAAAGTAACCCTAAATAAACTAAATGTGATTTGTGATTATACTATGGTGTGTTATGTACTAATCAACATGTTATGTGTTGTTATCAAGGATGTCGATCGATAGCTTGATGTATAGAGATATATACGCACTGTGAGAAGAAGAAGTTGTGAACAGAGTAGAGTCTGTACCTATGCCGGTGGCGGAGGTACCATTAGTGATTCTAGAGGAGCCGGAGATAATGGAGTACTTTTCTGAGGAGGACTACTCCGAGGGAGATATGGATATAGTGTCCTATCTTAATATGATGGACTATGAGGAGGAGGAAATTGAGGTAACATCGGTTGATACGGTGGTACCTACACTGCAGTCAATACCTCTAGATGCAATGAGAGCATTGTATCTGGCAGGGCTTGATAGGAATGTGCAACTGAGTACAGTTGTGTAGAATCAGAGTGAAGAGTTTATTATCTCCATGAAGCTAAGGTGTCTGCAGAAGCAGATTTTGAGTTAGAACACGATAGACATGTGCTTATGACATAGCAGGCTAGGGACTATAAGAAGGAGGCCGATAAGCTTCGTAAGAAGCTAATTAAGAGAGACCGAAAGATAGCGCGGATGTCTTACATCCATGAGAGTGCTCATAGATATTTCAAGTTTAAAGTTGCTTGTTATCCCATGGAGTTAGGACAAACTCGACATACTATTAGTCAGGATACTGTAGCGAAGATTGAGAATGAGAAACACGAGGACACTGCTATGCATTATTAGAAGTCTAGAGTAAATAAATATATGTGTAGTGACGTAAAACCCTCTTTTGTATAAAAGGGTAGTATTTTTGTAAATCCCAACTTTTGAGAAGTTCAATTGCGGGATAAAAATGTACTAGCCATTGGCTATGGAAGTAAACTGTAAATAGCTTCAAACTATGAAGAAGCATATGAATATAATGAAGTTTTCATTTAATAAGCTTTGTTATGGTATGAGTTGTTATATGGCAAATAATAACGAAATAAGTAAATAGATAATAATGAAATTCTATTTAATCAGTAAATGCCATCAAGGAGAAGACAACGTAATCAGGAAGCGGAATCACGTTAATAAAAAATCAAGGGTGTCAAAACAACCCTATGCAAGAGTTCGTTAATTCATTAACGACTGCATTTAACTAAATCGGGGGTAGAGTACCTGCGGAACCTAGGTTATCCAGAATGACTACCTTTAAAAGAATTTAAAAGTGTAGGTCCATCAGAGTTCAAAGGAACAACTAACCTATTAGAAGCCCAGACATGGGTAATAGAAATAAAGAAGGCGTTTGTTATTACAAAACGTAGGTAAGGCGTAAAAGACTCCTTTTGCAACTTACATGACGAAAGTGGAAGCCAACATTTTGTAGAAGGTTCGCCAGGGTGGGGCTAGAACAGATACGGTAGCATGGGAAAAGTTCAAGAAGGTTTTTCTTCAAGAATTATTTCCCTACAAGCATGTAAGGGAGGATGAAGATTTAGTTCTTAGAACTTAAACTAGGGGACATGATGGTTCCCCAGTACGCGGCCAGATTCAATGAATGGACAAGGTTTGCTCCACACCAAGTGGACACTGAGGAGAAGAAGGCTCGTAGGTTTGAGCAGGGCCTGAAACCCTGGCTCTATAGTTGGATTTCTGTGTTCCAGAGTATTTCTTATGGGACCATTTTGGAAAAGGTGATTATAGCCGAGGGTAGTAGTGAGGCGTTGACTCAATATCACAAAGAGAGGGAGAATAAGAGCAAGAGGAAAGGGAGGAACCAAGGTAGAGAATGCCAGTGGCAATATGCCAAAAAGAAAGAATTTTTACTCCGGGAATACTAGAGTGGGATAAGGGAATCCTAAGCGTAAGGTCGAAGTGTGTAAGAAATGTGGAAAGACTCATTTAGGAGTCTGTCTGAAAGGGATTATAAATATCTTTAAACATTACGATAGAGAATGGAGAAATAATTTTCGTTAATTATATTTGTGGAAATGGCTTCACGGATAAGGAATGTAAGCAAGTATCGGTAGATAAGTACCGATAAAGTTGAGAAAATTTAAAGTAATTCTCGGTATGAATGAGTTGATTAACTATAAAACTTTAATAAACTGTTAGAATAAAAGTATGGATCTTTGGTTTTCTAAGTAACCCAAGGTAGTATTTTATGGTAATAAAATACCGCGACGCCCGTGTTGTCTAACGATGAAGCAAGTTAGGAGGATGTTAAGGAAGAGGATGAGTCGTTACGGTTGCATATCGACTATCATAATAGGAGTAAGTTAGCGGTTAAGAATGAATACCTATGGCCCAGGATCGTTGATCTATTTGATCAAGTTGAAGAGGGCAAAGAATTTTTCTAAGTTAGGTTTGCGTACGGGGTATAGTCGGTTGAAAGTAAGGAAGAATGAGGAGGAACCTAAGACGACGTTTAGAACTCGTTATGGTTATTACGAGTCTCTGGTTATGTCGTTTGGGTTGACTAGTGTATGGAAATTTGACTTTTCGGAAGGGGCGCTGAGCAAGTTGGTGGCAAATTGATAGGTACCCTTGTGAGGTGCTATGTTTGAAAGTACCATTAGCGTCACGGGGTGTTCAAATAATATTTGGATGAGGGTGTAGTAATGATCATTGGTGATATTCTAGTCTAATTTGTGACGTCAGAAGATCACGCTGAACATTTGGAGATAGTGTGAGAGACACTACGGAGGGAAAAGTTGGATACGGAATTCATTACGTGTGAATTGTAGCTTAAAGAGATAGAAAAAGTTGTTATTAAGAAGTATGTTGGGAATGAGAAGTGAGAAAATAGTTTTTAGGAAATAAAAGGGAAATTAAGTGAGGTACTGTATTGCTCTCTATCGATAATACGAGGAATATTGTATCAGATCTCGATGTTTCGCATAGAGATGATTTAGATTAAGTGCTGCTCATGTAGCATGGCAAGGTCATTGTCTATGCATTATGCTAGTTAAAGGATTATAAGGAGGTTTATCCTATTTATGATCTAAAATTGGCAGCGGTAGTCTTAGAATTAAAAATCGGAAGATAGTAGTTATACGGGGAGAAGTGTGAGATATACACGGACTCTAAGAGTTTTAAATATATCTTCACACAAAAGGAGTTGAATATGAAGTAGAGAAGGTGATTAGAATGGATAAGAGATTTCGACGTTGATATGTTATATCAATCCGGGAAAGTTAACGTAGAAGCCAACGCGTTAAGTAGGAAGAGTAGGAAAAAGCTATCAATGTTAGTGACTCAAAATGAGTTAATAATGGAAATGGCAAGAATAAAGTTAGAAGTTAAATTACGGAATGAAGAGGTAGAAAATTAATTCACAACGTAAACTCAATCCACGATAATGGAACGAGTTAATTAAATACAACTAGATAACGAGGAGTGCAAGCGAGTGAAGAAGAGGATGCAGGATAAAGAGAAGATCATGTATAATCTTGTTTTGAAGGAGGAATTTGAGTTTCAAATAATTTTGAAGTTAAATGAAGAATTAATCAGAGGAAGATAGCGTAATGTGTGAGTAAAGGTTTAGCTTTCAACTCAGAGTATTGATAGGAAGTGACAAGTCATGTGAATTAAGATAATACCTTCGGTGAAGGTGAAATGAAAGAACCTCAATGTTGTAGAAGCATTGTAGGAATTGGAAATTAAAATGATGGAAAATTTGTTTCCTCATTGGTGTATGTATTATTAGCGTGATTCTGGGGATAGAATCCTTATAAGGGGGGAAGAGTGTAACGCCCTAGAAATTTTAGATTTTTGAGAATTAAATTTTTATTTTTATTTTTATTATGTGGATTAAATGAATTTAATTCATTATTTATGGGAGTAAGCTAATTGAAGGTCGTTCTATGACCTAGGCATATCGGAACGTCGTAGTATTTTGCCTACGTGGTAGAATTAAAGTGTTTGAATTTCCAAGACGAAAATAAAAGCTTTCCGAGAAATTTTTCAAAAAAACTATTCACGAGAGAATTATTTTTGAAAGAAATACGTAATAATAGAATATCGAGGTGAGATAGAATATTCGATAATATTTCAGTTATGGCAAACACGCTTTTTCGCCTGCGGACTTAAAACCTAACGATTAGGGAAAATGAATTCCGACAAGGAATTTAAATGCGTATAATGAATTAAAGAAATGATTGTATAATACGTAAGTGTTGTACGAGGTAATGAATACGAGTATAAAGCGAGGTGTTATACGAGTATGAATGAAGCATGGTATGTCGTATATGAATAAGTATACGAGTTAAAATACGAGATTAATACGTAAATTATATGTTATAAGGCTTTAAGCCATATGTATTGAATTTGTATAATTGTGTAAGAAATTGTAAAGTCCAATAAGAATTGATAAGGCCCAAGTGTAGAAATGGGTAAGTCCAATAGGAATTAATGTGTAAGCCCAATGCAATCTAATGGTAAAGCCCAAACTATTGTAATGCAAGCCCAACAAGGAATAAGCTAGATTAATTAAGTAAGTCCAATATAATGATCCATTGGATAAGTAGGATCCATGGTGCAACCCATGGGTAGACTTGATGGGCAAGAACTTTGTGTGATGAGCAAGTAGATTTAAGTGATAAGCAAAGGATAAGTTAAGTAATTTAAAGGCTAAGTAAAGTACTTATGTGGGATAAGTAAGTAAAGTGCTTATGTGTGATTAGCAAGTATTACTATAATAATATAGGAACTAGTCATAATAAAATGATTTACTCATTTTCTCAATATATTATTCCTAATATAATATATATGTATTATTAGAATATTTACATGCACTACGACACACGTACACTATATATAGAAAATAAGTTTATTTTCTATCATGATAAATAGTTTCCATCAACTTATATAGCAAATATGTTTTTAACATATTTACCTTATTACTTAATCACACACATTACCTCGTATAAAGCTATACAAGGTAATATCAAAATAATATTTCTCCTTTTATTAAAATAATCAAATGCTAGAATTTATTTTAATATCCTTTAGTAAAAAATATACTATAATTATTTCTCTTTCCTTTCTACAAATTGTCTCAACACAATTTCTTTAATCTATACATTTAACAAAATCCCAATATTAGTCAATAAATCTCTAACCAATATTTATCTAAAGATATATCGACTTTCTTCTCTCGTCCATAACATTCATATATACAAATCTAAACCTAGCACACACAGAGTCTATAATAGTATTCAATATAGTACATTGAGTGGTTTCCCATAAACAACCAACAAATTAGTTTCCGTCTTGTCTACACTGCTTTCACAATGAGTTAGATCGGTTACTAATTCGTATATACCTCCGCTCTTTGAAGGAATAATTTATCCCAACTCCTTTACATCCACTATTAAAGGGTACGGTTGCACTACCTTAGACTTAATACTTACTCATACAATACTCAAGAAATTGGTGGTTATCAAAGATATTTAATGTCACCAACTTACTATGATAAAATAATTTCACATAAATTATTTAATATCGATAGATAAATTTCTATCCATCTTCTTTACTTCAAATAACTCGCCTCCTCAATAAATAACAATTATATAATAATTATATATTCATTAAACACAGAAATCACGTATTGCATAGTTTATATTACCCCATGAAACACCATACCACATACCTTACATCACACACACATATATATATATATATATATATATATATATATTCTTATTTGAACCCTTCACATGACTTAAGAATTTTATTTACTAAATTCTTATTTTAATATTTTCTAAAAATTTGAGTTCTTACATCCTCTCCCCCTTATAAGGATTCCGTCCTCGAAATCACCAAAACCTCCTCTACTCGGTGCTATTCCGAATATTACATATTCTTTTTGAATAATGTTATCCATTCTCTTTTCGGAAGTTTTATTAAAACTTGCTCACTTTCATTCTACCACATTCTCCTTTCTAAGGAACATTCTAATCACTACATTCATCACACAGAAGAATAAGAGTCTTCCATGATTTTTCAATAATTGGAAAGTAGTATGAATAACTCAGATTCTAAATTATGCTGAGGGGTCACAAGACCGTGAACTCTTTCTAAGTTTACAAATGCTTCAACACAATCCTTCACACTGCAAACCAAAGTGTTTATCAATCACAAAGACTAAAAACACCCTCCACACGTACACTAGGTGGCCAGCCTATTGTACCACTACATTGGGCTGCAACATAGTGTTTTGTAATGACTATATATGTTATGTTCAGAACCATTGTCCCCGAAAACATGTCCCCTTATAGGGTTGTTCACCTCAGCTTTTCAACATCTGAATTCGCACCAGAGTAATCTGGTTTGGCATAAATACTCAAGAACGCTTGAATTCCACAAATATTTTCCAACAGTCGTCTAGCTGAATCAAATAGCTTAGACTTTTATCAACAATTCAGATATCAATCCAAATAATTTGGCCAACTTAATTGACATTCTTCATAATTTAAAAGAAAACCAAAAATTCTTTTATGACGTCATGATACTGTACTAGATTAATAGTACGTTTAGGATTCCGCCATTATGTGACTTTGTCATACTACATCGTACCAAAATTGGCTGACGATCTTTCGATCACAACCAACACTAGGTTCAACTGCATTGAAGATTCCATCGTTTACCATTTCTACACTATACCAAATGATGTAAATGGTCAGTAATACATTTTGAAAATTTTCAAATCATTCTTGTCTTAGCCGAAACAATTAGCAGAGACATAAGAATAACGATATTATTTTTAAACATCATTGGTTCAATCACATGATCCAATGTTTTTCAACAAAATAGAAGTGCAAACATCAGCACGAAGTCAATAAATTTTGAAAATCTAGCAGAGCTAGAATATTTTGAAACTCCATGTTTCTCCATCAACTTCAATCTTTACTCCATTTCTTCATTCTAAAAATCTTTAACACCATCGATGCTCACTATACCAAAATCTCTTAGCGTCATAACATACATATACCTGATATAGTTCATCAAACTTACCACACTTTGGAAATTCAGGAACTTGCCACAATTATATGAGTTTAAAAACTTACCCTACAGACCATAGGCGTCCATTCGCTGAGGGGTTCAAAAACATTTCATATAATTATGAGTCACGAACGTACCATAAGTATGAGTTTTAAGAACTCACAACTTATCCTTATATTCTCTAAGTATAACCTATCTATGTGTTATACGCATGAGAGAAGAATCACCTTCTCAACAGGTATATAGCAAATAGCGCGACATAGACATTTCAATGATTATCAGTGCTAGAAACTGAGTGGTTTTTACACCAAGTACAATTCCCCGCCCATAACAAGGAATAATACAACTCAGCTACTGACATGGGTCCTCAATTGAAATTTCACCTAACTCTATCTTAATCTTAACTTTCTCTTTGCTTGATACGAATTATTTGTATATCATCATATATAACTCCTCATGAGTTCATATCGTACCATTTCATAGTACATTCTCTTATAGCATCAAGCTATACACACTTAGTCATTTCAGACTATTTATCACTTCATAGCTCAATCTGATCATGTCGTGATCATCAATTTACCTTAGGGTTCTTTCCCTATTATCAACAAAACTCCACTCGAGTTCATTCTTCTTATCTTTTGTCATATAGACACCATCTTAACATTTTTATTACCGGAGTTATGAAACTCCTGAATTCTCATTCTCTAGATACTTCAAGATTCTTCTTTGAATCTTTACTTATATATAATTTAATCTTTATCTTTCTCTCTCTCAGGTTATAGCCTAAGGTACTCTTACCTAAAGTTTATAACCTACAGTTCTGATACCAACCTGTGATGTCCCCAAATCCGACTCCCTTCGAACTTCGAATTTGGTCTGTCATGATACTACTATCGTCAAACTATTTCCATCTTTTATTCATAACTTAATGAATATAACTTTACTTATTACAATTTAGAATATAAATTCTTTCCATTTCCAGG
Organism: Panax quinquefolius; assembly: GCA_020205615.1. Taxonomy (NCBI): domain Eukaryota; kingdom Viridiplantae; phylum Streptophyta; class Magnoliopsida; order Apiales; family Araliaceae; genus Panax; species Panax quinquefolius. Next base: position 78,721,947 of record CM035154.1, on the reverse strand, counting down.
ATCTGTATAATGACCCCAAACTTTTATAAGTTTCTAATCTTGGTCATTTACCATTCCTGTCTTATATCATATTCGATGTTATAAAAATATGCGAAATAATTTAAACTTTTTCAATCTCCTTTGAAAAGAAAATCTTTTATTGATTTCCTAACTTGAATCAATTACATATCCTTGAAGCAAATTATGTTATGATTCAGTCTATTTGAATTACTATATAAATATTTACATCTCGATTCGAATTTCTCTATGTATCATATAGTACAACTTAACATATATTACACATCGTAAACTACTATCATGTACATCTCCTAGAACCTAAACATGGTTCAAGAGCATCTATTTAAATAATAAATTAATCTCCTTCGATACTATTGAACTTTATCAATCCAGTAGCACGTAACATTTACCGTGAGTCCTTAACATGCAAAAGTGGTTATTTGCAAGGGTGAGCTCGAGAATCCAACAATTATAACAATTTTCATGCAGCATATAGCATATAATAACATATTCAGTTCATGCATTCATAATCGATTAATATTTACTACGCATGTTACTTTTCACATAACAGGCATAGAGATTTACTTCACAAGCATATCATCAAAGATTAACTTTCAACTTTCATACATATCTAATATGCATTTCATATATATACATCAACATTCGCATAGCATATATAGTTCAACTAACAGTTATCAAATTCATATATCAAATAAGAACTGAAAGACTTGCCTGATTCGTAGTTTATCAACTACGACTTAACTGTGTAAATCTTATCTGCATTGCGTGTATTCCTACACAGTTATATAATCATGGATTCACGTCCATTAGTAACCTATTTCATGCACTTTTAATATAAGAACAATGTTACATTGTTTCCTAACTAGGTTTGTAAAACCTTTTTTTCACTTTCTCATCATACTCTTAGAATAGCTAGGCATGTATAAGTATACCTTAACCATCCTTTCTTGACATCAACATTCATATATATTTATCACACACTTGACTCGCTATGTGTTCGACACATATTTAAAGTTTATAGATACGTGATCTACGTCGTTCATATTCAAACTACTTAGTTCCATAATAATTTATTTCAATCAATAAAGCTTAACAACTTTCTTTAACAAGATTCGATGATATAAGATTTTAAACCATATATTGGTACTAATAAGCCTCTACTAGTATGCTTCACATAGACATAACATAGTTCATTATTTGAAGACGTATTTTAAACCACACTTGGAAGGTCCAATTCATGCTTTGCTAGATGATGAACATATTTCTCATGTCTAGGGGCATAAGGCGTTCAAGTTCACTTTTAAAAGTCATTCTAGGCCAAGTTAAAGCAACTTGGAACAACTTTTAATCTCATTTCATAGCTAACTAGGCCATGTATATATGTTATCATGTTTAGAACTTTAAGTCCACAAGTTACTTTAAGTTCTTCCCTCTTAGTTTCAAAACTTCAAAACTTTATTCTCAAAGTCAATGTCATACTAAACTAATCATGCAAGGCAACTTCAACTCACACGTCATACTTGTTTGTACATGTTTCTATGTACGTGTCCAAGGGCAAGATATAACCACTCCATGTTTATAAAACTTTGTTTACAAATGATATATGAGCTTGCCTTTGAAATCAAAGTAATCTAACACACCTATGATACAACTTTGAATCTTACATCATGCGTACTTAGACCTCATATATATGTTATCAAGGTCAGAATTAGAGGTACACAAGTTCTCGTCAATGTTTGTTTTCAAAATCTTTATATATCTTCGGAAAATAACCATCTGGGAAACTCATAGTATACAAACGTACTCAAAGCCATGTGTCATACCTATTTATATGCATGGCTAAACCATTTACATATGCTACAAATATCTGAATTCAAAAGACTCAAGGTTCGTCTAAACTTGTTTATATTATCTAAAGTTTCTTTAGAAACATACTCAATCATGCTAAGGCAATTCCTTATAATTAAGGTAATCTTATATGTCATGTCTAATATCATGCATTTTCATGTTATATCACTTAAAATAACATATTCCATCGTCGGGAGCACTATACTTGCGTATGTGCTCGTTCGACACCCTCCGATCGCCTTCGAATATGTAATAGTCACAAAGATGACTATTTTGACCATTTCTAAATACCTCAAATTGAAACACTTAAAGAACAAAAGTTGTAGGTCTATTCGTCCTTGTTTCGGATCATCTTGAATCACCTCAATCGGAGTTCGTATGAAAAAGTAATGGCTGTTTTAGTAAAACATATAAAATCAGTCATTGCAGAACACCCCCCCCCCACTGGGGCGGGGGTTTTGCCTTAAAAATGGCCTGCCGGGGCAGGCCTAGCTGCTGCAAATCGAAATTTTGTTCCCTGTTATGAACCATAATGCCAAACTTCCCTTCTAACCTTCATAATTTGAGTTATACATGTCCAAATTAGTCCGTTTTTGATTCTATGGATTCGTAATTCATAGAACTACAACATACCAAATACCCATCAACTAACATAAACATTAACTAACCCAAATATGAATTTACAACTCATGTTCATACTAATTTTCATGTTTCGAAAAGTTTAGCGAATTCATTCACTACAAATTCGTTTCTCAACCAATTTAGTTCGTTTAACTTCCGTTGTTTTCGCATTTAACTATATTAACAGTACTTAGCATCAATTCTTGGATTATAACAATCGTTAAGCATAAATTTTGTGACTCAAAAGCTACTTTTTCATGTCATTTCTATGAAATTGTAAAATATAGGAATCCAGAACATATAAGTTAATGTTATTACCTCTGGATTGCTTGAAGTTACTAATTCTAGCTCTTCAATCCTCCCATTGCTCTCAATACCACTGAACATCCAAGTTCTTAGAACACTTGTATGCTCTCAATCTCACACTTAGCAATTCTCAGCAATGGAAAATAGAAGGAGATGGGTTGCATTTATAGAGAAATAAAAGCACAGATATTGTCATCTCCCACTAAATTAAACACATGGATTGAAGGATTGTATGAAGGTTAACAAGGAGTTGTTGGATGGTAGTTGATTCACATCATTATGCCCACTCCCCTTTTCATCATTTGGAAGCTATGGATTTTGGAGAAGAAGAAGCAAGCTAGCTAGCTAGGCTTTTTGTATTTCACGTGATGAAACAATGACTCTCAATTTGGGACATTATACCCATAAAACTCAGCATTCCATATTATTATTAGCATACTTAGGTTTATATGATATTTTTCCCCAAATGTGCATACATATACACCCACTCACATAGAATTATATAATCCATGTACATTGGTTTATTCCAATTAATATTTTAATTGGGCTAATTATAAAATAGTTGGATATTCTCAATCCATCATTTTCCATAAAGGTTATCATCTCAAATACACTCAACTATTATAATGATAATTAATATCAATTATTTATTAACTCACCATTTATTTTCTTTTAATACTTCCCATTAAATCTCCCTTTGTTTTAACTTCCCTACTTATGCCACACAAGACATAATTATGTGAACTTAGTAATTAATAGTCCACAAGCTTATAATAATATAATCTCACAAAATAACATTATTATTAACTTAACATCTTATAATATGGTCATGGAAGTGGTCCATTGCACCATATTACATTTTATTATCTCACTTGTACATAATGCTAACATACAATGCCTTTATACATATATATTCAAATACTTCCTATATTATATAGTTACCATTGAAGTGTTCTACTTCATTTCATATTATATAGATGTAGCTACTATATAATATAAAACCATTGCACATACAATGTAATTCCTTCAATTATTCATTCATTAAATTATTTAATGAATGCTTATTCCATCACTTTGCCACACTAGGCATATCACACAAGCTTACATTGCTTATTACTTATTCTCATTACTTATTCATTTCCCACCACATTACTATAATCAAAATTATATACTTACTTTTAACATAACATAAGATATTTTTATCATGTTTTCTCTAAATATAGGAACTAATCATAATAAAACGATTTACTCACTTTCTCAAGATATTATTCCTAATATAATATATATGTATTATTAGAATATTTACATGCATAATAACACACGTACACATTACTATATATAGAAAATAAGTTTATTTTCTATCATGATAAATAGTTTCCATCAACTTATATATTACTTAATCACACATTACCTTGTATAAAGCTATACAAGGTAATATCAAAATAATATTTCTCCTTTTATTAAAATAATTAAATGCTAGAATTTATTTTAATATCCTTTAGTAAAAAATATACTATAATTATTTCTCTTTCCTTTCTACAAATTGTCTCAACACAATTTCTTTAATCTATACATTTAACAAAATCCCAATATTAGTCAATAAATCTCCAACCAATATTTATCTAAAGATATATCAACTTTCTTCTCTCGTCCATAACATTCATATATACAAATCTAAACCTAGCACACACAGAGTCTATAATAGTATTCAATATAGTACACTGAGTGGTTTCCCACAAACAACCATCAAATTAGTTTCCGTCTTGTCTACACTGCTTTCACAATGAGTTAGATCGGTTACTAATTCGTATATACCTCCGCTCTTTGAAGGAATAATTTATCCCAACTCCTTTACATCCACTATTAAAGGGTACGGTTGCACTACCTTAGACTTAATACTTACTCATACAATACTCAAGAAATTGGTGGTTATCAAAGATATTTAATGTCACCAACTTACTATGATAAAATAATTTCACATAAATTATTAAATATCGATAGATAAATTTCTATCCATCTTCTTTACTTCAAATAACTCGCCTCCTCAATAAATAACAATTATATAATAATAATATATTCATTAAACACAGAAATCACGTATTGCATAGTTTATATTACCCCATACAACACCATACCACATACCTTACATCACACACACACACATATATATATATATATATATATATATATATATATTCTTATTTGAACCCTTCACATGACTTAAGAATTTTATTTACTAAATTCTTATTTTAATATTTTCTAAAAATTTGGGTTCTTATAAGAAGAATACGTTACGTTATAAGTATTAAGCAATTGTATTGGACTTGTAGGATTTGGTAGGAAGTTGTACACGCCCAAGTGAATTAAGGTTAAGCCCAATGTTTATTAATGGAAGCCCAAAGATTAAATTAAAGTTAGTTAAACTTAATGTAATACCCGATAATTTTCACGTATTATTAAATGAATATATTAATGGAAATGATATTTCTGTGAATATAAGTGTTATTATTTTATGAGTCGGTTAAATCAAGTGATTCGTATTTGATCGATGCGTATTAAGATGTGTGAAGTGGCAATGAGATTTGTGAAATGCTTTGTGTGGCATAATGCGAAACGAGGAAATCCATTAAGCAAATTAAAACGAGAATCTAGAAGATTAATCGTGTTGATAATGTGATTTCGTATGTGTAATCAATATGCTCGTAGACTTGTAGTAACACTTTTGTAGACATTAATTCATGTAGTAACATGGGCTGAAGCTAAACTTAGGTCTTCAGACCGTTGTCGCATCACAGGCAACAAGATCGTCCCAAAGAAAGATAAGTAGTGCAAATTGCATCGAAGAGATGATTGGAGAAAATTAATTTGTTTCACTTTAAAAATTAAATGGAACAATTATATGATATGTGTGACATTAATAAACCATAAAATAAATACGTTATGATTAACGAAGGAATTATTAAGTAAGTCAGTAATGGTTAATGGTTGTAGTAGAATATTGATTTCTTGGTAATTAACTAATAATATGTGATTTCTATTATTTGCAATATAATAAGAATTACATAGATAAATAATGATTATGGAAATCCATAAATACATTAATCAATGATGGTTGGATTAATTAATATTGGTGTTAATTAATCAAAGAAGTGAATAATTTATTTAGTAATATGATAATATTAGATTACGGTTATGTGCTTATATAACTATATTATATAGTGTGGTGTGACATTTATGTGACTATATATTAAGTCTTATAAGACTATGTTGTATGAAGCAATGCGATTAAACATATTGGAACTATATGTTATAAATACACTATCTATGTGACAATATGTATGTGGGTATATAATAAAATAATGTACCATGAACATATTGTAAACTATTATTTTAATAAAGTGTACCAGTGTGATAAAATGTACATAGGTTATATATATGTTACATTTTCATATTACATCTACTACCTTGAAGCATTAATTATTAAAACTATGACATAAGTTATCATGTGGTTATGTGAGTGGTAGAAATAATTATGGATCTACCCGGACGATAATACCTGACTGCGTTATTTTATTTCGTATATTTAATGTACATGGACTATATGATGTGAGTATATAGATAACCCTAAATTATCCTAATATAGTGACACTTGGACATTAAAACCGTTTTTGGATAACAAAGTAACTACATGTATTGGAACTAAGTGTTGCTGAGAGTTTTATTTTGTCCCAAAATGAGTGGCACATGTACATAAATAGTAACTCCAAGTTAAATCAGGTATTTCTCCAAAAGGCTAAGGCATATTTCTTCTTCCAAGCTCCTAGCTAATGATCATGGGGGGAGTGGTGTTCATGATGCAAATCAACAACTAATTACCAACTCTTTCTTAACCTTCATGCAATCCTACAATCCATGGGTTTGATTCAATGGGGAAATGAAATGTCTAGTCCATGATTTTTCTATAAATGCAAGCTTGAGTTCAGATTTTTGTGTTGCTAAGAGAGTGGTCTGAGAAGTCTAAGTAAAGGATTCAGGTGGCTGAGCAATTTTAGAAGCTTATTCAGTGTGTAGGAGGTCCAAGAAGGTATAATTTTTATCTATGTTCTTGAAATGGGTCTTGTTTGATTCTTGTAATTTCTTGAAATTCTATGTCAAACATGATGAATTAACATGTTAAAATGTGTTTAAGGAGTTTACTAGTATGTATGAACACTTTAATAATGGTTTGGAATATGTTTGATGTCAAAGAAATCAAGTTGGCTAAGACTCTATAAAAAGCAGTATGTACACTTTTATATGTCGGCATGGCAATTGAAATTTCTTATAATCATCTTGAGAGCGTACAATTGCGCTAGATCTCGCTTCTAGTTGAAGCTTTCGTTTTTATAACTTCGCTAATTGTTAGTCAATCATTTTGTCATATACTAGCATGCAAGCATGTGTAAGGGGTATATATAGCTATATGAACCTAATGTGAGCATGTTAGACTAGCTTAGCATGATTAAAGAAAGTGTGTAGTTTAAGATGAATTTACGACTTTAGAAACGAACTTGACAAGTATGAATGACATATTTGTATACTGATTTTGCAAGCATGTTAATATGACTTAGAAATGCATGAATAAACCTTTTGATTGTGTTTATGTGGTTAGTAAGGAAACATGAGCATGTTGAACCTACTAAGCTTTGAATGTGAATATTGTCAAGATATCTTGAGGGTTAGAATCTGATAATTTTGATCATGTTCGATGATACTCTTAGACTCACTCATGTAACATAAATGAGTATATACCATGCTTTTGTATCATATTTCAAGTAAAGCATGGACGAAGCATATTTTCAACTAAAGCGGTGTTAGTTTCACATATGTGTTATGAATACTCATAAGCATGCCTAATATGAGTTTTGTAACTATCTTGTATGTTTAGAGAGCAATCATGATAGACTTTGTGGGTTTATGACCTTGAATGACCTTAACTTGTTGAAATGTTTAAATTAGAAATATATCGTAAAGAGGGAACCTAGATTGACTTGATAAGCATGAAAGGACCCTTAACATGACAAATATATCATATATGATTGTTTTGGGAAATAGATGACAGAGACCAAAAGGCAAAGAATCGAGTCTTAGCATAGCAGAGATTGGTAAATTGCATTGTAGATCCTTAGTTTAGCCATGGTGCAGCTGCGCTAGTCTGAAGTCAGGACTTGGTCATTTTTGAAATCTGAACTTTAGCAGTCAACTTGTATGGTACCTAAAATGCTAGAGGTGGTTTAAAACCTACTGATGTATATATATATATGTGATGCTTAGATGATAAGTTGGTGTTTGCCTTGTAATGGAAAGTCCATGAGTAAGGAGATCTTAAACTTAAGCATTTTTAAATTGTTTATGAAGTAACTAAGGATTTGATGTTGTATGAACTGATTTTGTACCATATGTGCATACTTGAATTGTGTCAAGCTTGTTTATAAGACTGTGTTAGCTAATGAACATCTTAAACATATAATATGTTATAAATAGGATTCAAAAGTGTTGATTTCTTAAAGTGGATAAACTACGCTTAAGGCAAGTTCCCTAAACTACTCTAATTATTATTGAGCGAGTTTCCTTGAACTTCACTCTTGGTTGTGCAAGTATCCAAACCCTACTCTTATTGTGCAAGTATCTTTGCATTCTTTATTCGACGAATACCATAAGCTTACCTCTTTGAATACAAGTTATTTTACTTTCTCGTTCAAATGAGCTAGTACGTTTAAACCCTTGTGAAAAGTTATTATTCATGTTGAACTTAGTATTGTTCTTGAAAATTGTGAAAGAGTCGATGCCATTTGATTCGGCTAGACTAAATGCATGTTTATAAAAGCTGTCCAAACTAATTGATTGGTGCGGAAATCTTGAAAACTGAGTTGAACAACCCTTTTGGTAAGGGGAGTGTATGTTGTTGGAAACCCCAACACATGATTAAATATTATGGTGTTGTTATGCATAACGTAAAGTATTTTAGACTGATCATCTATAGTACTTGATATTTTTGGGTTATCAATTCAATATTGGTAATTCTAGTGGAGGTTCAATAGTCCTTAGTGACTACTCATTATAAATTGTTTATCCAGTTGGATACATTGATAGTCATTGAATTCATATATTTCTATTGATTTATATTGAATTACCGTTCTTATTTTATGAATTATTGATATTCATTACTCATGATATTATTCTGAAATTCTGAACTATCTTAGAGACGATACTTCGATATTTCAAACTCGTGTTAAGAAACTCTTTACCCTAGTTGTATATTACTTTCTAGGCAATTTGTGCTCATCCTTGCTTATTTAAAACCTTTCAGTTAAGGAGGAACATGGAGGTGTTTCTGGAACAGACAAGGGCAAGGGCAATGCTATCGACTAGCTTGTTGCTTTTATGTTTAAGACTATTATGATGTACTAAGACTATGTTTAAACTTAAGTAGGATTATGTAATAGGTCTTTATTCGATACTATTATGTAATCTATTAAGTACTATAGGTTGCGAGACTTGGGGTACTAATTATAATAAATCATTGTATATTATTCTAAATTAAATTTTTCGTTGTGAATGTGTTATTTTAGTTATTATGGTAATACCATGAGAACGCGATGAACCGAATTTGAGTGACCAAGTGGAGGTCCGAATTTGGGGGCGTCACAGGTTGGTATCAAAGCCTTAGTTATAAACCTTATGAGCGAGTGTCCTTAGATTATAACTCAGGAGAACTTAGAAGTTAGGAAGGAGATAAAACTCATGTAGAGTTTTTCCTTTAGAGACTTAGTGTGTTATGAAATGTAACTTCATTCTATACAATGAACTTATGTTTATTTAACATTCTGATGGAGTCATTTTTTTTGTGGTCTTATGTTGGTGATTGTAGGATGACTGACATGGGAGGACCTAGCCGAGTGGTAGAGGAGGAGCCGCGTGTTATCCACCTAGTCTATGAGACACCCTTGATAGCGAAGCCTATTTCAGTAGTGGCCCCGATGGATGATGATGATGAGGAAGAGGTGGAGTCTGATCCAGAGGAGGAGCCCGAGCCAATGGAGGACTCCGACGAGGCTACGTTTGAGGATCGGATGTTAGGAGAGTATGAGGAGCAGATATTGGAGTTGGGATGTAGAGTAGAAGAGCTAGAGGCTGAGGCTAGGGAAAAGGAGTCTGCGTTCCAGAAGTTGAGGGATGAGGAGCATCAGAGGCAACTAGTGATGCAGGAGATGGAGGTGGAAATTTCTCATCATAAGGAAGCAGGGATCCAGATGGGAGCTTTGTTTCACCGAGCGGTGGCGAGGAATGTTGAGGTGGCAGGAAAATTGGAGGAATTAGAGCAGAAGGTTTTGAGTGAGAGGGCGGAGAAGGAGGCTCTCTGAACTCAGTTAGAGATGGAGGTGATGGATAGGATTCACTTCGAGGAGAAGTGGGAGGAAGCCAATGATAGAGAAGATGATCTAGAAGATGAGGTGCGATGCAAGAGGAGGAAGATGAACAAGATGGGCTATGCTCTACGCACGGCCATGGAGAGATTGATCGATGGGGTAAATCACTACCCAGCTGAGCAAGGACAAACCCGACATACCATAAGCCAAGACATGGTGGTATACATCACACAAAAGGAATATTAGAGCGCCGTAGAGCGTGGGATGTTAGATTGAGTTTAGAGGGAAAAGCTCAGTAGTGTAGTAGTTTATTTATGTGTTGTAATATGTTATTGCAATCTTAATCTTTTGTGTAAGATGCGAGATGGTGGTAACCCCAACTGTTGAAAAGTGTTAGGAGGGGTAGTAAGTTAGTATGTCCCCGTCTTTTGTGATATTAGGGGATATGTGTTATCATTTATAGTAGTATGCTAGAAAAGAACATGTATAGTAACTATTTGGCATATGAATATAAATGATCTTATTTTGGAAATGTGTTATAAACCTGTAGTTCTTTTCTATTAAGAAATGTCTAAGTATTATAATTAGATAATAAAATGAAAAATTTTGTGATGCAGAAAATGCCGCCCAAACGTAGAATAAACCATCCCGTAAGAGTCGAGTTAATGATGAGAGAGGTCCCAGAGATCCGAATCTGTAGACCGGTAGATTTATTCGGAGAGGCTCTGAGGTGAAGAAATGAACCCGTACCACCCATTCCCCAATCTGTCCCAGTAATAACCTTCAAAGATTTTAAGTGTGTAGGACCGCCAGAGTTCACGGGAACCACCGACCCGATAGTTGCGCAAACCTGGATCAAGGAGATCGAGAAGGCCTTCACTATAGCTCGCGTGGGTGAAGACTAGAAGACAGTATTTGCCACATACATGATTAGGGGAGAAGCAAACTATTGGTGGGAAACTAATCAACAGAGAGCGGGGGAAGGAACGATAACATGGGAGCGGTTTACGACACTATTTTTCGAGAATTATTTTTCGAAGAGTATGAAGAGTAGGATGAAAGTAAAATTCCTAGAGTTAAAACAAGGTGATATGACGGTGACGCAATACGCAGCTAAGTTTAATGAACTAGCGCTATTTGCAGAGCACCAAGTTGTGGATGAGGAGAGAAAGGCAAGACGTTTTGAGAAAGGGTTGAATCCATGGTTGTATAATAAGGTATCGGTCTTCCATATTAATTCCTTTACAACATTGTTGGAGAAGGAAATTATTGCGGAAGGTGGCAGTGAGGCCTTAAGTCTATATCATAAGGAGAAGAAGAATAAGAATGCTGGTAGTGAGCATCGTGGAGGGAGCAGTAGCGGAGGAAGTAACTCCAGAAAGAGGAAATAGGAAAAAAACAACAACAGAAACAATAACCAAGGTGGGAGTCACCAGGGAAACTTCAAAAAGAGGACCGAAGCTTGCAACAAATGTGGAAGAAGTCATTAGGGAGAATGCTGGAAGAGGAAAATCACTTGCTATAATTTCATCCAAGAGGGGCACATATCGCCAAATTGCCCAAAGCCGACGAAGATCAGAGGATGTTTTGCTTGTGGATCAACAGGGCACCAGATAAAGGATTGCCCGAAGAAAGGAAGCGGTGGAGCTGACAGAAGCCAGGGAGGAAGAAGTGAGTTAATGATTGGTGGACCTGCGTAACCTAACCGATCGATCGCTCGAACCTTTAACATGACCATCCAGGACGCCGTAGCTGCAAAGGACGTGGTGTCAGGTATAATCCCAATCAATAATATAAATGCTTATGTATTATTTGATTCGGGTGTCACCTGTTCCTTTGTATCTGAAGAATTTGGTAGTAAACTTAGTACACCCAAAGAACATCTAGAAGATCCTTTGAACATAGAAGTTGCAAATAAGGAAATAATCCCTGTAGAATACGTCTATCAAAATTGTCGCGCAAATATTAGAGAACATGAACTGAGCGTAGACTTGATTCCTATTAGACTAAAAGAATTTGACATAATACTGGGTATGGATTGGTTATATAACCATGCTGTAGTAATTGACTATCAGAACAAATGTGTGAACCTTCAGACTCAGAGTAAGTCTAAGGTAGTGTTTTATGGTAGCTCATCGCTTAAGCAATCGTGTTGCGTTACGATGATGCAGGCTAGGAAATTGTTAAAGATAGGATGTGTATGTTATTTAGCTTACATCATGGATACTCGAAAAAAGGGAGTAGCGATTAAAGATATACTCGTAGTGAGTGAATTTTAGGATGTGTTTCCGGACGATCTGTCTGGCCTTCCACCAGACAGAGAAATCAAATTCGTAATAGACTTAGCACCGGGAACAACACCGATTTCTAAAGCTCCATATCGTATGGCGCCAGTAGAAATGAAGGAATTGATGATATAACTTCAAGAGTTATTGGATAAGGGTTACATTCGATCGAGTATGTCTCCTCGGGGAGCACCAGTGTTATTTGTGAAAAAAGGGACGGATCGATGAGGCTCTGTATCGATTATCGAGAATTGAACAGAGTAACGATCAAGAATAGATATCCGCTACTAAGGATAGACGACTTATTTGATCAACTAAAGGGAGCGAAATGTTTCTCAAAAATCAACCTGTAGACGTGATATCATCAATTGAAAGTGCGAGATGAGGATATACCAAAGACTGCATTTAGAACCCGTAATGGACATTACGAGTTTTTGGTAATGTCATTCGGTTTAACTAATGCTCCGGCAACATTCATGGACTTGATGAAACGAGTTTTCAAGCCATATTGGGATAAATTCATAGTAGTTTTCATCGACAATATTTTAATCTACTCTAAGACAGAAGAAGAACACGCCGAACATCTGAAGATTCTTTTGGAGGTACTGCGAAAGGAGAAGATGTATGCGAAATTTTCTAAGTGCGAATTTTGGATGAAGAAGGTTCAATTCTTAGGCCACATGGTGGATAAGAATGGAATCTCAGTAGACCCCGAGAAGGTCAAAGAAGTAAGTAATTGGGAACAACCAAGAACACCGACGGAGGTAAGAAGTTTCTTAGGGTTAGCTGGGTACTATCGAAGATTTATCCAAGATTTTTCTAACATAGCGACCCCGTCGACTAATTTGACGAGGAAGACGATAAAATTTGTATGGACCGATAAATGCGAAGAAATTTTTCAAGAGTTGAAGATGAGATTAAGCAAGGCACCTGTATTATCATTACCAGATGATACAAGAGGATTTGTGATGTATAGTGATGCATCACATAGAGGACTGGGCTGTGTCCTAATGCAACACAGAAAAGTCATTGCGTATGCGTCACGATAATTGAAGGATTACGAAAAACGATACCCTACTCATGACTTAGAGTTAGCGGCAGTAGTTTTTACGTTAAAGATATGAAGACATTATTTGTACGGAGAGAGATGTGAGATATACACGGACCACAAAAGTTTGAAATATATCTTCACACAGAAGGAGTTGAATATGCGTCAGAGAAGGTGGTTAGAATTGATCAAAGATTATGACTGTGACATTCTTTATCACCCGGGGAAGGCAAACATAGTTGCCGACGCTCTGAGCAGGAAAGGAAGGGAGAAATTGTTTCGACTAACAACTCAGGAAGAGTTAATAAGAGATATGGAGAAGTTGGAAATAGAGGTGAAGGGACCGAGAGGTCTGAAGAGAAGTTATTTGTAATGGAAGCTTGTCCAACATTGTTGGATAGAGTAAAGGAAGCCTAGGAGAAAGATGGAGAATGTAAGAAAATCAGGGTAAGGATCACAGAAAAAGAGGAAGAAAAATTTCGAATAGATAAAGACGGAATCTTAAGATTCGAAGGGAAAGTGTGAGTACCGGCAGTGGACGAGTTAAGAGAGGAGATTTTGTATGAGGCTCATAATACGACATCCAGGAGGCACAAAGATGTATCGGGGCTTGAAGCAACATTTTTGGTGGCCAAATCTAAAATGAGAAATCGTAGAATACGTTAATAGATGTCTTACGTGTCAACGCGTAAAAGCAGAGCATCAATGGCTGAGTGGTTTATTACAACAGTTGGAAATAATAGAGTGGAAATGGGAGCATATTACGATGGATTTCGTGGTAGGACTTCCAGTCACACAAAAAGGTTTGGATGCCATTTGGGTTATCGTGGATCGACTTACAAAAACCGCACATTTTCTACCTATCAAGATCCGCTACAGTTTAAATCAATTAGCGAGTCTGTACATAAAGGATATTGTTTCACGACATGGAGTGCCGGTGTTAATTATTTCTGACCGAGACCCGCGTTTCACGTCAAAATTCTAGAAAAGCTTGCAAGAGAGATTGGGAACACAGTTGAGGTTGAGTACCGCTTATCACCCTCAGATAAACGGACAAAGTGAGCAAACTATATAAACGCTAGAGGACATGCTTAGGACTTGCGTGATGGACTTCAAGAGAAATTGGGATGACCACCTACCCTTAGTCGAATTTGCGTATAATAATAGTTACCATTCGAGTATTGGCATGCCACCGTATGAAGATCTTTACAGAAGGAAGTGCAGAACGCCAATATATTAGGACGAAGTCGGAGAACGACGAATACTCAGATCCGAGTTAGTTCAACAAACCGCAAACGTGGTGAAAGTGATAAGGGCCAGACTAGTAGCAGCTCAAGATCGCTAGAAGAAGTACGCAGACTTGCATCAACAAGACCAAGATTTTGAAGTCGGCAGTTTTGTATTCTTAAAAGTATCTTCATGGAAGGGAAAGATCTATTTCGGCAAGAAAGGAAATTTGAGTCCAAGATTCATATGACCGTTCGAGATACTAGAACGAGTGGGCGAATTAGCGTACAAAGTTGTACTACCACCTGAGTTGGAGCACATCCATAACGTGTTTCACATATCTGTGTTGCGTCTGTACAAGCCTGACTATAAAAACGTGATTTCTTATGAACCTATTCAAGTGGAGAAGAATTTAGCGTACGAAGAAATTCCTATCCAAATCCTTGATAGGAAAGAGCAAACCTTAAGGAATATAGTTATTTCTTCTGTAAAAGTACTTTGGCGTAACCACGATGTCGAGGAGGCAACGTGGGAGTTAGAAGATAGGATGACGATGGATTATGTAACAACCCGGAGAATCCAGATTGTTCAGAATTTAAGATTAAAGAATTAATTATTAATAAAATGAATTTTTATTAATATTATTATGTGCTATGTGTTTATTAATCATTCTATAACCTTGAATGATTATTAATCAAGAGGATTCTGTCTACGAGCTAGATTGAATGAGTATGATTTTTTAAGACGAAAAAAAAATTTTCGGGAACAAAAATATTTTCGGGGAAAAAGACGAAATAGGCACTATTTACCCGACGAAACCTAAGGGTAAGGGTTTGAATAACCTAAGCCATTCTGAGAGTTCGGTATGTCGAAATGACATTCCGTCGAAAGATTTGATGATAATATATCGTGAAAAGTTAAGTAAGCCGATAAAAGTTTTTCTCAAAAAACGTGCAAAAATCGGATAAAATAAAAACGACGAAAAGTATTTTTATGTACTTTTTATTCATTTAGCTACGTTAGGGGAAAACGTGAAGGAAAATGCTTGACACCAAAAAGTGTTTTTCAGTTTTTTCGGAATTCGA
This sequence comes from Panax quinquefolius, assembly GCA_020205615.1. Classification (NCBI taxonomy): domain Eukaryota; kingdom Viridiplantae; phylum Streptophyta; class Magnoliopsida; order Apiales; family Araliaceae; genus Panax; species Panax quinquefolius. Next base: position 78,706,100 of record CM035154.1, on the reverse strand, counting down.
AGAATACGTAAAAGTTAATAGGTTAAGGAAAGACGAAATATCCAAAAATATTTGGATTCTGAGAATCGCAGTTTTTAAAACTGTCGGATGAAACCCAAAAGACGGAACTACGAAACTTAAGGGCTAAGTTAACTTAGTCCTTAAGTAATGAATAATAAGGAGGTTAGGGTGTGAAAAGACCAAAATGCCCCTAGCTTTGAAAATCTATAAATAGGAAGCTTAAACTCATTTATTTGGATTCTTGAAAATCCTATACTTTAGAGAGAAAAGAGAGAGTTCGGATGGAAGATAAAAGGGAGAAGAAAGAGGAAAAGCTGGCTCGTGAGCAAACTTTGTCCGACGGAAGGAATTTAAGGATGAACGGTAATTCGAATCCTAGTTTCTTCTAATTTTTGTTTAAGTTTAATATGTTCAATATATAACTTAATGAAGATAAGAAGTAGATAATGTTAATAATGAATTCATATGGTTGAATTCATGAGAAAATGAAGAAATAAGAATTAGAAATTTAGTTTATAAATTTCTTAAGGAAGTATAAGATTCGTAAGGATTTTTAGCGATCCGAACGAATCTTCTGAATGAGTAGGTCAAATAAGAAAGGAATTATGTTCTATAACATCAAATTCCTAGAAAAAGTGAAATAGTAATCCAAAATATCGATTAAAAATGAAGAACGAACGAAGTACACGAAGAACACGCGAAGAACACGAAGAACGTTGTTGATGGACAAATTTAAAACCATCGTAGTATAATTGTTGTTGATGGACAAGTTTAAAACCATCGCGTATAAGTTAGATGCTTATTGTTTGATTAGGAATGGTAGAAACATTCATGAAGAACGGATTAAAATGGAGCTATAACGAAGTTATGGCAAAAATTTCGTAAAAGACGAACGAGAATTAAAAAGTTTGTAAATGAATCCAAACATGTAGGGTTTCATAAGAATGTAAGAGAACGTATAAAATGTGAGTCGTTGACTCAAGAATGAACGAGTTCTGAGTTCGGATGATCGAATTACGGACGATCGAACAAAGAACGTTAAGAACGTTAAAATGAACGAAGGTTGAAGATTAAGCCAATCAAAAGGCATGTTAACAGATTCAGAACAAAGTTCTATCTGGGGGTAATCGAATTACGTTCGATAATGAAGAAAATGGCTTTGGAACGATCTCGTTCCGAGTTATAACGAAGAAGTTATGAGATTTCGAAGTACGTCTTAGAACGGCCAAAGACTTAGAAAAATTTTCGGGAAGAAGGTCTTAGCGCCTCGGCGCTAGTCATGCCTAGAATGGCGGCGCTGCAGCACCAAGCCGGAGGGTCACGTACTACTAATTCACGCCGCAACGCGAGTTTTACTGCTGAGAGTGGCGCCGCGGCACCGGTGCAGAGCAATGCCATAAATGAGATTTTAACTGCTCAATTTCTGGGGGATGTGCAAGAAAAAAAAAGATATGAACATGTAGTTCAACTAATGTAACACTTAATCAAGTGTATTAAACCTTTGATGAAGGTCGAACAAAAAGATTAAACAAGATTAAAAGAATATAATTACGGGTTACGGAACCGATAGCCAGGGACCGTAGTCGCAATGAATCGAACGTGAGGGATTGCTATGATGGTGATTCCTTAGACGTTTATGGACGATAGTAATGTATAACATTTTGATGTTATGACATGGTAATGAGAGATGAATGTGAAGCGTATAAACGCTGTGAACGCAACGTTGTTGCGATGAACGATCGGTCTTAGCATACAACGATCGTTATGGCTTCAACATTCAGATAGAATAATGAACATGGGGTTCATGGGAATGATAACGATTGAAAAACGATTAAAGCCTTGAGTAAAGGTTTAATGAGAGATTAAGAGACAAGCAACATGAACGTTGAATACGTAAACGATTCTCATAAATCGTATTCACGTTGGACAAATGTTCTAAGCATACCCTGGTTATATGACTTAGACTTTGACAAAAGTAGTTAGTAAGATATGATTTATCAAGAAAGCCATAGTGAACGGTAGTAAGGTTAATGAAAGCCAAACGTAAGTCGGATAAGAATGTTAGAATGAAATGTAAGTGTTGAACACTTTAACCGATGTGAAGGTTGAGTGTACGCGAATATTAAAGGGTAAAACCTACACTCCATGTATGTTTTGACCATAGGATAATCAAGACCAATGATTAAACCTGTGAACGGTAAAGAAGCTGAATTAAGGACAAGTTCGTATAACGTAAAAGAAGCCGAGTTAATGTTTATAACTTGGATAACGTTCCGAGTCAAATGAATCGGACGTTGTAAGATAAGAATAAGGTAACATAAGATATATAATGCTATAAATGCGTATAATGAAAATTGAATGATCGTTCTGAGTATACAAAAGATTGTATGACTTAGACGTTAAAGAATAAATCCTGAGGTATGACATTTATTTGTCAGAAAGCTATAAGGAATAAGAAATTGACTTAACGAACATTATAGTTTAATAGTTCGGGTAAGTTAAGATGAATTTAGGTTCTAGTACAATCATAACCTTTGATGGTTGACATATGGGAGCTGAGCTAAACAATTCCTTCAGAGAGCGAAGGTATATACTGGCCGGCAACCGATCTAACTCAATCTTTGTGATGGCGGTGTAGATGAGACGGGAACTTGTTTGTTGGTTATTTGTGGGAAACCACTCAGAGTACCATATGGACTACTAGTAGAGAAGCGATGTGTGCTGAGTCCTAGAGAAGTTATAAGAAGAAGATAAGAATATAAATCATCAAAGATGAAGAACGTTTTGAGTAAGACATCTCCGTATGTCATGAAGCCGTAAATCGGTAATGAAAGTTAGTCGCGTAAAATTATATTGCAAGAATGCGAACCCTAAGAAGTAAAGTTAAGTAAACCAATGTGTAAGTCAAGTATATGACTAATTGGTGTATGTGTTATTTCCTTATGTGTTATAGGGATTGGAATGAGCAGTTTAGCATAAGCTGTAGCTGTGCGTAAGGCAAGTTTCCTAACTTCATTCATATTTTAAATGAATGCTAGTTTCTTAAACTTCTCAGATGTTGAACTTGAGAAGTTCTGTCTATATGCAAATGTGTGATATTTGTACAAGGTGGTAGAATGTATGAGGCCTTGTGCCACAATGTGAACACCGGTGTTTCTATGATATGAAGCTGTTACGTGATTGAAGCTATTCAATAAGAGAATGTTCATTTATACATGAACCGTTATTGTTAAGTCTGGGATATTGATTCTAAATGAGACGGAATGTGTATGAAAGAGAGTAGAGAATGAAAGTATTTCAAAGTGAATGTGACTAATGTTTTAAAATGATAGGAATCGAGATTATTCCTATTATTCAAGCGCTTCATAACCTTTGTTCGGTTATCAAAGTTCAAAGGAATGTTAAACTCTTGAAGTTGTTTGTTCAACTGCTATGACTTCTTTGAGCAATTGAATGCTCACACTTGCTTTAAATGAAAAACATTTTCAAATGAATGATGTTTAGACGAACTTAAGGATCCTGTAAAGATCAAGCTGATCGGTATCCAGAAGGAGTATCATTCATTAGGTGAATGAGTGAGAAGATCAAGTGAAGACTTGTAATGTAGAAAGATGAAAATTAAACTATAGACTAGTTTAATGAACTGTTATGTATCCTTGGTGGCGGATAAAAGTCACTATTGTAAGATGAAAGGAATAATGTAATTATCATTATTTGTAATGAGAAAGGTTATAAGGTTTTAGAACCTGGGAATTTAGAATGTATGTTATTATATTTCAGTATATAATGATGTATGTTTGGATGAATGATGTACTAGTGACGCACGGAATCCGGGTGGGAAGATAGACCAGATTTTGGGGCGTTACAAGTTGGTATCAGAGCTGAGAGGTTATAAATCTTAGGTATAATTACCTAAGACTATAATCGTAGAGAGAAGGATAAGAAGATCACCACGTGATCATAGTAAATCGTAGTAACAGATGATCTGTTAAACGATGGATGATTTATAGCTAATGCTATGAATGAATGGTACTACGAAGTAGTACGGGATGAAGAACTCAGATTGATTTGTAAAGGATAATATATGAATGAAAGAAAATTCGTATTAAGTAAAGAGAAAGTTAGAAGTTCTAAGATTTCGATTGAGGACTCATGTGATATTTGAGTAGTATAGAACCTTCGAATGGGAGGGGTTTGTGATTACTTAGTTATTACGGTGATAATCATTGGAATAGTATGTCGTCTTATCAATATGTATATGACGAGAAGGTGAATCTTTTCTCATGTATATACTTGATAGGTAGAAAATGATAAGATAGTGTGTGTTCTTGAAACTCATACTTATGAAAAGTTTGTGACTCATAGTTATATGCTATGTTTCTGAGCCCTAAGCTTATGGATAGTCCTTGATTTGTTCTTGGACTACGTATTCTGAAGATAAGTTCTTAAGCACATATGGTTGTGGAAAGTTCCTAAACACATAAAGTGTGGTAAGTTGATAAACTATACTAAGGTATAAGAATGTTTAGACTGAAAGTAAGTATTTTCAGTAGACTTAGCATTGAAGGTGCTAGAGAAGATTAAGTATTGTCGCAAGTAAGACAATGAAGGAAGATGGAGAATAGGATATTCCAAGTCATCTAGCTATGCTAGATTTCGAAGTTTCTTGAAATCGTGCTTATATGTGTGCGTTTTAAAAATGAAAGAATTGGTCAATTTTTGGAACCAATGGATTTTAAAAGAACTATTCTTGGTATGTCTATGCTAGTTGATTCGGCTAGACAGAAATTAATTTGAAATATCAAAATGAATTTTATATCAACAGTGCATTTGATGCAAAGATGGTAAACGGATGGAGTTATTAATGCAACTGAACCTAGTGTTGGAAGTGATCTTAGGATCAACAACCCACTACGGTATGATGTATAAATGACAAAGTCATAAATTGACGAAGTCCTCAACGTACTGTGAAAAGTGCGGTATCATTACGTCATAAAACGTTTTGATGTATTGTAAAAGAATTTAAAGAATTGGTCGATGTCAAGTGAGTTGACAAGACAAATGTTTCAAGTTGATGTACAATTTATTGGTATGGTCTAAGCTACTTGATTTGGCTAAGACGAATGGTATGTCATGATTAAAAGAAAATCGAGCTTTCTTTGAAGAACTTATACCAAACCAAATTGTTTTGGTGCAAAATCTAATGATTAAGTCTGAGGAGAACATACCCTAAAATGGGGTTATACGATGGGTTGATCACCTACGTATGGAAGAGGTAGTTTACCTTCTTTGTGATTGTAAACTGATCGTGGAAAGAAAGGTTACTGACGAAATCTTTGTTAAACCTAGTAAGAGTTCATGGTCGATTTGACCCCTCAACAAAAGTATGAAATGTTTTAAAGGAATCTTTATATTCCTAGTTATTCATTCTACTTCATAATTTTGATAAGTTGTGAAGGGTAGAGAATGTTTGAAAGATAAGAACTTCTTTGAAGAGAAGTTGAGAAGAGAGTAAGTTAAAATTTCGAGGATGAAATTTTTGTGAAGAAGAGGAGTGAATGTGATGACCCGAGAATGGGTGTGGTTTAAGAAATTCGAGGATGAAATTTTTATAAGGGGAAGAATGTAACAACCCAGAGAATCCGGATTGTTCAGAATTTAAGATTAAAGAATTAATTATTAATAAAATGAATTTTTATTAATATTATTCTATGCTATGTGTTTATTAATTGTTCTATAACCTAGAATGATTATTAATCGGGAGGATTTTGCTCTGAGCTAGATTGAGCGAGTAAGAATTTTCAAGACGAAAATAAAAATTTTTTAGGGAACAAAATATTTTTCGGGAAAAAAGGCGAAATAGGCACTATTATTCACTGACGAAACCTAAGGGTTAGGGTTTGAATAACCTAAGCCGTTCTGAGAGTTCGGTATGTCGAAATGACATTCCGTCGAAAGATTTGACGATAATATATCGTGAAAAGTTAAGTAAGCCGATAAAAGTTTTTCTCGAAAAACGTGCAGAAATCGGATAAAATAAAAATGACGAAAAGTACTGTTATGTACTTTTTATTCATTTAGCTACATTAGGGGAAAACGTGAAGGAAAATTCTTGACACCAAAAAGTGTTTTTTAGTTTTTCTGGAATCCGAAGAATACGTAAAAGTTAATCGGTAAAGGAAAGACGAAATATCCAAAAATTTTTGGATTCCGAGAATCGCAGTTTTTAAAACTATCAGATGAAACCCAAAAGACGGAACTACGAAACTTAAGGGCTAAGCAAACTTGAGGGCTAAGTTAACTTAGTCCTTAAGTAATGAATAGTAAGGAGGTTAGGGTGTGAAAAGACCAAAATGCCCCTAGCTTTGAAAATCTATAAATAGGAAGCTTAAACTTATTTATTTGGATTCTTGAAAATCCTATACTTGAGAGAGAAAGAGAGAGAGTTCGGATGGAAGATGAATGGGAGAAGAAAGAGGAAAAGTTGGCTCGTGAGCAAACTTTGTCTGACGGAAGGAATTTAAGGATGAACGGTAATCCGAATCCTAGTTTCTTCTAATTTTTCTTTAAGTTTAATATGTTCAATACATAACTTAATAAAGATAAGAAGTAGATAATGTTAATAATGAATTCATATAGTTGAATTCATGAGAAAATGAAGAAATAAGAATTAGAAATTTAGTTTATAAATTTCTTAAGGAAATATAAGATTCGTAAGGATTTTTAGCGATCCGAACGAATCTTATGAATGAGTAGGTTAAATAAGTAAGGAATGGTGTTCTATAACATCAAATTCCAAGAAAAAGTGAAATCCTAATCCAAAATATCGATTAAAAATGAAGAACGAACGAAGAACACGCGAAGAACACGAAGAACGTTGTTGATGGACAAATTTAAAACCATCATAGTATAATTGTTGTTGATGGACAAGTTTAAAACTATCGCGTATAAGTTAGATGCTTATTGTTTGGTTAGGAACGGTAGAAACGTTCATGAAGAACGGATTAAAATGGAGCTATAACGAAGTTATGGCGAGAATTTTGTAAAAGACGAACGAGAATTAGAAAGTTCGTAAATGAACCCGAACGTGTAGGGTTTCATAAGAATGTAAGAGTAAGTATAAAACATGAGTCATAGACTCAAGAATGAATGAGTTTCGAGTTCGGATGACCTAATTACGGACGAACAAACAAAGAACGTTAAGAACGTTAAAATGAACAAAGGGTGAAGATTAAGCTAATAAAAGGCATGTTAATGGATTCAGAACAAAGTTCTGTCTGGGGGTAATCGAATTACATTAGATAACGAAGAAAATGGCTTTGGAACGATCTCGTTCCGAGTTATATTGAAGAAGTTATGAGATTTGGAAGTACGTCTCAGAACGACCAAAGACTTAGAAAATTTTTCGGGAAGAAAGGTCTTATGCGCATGGCGCCGACCATACCTAGAGAATGGTGCATGACAAAGAGCGGTCACCGGTCAAGGTCATTTACTAACTCACGCCGCAACGTGAGTTTTTTATCATTGAGAGTGGCTCCATGGCCGCCGGTCAGCGAGCAATGCCGAAATGAGATTTTAAGCGCTCAATTTTTCGGGGGATGCAAGAAAAAAAGATATGAACATGTAGTTCAACTAATGTCAACTTAATTAAGTGTATTAAAAGATTAAACAAGAAAAAAAGAATGAGATTAAAGAATGTAGTTATGGAACCGAATGGCGGGGATCCGGGTAGTAATCGCAATGAATCGAACGTGAGGGATTGCTATGATGGTGATTCCTTAGACGTTGATGGACGATAGTAATGCATAACATTTCGATGTTATGACATGGTAATAAGAGATGAATGTAAAGTGTATAAACACTGAAAACGCAACGTTGTTACGATGAACGATCGGTCTTAGCATACAACGATCGGTATGGCTTCGACATTAAGATAGAATAATGAACATGGGGTTCATGGGAATGATAACGATCGAAAAATGATTAAAGCCTTGAGTAAAGGTTGAATGAGAGATTAAGAGACAAGCAACGTGAACGTTGAATACGTAAACGATTCTCGTAAATCGTATTCGCGTTGGACGAACGTTCTAAGCATACCTTGGTTTTATGACTTAGACTTTGTCAAAACTAGTAAGTAAGATATGATTTATTAAGAAAGCCATAGTGAACAGTAGTAAGGTTAATGAAAGCCAAACGTAAGTCGGATAAGAATGTTAGAATGAAATGTAAGCGTTGAACACTTTAACCGATGTGAAGGTTGAGTGTACCCAAATATTAAATGGGTAAAACCTACACTCCATGTATGTTTTGACCGTAGGATAATCAAGACCAATGATTAAACCCGTGAATGGTAAAGAAGCTGAATTAAGGACAAGTTCGTATAACGTAAAAGAAGCCGAGTTAATTTTTATAACTTGGATAACGTTCTAAGTCAAATGAATCAGACGTTGTAAGATAAGAATAAGGTAACATAAGATATTTAACACTATAAATGCGTATAATTAAAATTGAATGATCGTTCTGAGTATACAAAAGACTGTATGACTTAGACGATAAAGAATAAATCGAGGTATGACATTTAATTATCGAGAAAGCCATAAGGAATAAGAAATTGACTTAACAAACATTATAGTTTAATAGTTCGGATAAGTTAAGATGAATTTAGTTTCTAGTACAATCGTAACCTTTGATGGTTGACATATGGAGTTGAGCTAAACAATTCCTTGAGGAGAGCGAAGGTATATCTGAAAGCGGCAACCGATCTAACTCAATTGTGATGATGAGTGTAGATGAGACTGGGAACTTGTTTGTTGGTTGTTTGTGGGAAACCACTCAGAAAAGTACCATATGGACTACTAGCGAGGAGAAGCGATGTGTCTTTGAGTCCTAGAGAAGTTATAAGAAGAAGATAAGAATATAAATCATCAAAGATGAAGAAGCGTTTTGAGTAAGACATCTCAAGTATGTTATAAGAAGTAAGTAAATCGGTAATGAAAATTAGTCGCGTAAAATTATATTGCAAGAACGCGAACCCTAAGAAGTAAAGTTAAGTAAACTAATGTGTAAGTCAAGTATATGACTAATTGGTGTATGTGTTATTTCCTTATGTGTTATAGGGATTGGAATGAAATGAGTTCAGCGTAAAAGATAAGTAGGTAATGCGTAAAAGCAAACTTTCCTAACTTCATTAATATTTTAAATGAATGGTAGTTTCTTAAACTTCTCAGATGTTGAACTTGAGAAGTTCTGTCTATGTGCAAATGTGTGATATTTGTATAAGGTGGTAGAATGTATGAGGCCTTGTGCCACAATGTGAACACTTCGATGTTTTTATGATATGAACTGTTCTGTGATTGAACTGTTCAATATGAGCATGTTCTGTTTATACTTGAACCATTATTGTTAAGTCTGGGCTATTGATTCTAGCCAGACGGAATGTGTATGAAAGAGAGTAGAGAATGAAAGTATTTCAAAGTGACTGTGACTAATGTTTTAAAGTGATAGGAATCGAGATTTTTCCTATTGTTCAAGCTGCTTCATAACCTTTGTTCAGTTATCGAAGTTCCAAAGGAATGTTGTAATCTTGAAGTTGCTTGTTCAACTACTATGACTTGCTGAGCAATTGAATGCTCACACTTGCTTTAAGTGAAAAATATTTTCAGTGAACGATGTTTAGACGAACTTATGGATCTCATAAAGATCAAGCTGATCGGTATCCAGAAGGAGTATCATTCATTAGGTGAATGAGTGAGAAGATCAAGTGAAGACTTGTAATGTAGAAAGATGAAAATTAAACTATAGACTAGTTTAATGAACTGTTATGTATCCTTGGTGGCGGATAAAAGTCACTCTTGTAAGATGAAAGGAATAATGTAATTATCATTATTTGTAATGAGAAAGGTTATAAGGTTTTAGAACCTGGGAATTTAGAATGTATGTTATTATATTTTAGTATATAATGATGTATGTTTGGATGAATGATATACTAGTGACGCACAGAATCCGGGTGGGAAGATAGATCGGATTTCGGGGCGTTACAGATTGTCCCCATCTATATTGTGTAACCTTGTAGCAATTCCGGGACGGAATTTTTATAAGGGGGGGGGGGGGGGAGGATGTAATACCTGAGAATTTCCAAGTATTATTAAATGAATATATTAATGGAAATGATATTTCTGTGAATATAAGTGTTATTATTTTATGAGTCGGTTAAATCAAGTGATTCTTATTTGATCGATACGTATTAAGATGTGTGAAGTGGAAATGAGATTTGTGAAATGCCTTGTGTGGCATAATGCGAAACTAGGAAATCCATTAAGCAAATTAAAACGAGAATCTAGAAGATTAATCGTGTTGATAATGTGATTTTATGTGTGTAATCAATACGTTCGTAGACTTGTAGTAACACTTTTGTAGACAGTAATTCATGTCGTATAAAGCGATTTTAGCAATGAAAATTGACACGGGCTGAAGCTAAACCAGTCTTGGCACTCGTTGTCGGCACGACGACGCAATTGCGGCCATCCTATCGAAGATAAGTCAAGAATCGCGCTGCGATGAAAGAGATTGGAGAAAATTAATTTGTTTCACTTTGAAAATTAAATGGAACAATTATGTGATATGTGTGACATTGACAAACCATAAAATAAATATGTTATGTTTAAGGAAGGAATTATTAAGTAAGCCAGTAATGGTTAATGGTTGAAGTAGAATATTAATTTCTTGGTAATTAACTAATAATATGTGATTTCTATTATTTGCAATATAATAAGAATTACATAAATAAATAATGATTATGGAAACCGTAAATACAATAATCAATGATGGTTGGATTAATTAATATTGGTGTTAATTAATCAAGGAAGTGAATAATTTATTTAGTAATATGATAATATTAGATTAATGATTATGTATATATAACTATATTATATAGTGTGGTGTGATGTTTATGTGACTATATATTAAGTCTTATAAGACTATGTTGTATGAAGCAATGTGATTAAACATATTGGAACTATATGTTATAAATACACTATCTATGTGACAATATGTATGTGGGTATATAATAAAATAATGTACCATGAACATATTGTAAACTATTATTTTAATAAAGTGTACCAAAGGTGATAAAATGCACATAAAGTTATATGTATGTTACATTTTCATATTACATCTACTACCTTGAAACATTAATTATTAAAACTATGACATAAGTTATCATGTGGTTATGTGAGTGGTAGAAATAATTATAGATCTACCCGGACGATAATACCTGATTGCGTTATTTAATTTCGTATAATTAATGTACATGGACTATATGATGTGAGTATATAGATAACCCTAAATTATCCTAATATAGTGACACTTGGACATTAAAACCATTTTTGGATAACAAAGTAACTACATGTGTTAGAACTAAGTGTTGCTGAGAGTTTTATTTTGTCCTAAAATGAGTGGCACAAGTACATAAATAGTAACTCCAAGCTAAATCACGTATTTCTCCAAAAGGCTAAGACCTATTTCTGCTTCCAAGTTCCTAGCTAATGATAATGGGGGGGAGGGGTGTTCATGATGCAAATCAACAACTAATTACCAACTCTTTCTTAATCTTCATGCAATCCTACAATCCATGGGTTTGATTCAACGGGGAAATGAAATGTCTAGTCCAGGATTTTTCTATAAATATAAGCTTGAGTTCAGATTTTTGTGTTGCTAAGAGAGTGGTCTGAGAAGTCTAAGTAAAGGATTTAAGTGGCTGAGCAATTGTAGAAGCCTATTCAGTGTGTAGGAGGTCCAAGAAGGTATAATTTTTATCTATGTTCTTGAAATGGGTCTTGTTTGATTCTTGTAATTTCTTAAAATTCTATGTCAAGTGTTGGTCGGAAAACCGATCACTAAACACACGCAAGTATACATGGTCTAACAAGTAATACAGTGATAAGTAGAATGTCGTACCCACGAGGAACCATCACTAATATTTACCAAGTACCAACTTTGTATCGCTAAAGTCTTATTCAAATAGCAATAAATGAAAGTGTGATTAATCTAAGCATAACTAATTATCAAAGCAAGTAAATGGATAATGAATGGTAATCGAAGGAATTACAAGATAAGGTTACAAATTCACCCCACTCAGGCATTCTGTCGAACACCTGGCGTGCTATGTTTCATCAAACTACCTACCCTTTTCTCTCTGGTCTTAATGGTCACGACAATTTGTTGACCGAGAACGCATAAGTGCTCATGCACCTATGTCGAGGTATGCACAAACATATCCTTTCTAGATCAACCCGTTAGGGAATAGAACAGAAAAGAACGCCAGAGCTAGATACAATCCTACATATGTCTATGCAAATTGATCAGAACAAGGATTTAAGCATAAGTTCTCAAAAAGGTCGCACGTGGCGCACACACACACACACACACATATATATATATATATATATATCTATTCTACGCACAACTTATGCAGTCGAAACCCACAATCATATGCCAATATATTCAAGTGTAAACCTACAATCCTTCTATCGATATCTTGTAAATTACCAAAATCATCACTAATGTCTTAGTGAGAATCATTAAGCATAAATATATCAAACCAAATCATATGGTGCCAACCAAAGAGATAAGACAATCAATTTAAATAACAAAGGGTTCCATTATAACCTTAGACCCAATGTTCAGTTCATAGTTATTGAACAAAATACAAGTAGCAATAAAGACAACATTTATAGAATACAAAATTAGAGGAAATAAATGGATAAGAGGAAACTCTATCAAAGCCCTTCAATCTCCACGCATTTCGCTCAAATCAAGCTTTCCAATCTGTGTCGCTCACTGCTCTTGTCGCTCCAAGGATATGCCAGACTTCTCCCTAATCTACGTAATCTATATTTACAAACATCAACTAAGAGAAAAAGAAGATAAATTACAGAAGAAAACTAATCTAAGCTAATTATTTGATCTCAGATCTCCTGAGTATATGTTCAGCAGAGCTTCCTTTTCCTTATATATGCGTCTCTGTCATTTGCTAGGTCAAACACAAGACCTCTTTGCCTGGGCACCAGTGGTGGCGCCGCGGCGCGGGACACTAAGCTGTAGTTGGTGCTACAGCGCCACATTAGTATGAAGGACACAGAGCTCACGCTGCAGCGCAAGCCAAAGAAGCTTCAGTGGTGCCACGGCGCGAAGGTGACATCAGCAGGAACAAGGAGGTGGTGCTGCGACGTGAGCACAAAGCTTGGCTTTGGCGCGGGTATGTAAAATTTGACTGTTTTGCCCCTAAAAGCATGTAAAAGACCTAGAAAGCCCTGTATTGCATCAGTTAAGTGCAATAACACTATAATCATACAAAACTTATATAAAAACTACGAATTCAGGCAATTATTTAAGTCATAAAGCATCCGATTCGCGAGTATAAATCCCACTCATCAAATACCCCCAAACTTAAGCCTTTGATTGTCCTCGAGCAAACTATCTAACATAAAAATAACAGTAGTAATTTAACACGCGAAAGGAATATAAAACTATATACTAGCATCGTGGCTACGAATCTCAATCAAAGCTACTACCAAAGAACAAGGCAAACTTAGGCATGAGTAAGGGTTCATTCTATTTCAAGCATAAGACTGTATTCGATCCATTCTATGTGTGTGTGTGTGAAGACCAACTGTCCTGACTAATCATAGCTTAAATAAGTTCGCACAGTCGATTGCTAATACCAATAAACAAACTCCACAACTTAAACATTCAACAAGTATTAAGAATAAGACACAAGTGCAGTAAAGGATCAAAAGACTCTAGCATGAAGACAGTAAAATCTGACTCGGACAATTCTTAATTACTTTAGGCTAATCAGAACTACCCATTAATGAGCTTTTGATCAGTGACTCCCAAGCCAGACGAATTTAGGGTACTAGGTATAGAACACCCCTAAGAATCTAGTAACTCGAGCAGCAAAGGCCACGTAATCAACATAAGCCAAATTAGACTTTATGAGAACTGAAGATTATTAGGCGAGTGCATTTTATGCTCCATCTCAATATCGATCCTGCGTTTATGGGCGAGTGTGTTTTATTCTCCATCTCGACCCACCGCAAGACTTTCAATATTCAATCTTCATTATCAAGTTATTCTTCTTTTTTTATATATATATAAACATGCACGAATCCAAGATCCAAAACTGTATAAACGTCTAAGTCTTTTATTACCTTGTACAAATGAAAGTTTATAAGAGTGAACAAAACTCTCAAAGCAATAAACATGCGAACTAAATTCGAAAAATAACTAGTTAACACATTTGGTCGGTGCTTGCTAGAAGGACGGATCAATAACAGTCTCAACTTATCAACTAACAAACCCATAGTACATACATGCTTGACATGACTCTATGAGAGACAAAAAAATTTGGTGCATGCCATAGCCACAATCAAAAATCAATAATGTATAACACCCTTGCTTAATAGCAGCTCAAAATAGGGTAAAAAGGCCATTAACATGGCACAAGCATCTATATCTATATAAGCCCAAAAAGATGGCTATAAAGCACAATTATGCTAAAAATAATCAAAGCATTAATAAATAAAACCAAAAATAGTTAATGGCATCCATAATGATAAAAAAATATCCAAGCTTTATCCCGCAGTTCAAAACGACTGCACCACAATACTGATAATAAAAACATAACAAAATACTAAAGTATGTCAACGTAACATGGAAGTACGAAAATAAACAGATAATAGCCAAAAACACCCCCAAACTTAAAGTGAGCAATGTCCTCATTGCTTAAACATAATCAATCGATACAAGAGGGCTTCCCTGAAGATCGCTCACTCTGCAGTGGCTTCATCCTCATCAGCTTTGGCGAGTGGTGACGGTGGAGGGTATGGTGGGAAGATAGGAGGCTCTGGGAACTGGTATGGCGTGAACTCAGCATTCTCACCACAATAATTAGTGTAGATGCTCTGTATAGTGTTTACCAACTTAGACTGGTACTGCAACGCAATGTCCTACCTCTGTGCCACAACTACGATGTGCCTCTGCTGCCTACGAGCCTCAGCATCGTGCTTTTGATGCAGCAGGGTGAGAGACACCATGATGTCAGCCAGTAGTCCCTGACCAGCTGGGCCTGCGTCTGGAGCGGCGTCCGGAGGCTACGAAGGCTTGGCCTCTGCTGTAGGAGGTGGCACTTTCGGTGGCTCATATCCCTCGCCTCTGACATGAGACTCTGCCCCATCCCACTCATAGTAGCATTTGATGGTCAGATGGTCAATGACTGTCATTGGTGGGAAGGCTATCTCTTTTGCCCCCCACTGAATGCCTGCTTGCTTGTATAACCAGGTGATCAGCAATGGATGTGGAAGTCCTGCAACGATGTTGCTCTTGATTGCCTTCCAAATTGAGTCATGAATGAGCACACCAATATCCACATGCAGACCCGTGACAATGGCGAATAGCAGAATCACCCTATCTTTCGTCACGTCACTCAGATGCCGGGTCGGGATCATGTTGGCACATATGAAGCTGAACCACGCCTTCCCATAGCGACTAAATGATGAAGCTGGGAAACTGGTCTTTTCCCCCGTGTAATCATTTTTCTTCCACACAGTCCTAGGCTTGTAGAGCCGCCGAATGATATCCTCGAGATCATAGATACGTAGATAGTCCCTGCCCTGATAATTGGGTGTCTCAAACAGTTTATTGATGGCTTGGCTTCCAAAATCCACTAACTTCCCTCGAGCTTGGACAACAGCAGGACCATCGGGATTGGCATTGGCATAAAACTCCAGAACCACTGGTACTATGGCTGACCCCGGTGGTTTGGTGAAGTGGATCCAATTGCGCTCCACTATCATAGTAGTTAGCTCACCATCCTTTTTGTCGAGCCTCAACCCCCGCTCAGGAATCAGATTTCGCACACCAAATGAGCTTTTGTAACTTTTCCAGGCCTCCTCATAGATAAACTTGGCTCTGTCCCATGCCGTTGGTGATGGCGCGGCGGACGAAGATCCTCCGACACTGAGTCTTTTCCTTTTGGGTGCCATGTTAGAATTTCAGTTGATGAGGTTCAAAAACAGTTCCTAAACAATGCTATACTCTGTAGAAACAACCCTTGTATCAATGCACATCAATTCCCCACTGAAATCCCAATGATATTAAGCCTAAACAGTCCAACTTTTCTCTCGAGAAATTTATCAAACATGTTGTGAGCGCTCTGAAAACTTAACTTGGACAACCTTTGTTGAAAGTGCTCTAACCCGATTTCCATCAGTGGAAATCACCAACAACAGACAACAAGAATTGAAAAAATTCTAACAATCAAAAGAAAATATGATTCTGCTAGAATGGGATTTCCAAATACCTTGAGTTGAAAAGCCCGAGTTTGATTCGTATCTGCTTTTCCTGCGTGATACTGGCTGGGGGTCTTGTGGGAAAGATAATTTGATCATGTGTGTAGTCTAATTTAGGGCTAGGGTTTTGTGGGAGTGAGGCGACTGGCTTGAGCGTTCTGTCTGTTGAAACTGCTGAGAGAAAAAAAAGAAAAAGTTTGAGCATTCTGATTGTTGAAACTGCCGAGAAAAAGCGCTTTTAAAATCAAAAACTTCATTGCCAAGGCCATGGCATAAGACATCCTTCTTTGTTCAGTGCCTACGCGCATTTAGCAATAGTTGAGGCTCATTTGGTGGTGGGTGGTTACGGCGCCGCCTTTGCTTTTTATTGGTTGGCATCATGCATGCATAAATTAGCGAAGAGTAAGGCTCATCCGCTGCCAAGGCCGCAAGACGACTGACATCCTTTGTCTCTTGGCGTCATGCACAAGAAAGTGGGAAAACAAAGCTTTTGGACCTGGCGCTGCGGCACGGGTTCTAGTACATCTGTTGGCGCTGCGACACGAGGGATATTTTCAGTGTTTTTCCTGTCTGTTAACTGCACATGCCAAGACAAGAATAAAACTACACTACAAAGGTAAACATACATTATTAAAAACCTCAAAAACACTATTGTAATATATGATATATCATAATAAACATGCTGCCTGCAGATGATAGACACAAAACCATTAATGCACAATCTGACAGCTATGTTAACAACTAAAGCGAACAGACACAAAGTAAACTAGTTATAAGTAAAGAAAATAGATAAAATTTATACCGAGATAGGGGTGCCTCCCCACCAAGCGCTTGTTTTTAAAGTCGTCGGCTTGACTATACCGATGCCGCTCAATCC
Organism: Panax quinquefolius; assembly: GCA_020205615.1. Lineage (NCBI taxonomy): Eukaryota > Viridiplantae > Streptophyta > Magnoliopsida > Apiales > Araliaceae > Panax > Panax quinquefolius. The sequence goes on along the minus strand of CM035154.1, from coordinate 78,688,874 downwards.
AACTCATAAGCAAAATTGACCTTTTCATGCAGCCTATTCGTCAATTCTTTTAAATTTTTGGCCGATAAGGGTGATTTGCCATTCTTCTTTCCTTCGTCCATCTAATCATCCTTTGGCACAAAGAATCTTTCGCCACTGGAATTATCCCTTTATTCGCCTGTTTCATTCAATTGAAAGCGTTCTTCATGCTCTAGCGGGTCCTCCAGGGTTTTCACAGTCGAGAGCGTGGTTTCTGATTGTAGATCAGTATTGACTATACAACCACTGTTTATCCTTTTGTTTCTAACTTCAGACTCCACCGGTTGGCTAGTTAGCACTATGACGTCTCCCTCAATAACTGTGCGAGACTCATTACATTTTCCTTACGTATTCACCGTGCAATGCTCTATTTCTTCATCGTCGAGATCAATTATAACCGGTAGATTGAATTGCGGTGGATTTGTGATGGCATTGACGAGTTGCCCCAATTGATTTTCAAGGTTGTGCAATGCGGCTTCTTGGCTTTCCATCTGAACCTCATTTCTCTCAATAAAGTTGGTGAGAAGCTCCCCAAGCCTGTTCTCTTCTTCACGTGTTGAGGACTCAAACAAGTTCTCATTGGGTCGAGTCGTAACCTCAAATTGTGGCAGAGATTGGTTGTCTAACTAATTTGGATATGAGTAATTTGGATCTTTATATTGCTCTTAACTGTAGTCCCAAGAGTTTGGATAACCCTGACAGTTTGTGTAATGACCCCAAAATTCATACAATTTAATTATTAACTTTGGTCATTAATAACACATCTACCTTTTGATTTTACATCATCATTCGATGTTAAACTTTATATAATGCAGAATAATTTAAACTTTTATGCTTTCTTACTTTAATTCCCTGAATCAAAACCTTTATCATCTATATGTCTGTGAATCAATCTTATTTTATGATTCACTTTATCACTGTTATTATATAAAATTTTACATTTTAATCCAATAACTTTTACATATCAGATAACTCTAACATTAGCTTTACAACTCAACATAAAACTATACATCATAAAACATTTAGTACATCTCATGAATCTTAATCATATATAAAGAAATAACAACTTTAGCTAAAATATTAATCTTCGTGTATTATTTCTGATCCACGTCATTCAAGTAGAACATAGTGTTACCTTCCATCCTTAACTTGCAAAAATGGTTATTTGAAAGGTTGAGCTTGATAGCCCAGCAAAATCTAACAGTTTTCATGCATCACGTAACACATAATAACATGCTCAACATATATCTCATAAACATTGGACTAACATAATATACATGTTACAGTTCATATAACAAGTATAAAGATTGAGTTCCTTACTCAATTAACATGCTTTACTCAATCAACAAAGTCATAAGTTGACTTTAACATTTCATACATTCAACATATATATAACACATCATGCTCTTTGCAATGAAGATTTAAAACAGTTAATCACCAAGTTCACATAGCAAATAGGAACTGAAAGACTTTCCTTGATCGTTGTTTACCAATAACAGTTTAACAGCTTACAGCTATCTGCACTTTATGTGCCCTACACAATTATATAATCATTCACATTAACTATTAGTCACATAGCAATGCATAGTAGTTGTAATGCAAACTTTACTTTACATCTCATAACCCTTCCTATTATCAATACACAATGTTCAATTTTATTGTGTTAACTTTCGACTTATATCTCACTATATTTCATATTCGAAGTTCATTCAAGTGTTTAAGTCTTGCTAGGACTACTTATTGGTTTTATATTAATCCTATTCAATATCTTATAATATTCATTTCATTTGATTTAAAACACTTTTTACGTTCATTATCACTTATCACGGCGTTTTGACGCTTATTAAATCACACGCTCAATTTATCTCTCTTGTGTGTGCTTAGTACGCGATACAACTTATCTAATATATCATTTATTAATGTTAAGCATCGTTATACTTCATAATATTCATGTTCTATAACTTAGAACAACATCTTTTATCGTCAAGAGCACTACACTTGCATACGTGCATGCCTGACACCCTCCGATTGCCTCCGAAAACACAACAGTCCTAAAGATGACCATTTTGACACATGTTTCTGACCTCAAATTGAACCACCGTTATAAACTTTT